>OX419728.1:28360000-28960000 GCA_948477245.1 Thumatha senex
GATCGGGTTCTGCGACACACATACAAACGTAGTATAGAACATTCGCAAGGTCAGCGCGGGCGCCACTGAATTTGTTAATATTTATCAATGACATTTTCTTTCTGCCGTACTAGCCATTTCAAATAAAATATATTCAATCAATCAATCAAATCAGCCTATGGCAGTCCACTGCTGGACGCTGGTCTCTCCCAATCCACGCCACAAGACACGGTCCTGCATCCATGCCTCCTACATCCAGACTCTCCCTGCGACATTTTCCAGGTCTTCGGTATATCTGGCGTACGTACGGTAGGACGACCTCTTCATCCTACTGTACGTTTGCAGAGTCACGGTTTTCACTCCAGAACTTGTTTGCTCCATCGCTGATCCTTTCTTCCATAGTCTGCGGTGACCACTAACCATCAGGTGATTCGTATGCTTGTCTGCCACCTCATACATATACATGCATACATATCGTCACGCCTGTCTCCCATCTGGGTAGGCAGAGACTACAAATATGCAATAGACCTTTTGACATTTCGCCAAAAATTTTTCGGCTATGCATCGCAAGGAAAAGACCTGATCCGTGCATCCCCTTCCTTCCATAAATCCTGCTTGTACATCCCACATTTTCCCTTCAGAAAAATAATGTGGCTAACCCATTGCCACTTAACGTGCTTACTCTAAGAGCTATTTATCGACCACTCTGGCTCTCTGACCTCATTTCCGAGTTTATCTCTCAAAGGCATTCCAAACATATCGCGCTCCATAGCCCGTTGTGTAACATTGAGGGCATGGATTAGCCCTACCGTTAGTGACCACGTCTCGGCACCTTAGGTCATGACCGGTAGTAACGTACAGGTTCTTCATCTTCAGTCATTGTGATATAGGCGAATAGAAAACTCGACGCAGTTTGCTAAATGCTGCCCAGCCCAAACGGATCCTTCTTGCAATTTCTTTGTCCAGGTTCTTTTTGCCGAGTTGGATAACCTGCCCAACGTAGGTTTATTTCTGGACAAGTTTGGGTCTCGATCCTTCGATGTATATTGGTCCCGGTGTAACGTACTCATTGAACATGATCTTGGATTTATCCAAGTTCATGCCGACACCAACACGTGGAGACGCGTCGCTTAGAGAGTGCAGCATCCCGCTCAACTGTTCCAGCGTTTCCGCTACCAAAACGATGTCGTCGGCGAACCAAAGGTGTTAGTTGCATTCGCGGTTTTATTCACGCCCTATCCCTTCAAGTCCAGGGTCTTAAAGACATTCTCAAGCGCATTGCTGAAGAAGCTTGGGGGATATAACATCGCCCTTTCTCTACCCTGTACGCAGCTCAATGGGGTTGGTCTTTTGGCCTTGGAGCTGGACTGTCATGGTAGCGGTGTCGTACATGCATCTCAACACCTCGATATATCGCCAATCAATAAGACTTCGTTGCAGAGCATCCAGGATGGCTCAGGTTTCGACAGAGTCGAAGGCTTTCTCGTAGTACACATAAGCCATACACAGAGGCTAATTCTTTTGTCTTCTGTATAACCTGTCTAAAAGTATGGATGTGGTCCACGGTGCTGAAGCCTCGAAACCCAGCCTGCTCCTTTGGCTGAAACTCCTCGAGTTTTTCGGCGAGACAGTTTGTGATAACTCTCGAGAACCACTTGTATGTGGCTCAGAAGTGAGATGCGTCTCTAGTTCTTCAGCAAGGTTTTATTACCTTTTTAAACAAAAGAGCCACCTCAATCCCGCCCCATGCTTCAGGTGTTTGTCCCTGCTGGACGACAGAATTCAATAGAGCTCGTCAGCTCTTTAAGGACCGGTCCCACCCGCTTTAAGGAGATCGGACGTAATTCCTCACGGCGTGCGTAGGTGGCGTTTCACGTCTATTAATCATAAGTTCGAGAGTCTCGGGCGAGACTTTTGGCTGGTTTTGCTTTTTCCGGACAAAATAAAAATAAAATAAAATAAAAATATCTTTATTTTGCATAGACCATTTTAACGGCGCTTACAAAATGTCATACACTATTTAAAATATTTAAAGCGACCACCGGTTCGGAACGCGGCCCACCTGAGAAGAACCGGCAAGAAACTTAGGAAGGCTTTTTTTTTTGATGGCCTATTTACAATTTAATATTATTTCACTTTGCCAGCAGATCATTTCCAGGCGTCCCTGTCCTGCAAATAGTCTGTAACGGAGTAAAAACCTTTTTGCACAAAGCTTGTTTTTAATAAACTTTTTAAATTTATTTAAAGGTAAATTTCTCAGGTCACAGGGAAGCTTGTTGTAAAAGCGTATACAGTTACCCTGGAAGGAATCGCCAATCTTATGTAGTCGACTGTGGTGGACTGAAAGATTATTTTTATTTCTAGTGTTTATATTATGTTTATCACAGAGTTTAGAAAACTGTGATAGATTTTTCTGGACATACATAAGATTGGCAAAAATGTATTGTGATGGTATGGTTAGAATATTTACTTCTTTGAATTTTTCTCGGAGAGAAACTCTAGGGCCCAAATTATAAATAGCGCGTACAGCCCGCTTTTGTAGAACAAAAATAATATTTAAATCTGCAGCACTCCCCCAAAGGAGAATACCGTAAGACATAATACTATGAAAATAGCTGAAGTAAACCATTCTAGCCGTATCCAAATATCGATCACGCCTTATCCCCGAAGGGGTGGCAGAGGCATATTATATGCCCACTTTTCACCGTGTGGATTCCTGTCCCACGTAATAGGTGGTGAGCCCATTGCCGTGTTGAAATAGACAGACGCAGGTTGTGGCTACCTGCTGTTGAAATTTATTAAGCCGCCTATAAGGCCTTCAACCAGGCTTAACGACTGCCATTTTACTGGCAACCGGGACCAACGGCTTAACGTGCCTTCCGAAGCACGGAAACGCTCGCAAATGTAAATGCCACAAAGTGGTCACCCATCCGACGACCAGCCATAGTGAAAGTTGCTTACCTCAGTGATCGTTTACCGAACACTGAGACCGCGGGGCCACGAGCGCTTCTGTCTTTTCTATGTGTGGGCCCCACTGCAAATTGGCATCAATAGTTATACCTAGGAACACAGTTGATTCTACAAACTCTAACACTTGTCCATTCAGTTGAACATTGGCCGCAACTTGTTTTACATTTGGTAGAGTAAATTTTATACATTTAGTTTTATTTTCATTAAGGCAAAGATTATTTGAGCTGAACCAATGAACTAATCTTGCAATTGCATTGTTTACATCGTCATAGTTATCTAATTGTCTTTTAATTTTAAAAATTAATGAGGTGTCATCTGCAAACAAAACAATCCTATTCCTGTCCCCTACATAAAATGGTAAATCATTAATATAAATGAGGAACAAGAATGGCCCAAGTATCGAGCCTTGCGGCACATTCTGTTGCATTTATGCATTCTCGTGTATTTCACGCAAAATGTACTGAATTAATTTTCAAATAACAAATTTTACAATAATATAGCTAGCTGACACTTCAGAATAACATATAGGCTACTTTTATCCCGGGAACAAGATAACTAGTAATGTTTATAAAGTATATGTAAACACGTCGTAAGTTAAAAATAAAATTAGATAATGTATAATCTCTAGTTATTTCCAGACGTATCCGGTGGCGACAACGCGACTATCTTGGATGCAATACGCAGATGTATGGATGTGTCTATGTGCCTTGAGCTACAAGGCCAGGAAAACCCATTGTAACCATGGATCCTACAGAACGTGTACCATTAATATCGACCCTCTGTATTCTATTGTTCAAATATGAAGACAGAAGGTCGAGAGCTTTGCCTCTTATTCCATAGTGGTGTAATTTTTTGCACAGCGTTTCATGTTGAACGCAAAATCTTTCGAGATACTTGTTGTAGCGCTTTGACCACTGTTTCGCTGTTTTCGTGAACATTGTCAGTGGTTTCTAAATTCTAGTAGATCGAAACGATTCTGAAGTTCCAATTGGAACTTATCGGACCCCATGGCTACTTTCGGACCCCATGGCTACTTGGAGCGCAGTAGGTTTCTAGGACCCTTTCGGACCGAAAGTTTAAATTTAGAGATGCTCGGATAAGTCGGTCATCACTCCCAGTATTAAATCGGTTTATCACTACACTAATGTATGGCAGTGAAAGTTGGGTATGGCAGAAGACGCACAAAAGAAAAATTAATGCAGTGGAAATGAGAAGTCTGCGAAGTATAGCTGGAGTGAAGACGATGGACAAAAAAAACGAAAAAAAAAAAGCAATCAATTCGAAGACCTTTTGGAAAAAAGCCAGGTCAAGAGTACCCTTAACCGGCGAGCGTGTATGAAAACACTCATGAAAGTAGAAGAAGCGAAAGTGATATGTCAAGATTGTAGCAAGTGGAATACCATAGTCTCTGCCTACCCCGATGGGAAACAGGCATGATAACATGTATGTATGTATGTATCACCACAGTATAAAGAGTATACTCTAGTCAACTTTAAAGGCGTAACACTACCTATCAGTAGTGTTACGCCTTTGAAGTTGACAAAAATGCCGACAACGTCTAGACAGTGATGCTTGTAGGGTTGTCACAAGTATACAAGGCTGATATTATTTATAACTTATTTATTAACTCGTACTCGCAATCAACTATCAATATATAATATAATATCTTAATCTTATTATATATAATATTATAAATGCGGAAGTTTGTATGGATGTTTGTTACTCTTTCACGTAAAAACTACTGAATAGATTTTATTGAAACTGCAATAATATAGCTTATTCATCAAAATAACACAAAGGTTACTTTTTATCCCGGGAAAAAGTTCCTGTGGGAAACGGGAACGGGAAAACTTTTCTACGCGGGCGAAGCCGCGGGCGTCAACTAGTAATATTATAAACGTGAAAGTTTGTGTGGATGTTTGTTACTCTTTCACGTAAAAACTACTGAATGGATTTTAATGAAACTACAATAATATAGCTTTTACATCAGAATTACTTATAGGCTACTTTTTATCCAGGGAACCAGTTCCTGTGAGAAACGGGAACGGAAAGCTTATGTACGCGGGCGAAGCCGCGGGCGTCAACTAGTGTGTATATATAATAAATCAATAATATAAACACCGGTTTAAAAAAATAAGGATCTGAGATTTCATCATCTGCCGCACACGGAAGAAGAAAGGTTCATTTTATGTCGACTCGATAGTATTTTTTTATGAGAAAGCGATTACGAAATGGCCGCCGCGTAGTAGATATTTTGGGTAAAATTTAAAATTTTATGTTGGGTATCGTAAAAAGGGTTTTTGGTATACTGAGTCCGAATTTCGTGTTAATTTTGCAATCCAATATGGCCGCCCCGCCGTGGTTATAAAACTTCATGTTGGGTATGGTATAAGGGGTTTTTTAGTGTGCTGAGAACGAATTTCGTGTTAATTTTGCAATCCAATATGGCCGCCGCGCCGTGGTTATAAAATTCCAAGTTGGGTATCGTATAAGGGGTTTTGGTATGCTGAGTATGAATATCGTGTTTATTTTGCAATCCAATATGGCCGCCGCACCGTTGTTACAGAATTTCATGATGGGTAACGTATACAAGTTTTTCGTCATAATTAATATTTAAACATGTTCAAAGATTTGAACTGGATTTTGAATAAGAAATCGATACAAAATTAAAATAATCATAGCAAGTTCCTATCAAATTTTGGCAGCCATTTTGTAAACTCTTTCTAATAAAAAGAGTACTACTCAAACGACGTGACTACACCTTACCTTTCTTCCGTGTGCGGCAATTGATGAAATAGCAGATCCTTATTTTTCCGCGATGATGACTTGCAATCTCTTACAGCACAATTCGTATGCACCATTTTTATTTTTTAGTAATTACAATAATGAATAAGAAATCGATACAAAATTAAAATAATCATAGCAAGCGGTCGTGAATGCGTCAGCCCTGAAATACTGTCCCAAGCTACTAACAAAATTTTGTTCGCAGGTTGGGACAAGCCCTCCCCGTCTCGTCCCTTGTCCCCCGCACGATTGCTCTGTCTAGACAGCTTCGTCGACCGACTGTATGTCTTTCGGCTGTTGTATCACAGAGACATCTCTAAATATACACTTCCTGTCCGTTATGAAGATATCTATCTCGTTCCTTGTGACCTTGTCGGGGCTTCGCCAAGTCCACTTTCTGTGGGCGCTTTTTCTTAAAGAATGAGTGTATTAAAAAGCTGCGACCTGCGACTCGAGAAAGTTGATAAGCATATGGCCCCGGTAATTTTTTGCGCCCCACGTCGTAAGGGCCGATTATCGTTTCACCGCGTTCTTATTCTAATTCTATTTTTTTATTTGCTAGAATACGGTGTGTACAATATTGTAGTCATCTGTGCAAATCTTACATGATTTTATACTAAGAAATTATTTTATACTACAATTTTTCACAGATAATGCATTTCTGTTGACAACAAATACAAAATAAAATCGAATTCATTGCTGGAGCGTTTTGTGAATTTGGAACATTACAACGCTCCAGTAATGTTGTATGAAAACCGCGCTGGGGTTATTAGATACTCTTTGATTGTATCTCTTTTATCATTCTTGTTTCATCATTGGTTTTATGTGTAAGTTTTCTTGGACATAGTGTCAACGTGTTATAAATAAATATAATAATAAAAAAAATATATATTAAAATAAATATTGTGGGTCACTTTTTCATACAGCGCTATTCAGCTCAAATTTAGCTATAAGCTTGTGCTATGAGATCTAAACAATGTATAAACATATTTAAATATTTTTTAAACATACATATTATACATAGGAAACATCCAAATTCCAACAATAACATTTGTGGATCACACAAAAATTTGTTCTTACCCAGGAATCGACCCGAGACTTCATTGGTCGATCTTCTCACTACCGAGATTAGGAGAATCGTCGCGGTTCCGCAGGAAGCAAAGAACCCATTTTAATTTTATGAGGCTTACCTGGTAGCTGCCGTCTGATAGCTGCTTGCCGCCCTGTATAGTGAAGTGGCAATCCTGGTGCGGCTTGCCGGGTCGCTCGTACAGGTCGCAGTAGATGTGGCCGAGAAGACCTTCCGATTCATGTACCACTGCCAGCTTGTATACATCTGGAGACCACGACTCGCCTGCAACAGGTGAAACGTAATTAAGTGATATTATTACCCAAAATCAAAATTCACATTATTTTATCTTTATTACGATATCGCAAAGGACCACCTTTGTTGATAAGAAATCGGAGAGGAATTTGGGACTACATTGTGCCAATGCCTTGTAAAATCACTTGACTAGAGTCGAGATCGGTGGCGCCCTATTCTATAACAGTTAGCATACCTAAACAAGCTGCCCCATTAGGTTTCGTCTAAAAGTCTAAATGCTTATTAACAAAATAAAATTAACATGCAAACCATAATGATGGTTTGCATGTTAATTTTATTTTTTTACGATACATTTCTTACATTTTTTACTGAAAATATGCTATACAAGGTACTGTTCAGCGTAACCTTTTCATTGGCTAAATTGGCGTTAAAGCCTTTTTAAAGATATAATAGAATATATTTATTGCCATTGGCAGGTTAGTATGGGGTTTCTGGAACCACTTAGTTTACTAAAAATGTACCTGGCAACATTTCTTCAGATTTCAAACTTATTCCATACAACTCCTCACACAGCATGTTGAGCCCTTCCATACACCCTCCAAGAGAAAAGTACGGGCTGAAGTCTGAATTAGCAACGTTCAACAACTGTGTCTTGGCTTTGTGTGTGAAATAAGGGGTGTCCCAACACATTAACTGTTCTAAATACGGCGTTTCTTGTTTCTTCATGTCCAGCATAGACTCGAAATCCAGTCGCGCCCTGTCGTGTAGATGGTCTGACAGTAGGTCGAGGAATTGTCGCACATTCGATGCAGTTTCCATGGTACTAGCTTTTATTGCTCTGTGAAATTATTTACAAAGAATTAATGACAATATATTATCATTATTCATATAGGTCTCAAAGTAACACTTATGAACGTAAAGATATCTCTAACCGATCTATTCTCTCAAACCCCTGAAACAGATATTTGGTATACAGACAGCGGCTGCCACCCTGGATTATTATACACATGCTACTTTTTAGCCTGGGAACAACTTCCTGTGGGAATAGAAAACTTTATCATGCAGAAGAAGTTAACACTAACTAGTATTAGCTTCGTCTTAGTTTTATGTGCTAGTATATTATCCTATAGATATTGTATATATTTTATATTTCGATAGGTGTTGCTGCTCTTACCTTGAAAAAATAACTTTATCTACCACCCATTGGTACATACATACATATTATCACGCCTGTTTCCCATCGGGGTAGGCAAAGACTATGGTTTTCCACTTGCTACGATCCTGACATACCACTTTCGCTTCTTCTACTTTCATTAGTGTTTTCGTACACGCTCGCCGGTTAAGGGTACTCTTGACCTGGCCTTTTTCCAAAAGGTCTTCGATTTGATTGACATACGTACGCCGAGGTCTACCCCTACCAGTTTGCCCATTCACTCTCGCCACAAATCTGCTTCGTCAGTCTACTTTCATCCATCCTCTCCACGTGTCCGAACCATCTAAGCATCCCTTTTTCTATCTTAGTCACTACATCTTCTGTCATACCGCAATGTGCCCCCATTGGTTCTATAGTAAAAGTCATCAAATCATCACCATCAAGGATTTAGGCCCGTATTTTAAAAGATGTCTCTAGTATCGTAACAACTACGATCATAGACAAGATGAAAACTAAAGAAACGATCCTAGGACGATTTAACCAATGGACGCGCATATCTTACCGTTTGCGCCTACACCCCGCTTGCCATTTGTCAAGTATCTTTTAACTAGGCCGCTGTTCCGCGGACTCAGTCTATTGTACACGTTTGTAGGGTAATTTATAAAGAAAAAATTACGAAATGTGCTGTGTGTATAAATGGTGCGAAGTATAAATGGTGTAAAAGTTATACGGTCGGTCAACTAATGTTTCTTTTCACTCGTAAGTAAAATTTTATATCATTTACATAACTAATTTTACCAAAAACCATTAATTATTAAAACATACCAACAACTTAATCGGCCTATATTAAATATACGTTCATTCTCTATAAACATCATAAAAAGAATACAATCTCAAATTAGCCGAATAATGTTGTGTCAAATTCGTATTGCATACCTACATTTTTCTATGTGTTGTATTTGCAGTTGTATTTTTATTGATTGTTAGACAGTGACAACACTTCATGCAAGAGTAACAAAACAATATGTATGTAATTCCCCCACACGAAAGTGAAAATTAAAATCTATTCTTGAGAGAAGATTCGGATTTCAACATCAATCTGAAATCATTTGGATAGGTAGGTATTTCGTCTCCAGTGACGTTCAATAATACAATCTCTACTTGAAAACAGATTTAGGACTAGATTCATGACTGAGACCTTTCAAAATACGGGCCTTCATAGTAAAAGCGTAAGAAACATAAACAAACGACAATCTAATTTGTAATAATGGCCAAAACATTCCAAGGCATGTAATCTGTCTACCTAATATTACATAACTAGGCGTAATCTTATAATGTATACTTAACTTACCTATCAGCATAGCTGTTAAAACCACATACTGACGCCATCTCATGCCTGGCGTCAAGAGTAGTAGTCAAAAGATCATGCTGTCTCTTGTCCGGGGCTAGATATAGTCTGTACGCAGCTTCCCTCGCAGCCGCGTCCCGGCATTCTGCGTATACCCCGCTCACGATTATATCTTCGCCCTCACTACTGAAACTGTAATGAAGAGATGCCGTAAACCTTACAAGACAAATAACAAAAACACACTTGCGTAAGATAAAAATAGAAAGCCTATAGGGTCCTACTAGGACTGACGTACTTTTTAGGACTGACAGGTTGAACCAATTCGTGGATGCAGCAAAATGACCTCAAAATGGCGGCATTTCCCCCTCCGCTAGGCACGATGATTGATAACGATCCTTTAGCTATCCAGAAGCGTAATTCAAGGTTGGATGGAGATGATAGTGTAGCTGCAGCGCCAAATTTTATCACCTGATTTTGCTATAATTCATTTTATCATTTTATTTAATTGCCTCCCTATGGAAGCAGACAAATATTTGTTCCGACCCAGGATTCGAACTCCAGACTTCAGCGCGGAAGTCAGGCATAGAGTCACCGAAACGAGAATAAGATAAAACTAAACTAAACTCTCTTCACGCTGTATCCCTGACAGGGTAATCAGAGAGGACAGATCGCCAGGCTTCGCGATCCACGCATACTTCTTTCGCTTCTTCAAGCTACATCAATCGCTTCACGCACGTCTGGGTATCCGAGTACCGCTCTCTGATAGTCCAGACCATAGCGCGAGCATCCCACCCGGGAGCTCCAAGACTTCGCTGCCCTTGCGCTTGGTCTCTGTCAAGCACACTACATCTAACTTTCTCTCATTCATCTTATCTGCCATTTCTCCCCTAACGTTCCACGCAGCTACCCTGCACTCCGTCCTCCACTTCCCTGTGTGTCGGGCCGCGCGTGTCCCTACGCCACTCCCCCACACCACGCACCAGCGGGGGCAAACTGGTGCGCGTCGCCTCGGGGGCACGCCCTAGCATTGTTCGCCCTGGTGGCACTCGTGTCGGAGTAGAATTGCAGCCATAGCTGGCAGGGATTACGACGTGCACGCTTCGATAATAAAACTATATTAGATACAGTTTAAAATAATTTGTGTTATTTGATTTGGAGATAATATATGAGCAATAAAACCTAGGAAAAAATATAACAATAGCTTTACATCGTGACAGTGACAAAACACTTACAATTGCCTTACATTCTGCGGCACAGCTGAACGTGGCACCGTTCTAGGTTTAGCGGCCCCAGCCATGAACCGCTGTCCAGTCTGCAATATAAGATCATTCAGTCCCACAACTCTCCGACGCTGTGCCTCCGGCAACTGAATGCCGCTCTGCTCGAAATCAAAGAGAAAGAGTTCTGCCAAATGCTGGTCACCTGATGTGCCCCTTCGGACCGAGTCTCGTAAAGCTTCATATAGACCTTTGTGTGTATTTAATCTGCAAATTAATTTGTAGGATTAAAAGACAGCTTTTCACACTAATAAAACATAATAATCAAACTCAATGTCTAAGGTCCGTATTCCAGGACGTTTCTCAGTACTCAATCAACGCTTGAGGCTAGTTTTTGCCTTATAAAATCTACTCTGAAGCGTTGATTGAGTATTGAGAAACGTTCTGGAATACGGCCCTATGTATTTAAAAACCATTTAAAAGTTATTGTAGAAAAATTAAAAATATGGTATAGTACTGTCAGCATCAAAACTCGCTTAGCATAGCAGACCATTATCCTAAATATAGGATTTAGTATAATCACGCCTTTATACCCGTAGGGATAAGCAGAGCTATTCTGTTCACCATATGCATATTTGTCCCACATAAGTGGTGTGTGTAAAATCAGAATCATTAAAACAACACACATCATAATTATACTATTACAAGTTGATTGTTGAGAAATGATGATGATGATGATAGAATAGTTACTAAAACAATGCGGATTGAAGGTCTAGCAAGAACATAAAGAATATAATTTTATATAGCAAAAAGGTTTTGTACTTAGTATACATATGCTGCTAATAGCTAATATTAATATTAGAAATGTGCAATGAACATTTTATTCTTCATTATTCAAGTAGATATTATATTTATTAAATGTAACTTACTTCTCCACAACACCACTGACACTGATACACGCCTCTTCTGCAGCGCTTGCAAAGTGTGACTGTGGATGAGCAATCCTCACAAATTCGGCAAGATCTGCAACTTTACATAATGTATCTGAAAGCTCGTCAAAGATTTCTACCATAGGCCTGGACGGATTGTTTGTGGCTTCATCTATCAAACGATCTGTGGATGTGATTGCTCGATCTCTTAATGCATAGAATCCTTCAAAAGTCACTAGTTCTGGTTTATTGAACAGGCCCTGAAAGAGTGAGATTAAAAATGTGACAGTGCCATTAAAATATTACAGATAACAATTTGTAATATCTCTTTTCTACTATATTTTATATGGAAGTAGTTGGTAACCAAAGGTATAGTTTGCCTTAACAGTTGTGGATTGTCCAAAAGGTATTCCATACTTAAAATGGAAACATAAGCTGTTTCAATAATGAAAAATATTAATTTTGGAACATTTTGATATCTAGTCAAAATTAAAGTAAAATTAAAAAATATTGTATTATCCTTGAAACCTTTTTGAAAAGACATATATATATATATAATTAACTAGGATAGGTCATTAAAGCATTTATTTCTTTATGTGACAGTAATAAACAATTGGTATTGGTGAACTAATTAAGTATAATGTTGTATATAAAATAATTGAAAATAATAATAATAATAATATATCCTTTATTGTACACCAGAAATTAAACATATTACAGACATTAAGTTCTAGCTTAAGTACAATGGGTGGCCTTATCGCAAACAGCAATCTCTTCCAGGCAACCTTTAATTAGATGGATAGGATTGTATTGAAATAGATTGTGGGAAGTTTAAATGGTGACACAATTCTGTGAAAATAATATAAATATATATTTACCTATACACTACACATAAATATATACATATATAAATATACAAAATATTTTTAAATAGCAATCTCCTTAGTCCACTAGAATGAAAAGTTAAATCAATTTAAAAAACTCACAGTCCTCTCTCTCAAAGATTCAAATATAGGTCGTGAAGTGGGTCTGGTGTTGAAGGCAGTTGCTAGTGGTGACCATGTGCTTACAGAGTGTGATAGTTTCTTTTTACGGCCATGCCGTAATACATATAAGGGCCTTAGAATCTTCATAGTTAATTATAAATACACCTAAAAGAGATTCATATTAAAATTAAGTTAAGCTAGTAACAGTAATTCATGTCTGTTCAAGATATATTTAAGTTAAATTTTTGAATATGGTGCTTCAATATTAATAGCAATCCATATACCTTAGGAGTCAGTATATTAATTGGTTAATTTTGGCATATCAGTATCAATTGAATGAAAGTAGACCATAGGCTTGGGAATTTAAGACTTCACATGCAAACATTATTAAAACTGGAATGAAATTTAATTTAAATTCAGTTTCTGTATGTGTACACACATTATGTATATTGACTGTGCTAATCTGCAATGTTGTTTAAAATATAATTTAACATTATTATCTTGACTATGATGTATATGTGAAAACTCACTAATAGCTTTTTGTACCGCTCACAAGCACTGAGTGGCTATTTGGAGGATTCCATTGTACCCTTGATCTCTTCTCTTTATATAACTTTGTATTTTTAGACACTGTTACTTTGAATTCAATCAATCAATCAAATCAGCCTAACTGCTGGACACGCAGGCCTTTCTCAATTCACTCCCCAACACAAGGTTCTGGGCCTTCCACATCCAGTCCCTCCTTTCGACCTTTTCCAGGTCATCGGTCCATTTGGCGGGGTGTATACCGTACGTTTACCGAGTCGTAGAACACACTTCAGAACTTGTTTGCTCCAACGGCCATCGGCTCTTCTACAGACGTGGCCAGCATACTGCCACGTTAATGTGCTTTTGAGTTCAGTGTAGTGATTTTCTATGACTGGCCCAGACCTCAGAGGCGTGACAAATTCATAATAACAGTACACCATAAGTAACGGTACCCACAACTAGGTTGTGTCATGGGTATTTTCTGAAGATACATTCATTCTAACATTGCAACTAAACTTTCCGTAGTAGACCTTACACAGTAGATTAAGATTTTGTAGGAATATTCCCTTGGAGCTAGGTATTTCACAACGTTTTTACATACAAATAGTTAATTATTTATTCACACTCATAAATCTATGGAGAATTATATCTTGTATGGGTTTATTAGCTTACCGCACTCCAATAATTTTATAGTTAGACAATTGTATAGGCATAGAAATTCATGTAATATTTGTGTAACTATTACCGCGGCAGAAATTTATAAAAATAAAAATTCTCGTAAAAAAACACATTTGGTGAGATTAGTTGTCACCTGTCACTAGTTGATAGTGTCGTTAATGTCAAAATATGTTTTATAATTTTATTTTATTTTATTGAAGCTTTGTCTTTTAAGCAATCAGCTTTGACAAAAATCAAGATATCTTGGCAACTACTGTAGCTACACCAATAATAAATACTACTTAAAAAAATAAAAAAATATATACAGATTTTACCCAGTACTTACCAGTGGTACTACCGGTGGTACTACTGGTAGTACCACGGGAAATATTTTTTGCCCGTGATACTACTATGACGTATAGTAGTAGGTACCACGGGAGATTTTATATTACGCCTGGTACTACTTAATAAATAATATAAAATACTTTATGTTTTATGTATCTACATAAATCGCAATCGAGAGCGGATACCCAGCGCATAAATCGCAACCTAAACAGGAGAAAAAAATAGGAGTTTAATTAGTTGTATTCTTCACAAATTTGGATTAACCTTGCCACAAACTGACGCGCTCAGCTGCACAAAATAGTCTTCTTACGTTGCGAGCTCAAAGAGTTTATAAGCTCAATACCCTCACTCTACATTTCATACGTACAAGAAAAACCTCCTGCTATCTTATATTATAATCCATTAAAATATATTTTTTAGTTTTAGTCTCCTATTTTTTTTCCTGTTTAGGTTGCGATTTATGCGCTGGGTATCCGCTCTCGATTGCAATTTATGTAGATACATAAAACATAAAGTATTTTATATTTATTAAGTAGTACCAGGGGTAATATAAAATTTCCCGTGGTACTACTATACGTCATAGTAGTACCACGGGCAAAAAATATTTCCCGTGGTACTACCAGTAGTACCACCGGTAAGTACTGATTTTACCTGCTGTTTAGCTATAATAAGTGTAAAAATTTGAAAGTAAAACATGGAAACTAGGACAATGGAACGCTGTTTGGCGTTAACGTTGTGTATAATTCACAGACATGTTTAATTCGTGTTTAATAATGATAAATTCTATTATAATACATAAGGATTCCACCGACAAGGACACAGGACTTAGAACCCTTAGGACTGGAATTAACATCGACAAAAGACGTAACCAACATGGACACCGACACATCATCACACGACCTATTTAATTAAGATAGTTTGAATGACAAGGTAGTATGGACAGGAATTACTTTGCCTGCTCCGTAAACAAATACAAAAAGTTTTATTTGGCGCCAACACGAGCAGTGACGCTCTTTTGTCGTATATTATTTTCAAAAACTAGTGTAAGATTCGTGTTTTTATGTTTAATAATGGTGGAATATTATACATAAAGAGTTCGGAATAGTGCATTAGTGAACGAAAGTGATATATTGCAAAGAATAGCGGTGTTGTTTGTGTTAGTGCCAAATTTCCATAGATAGCCGCAATAAGGGATCCACTGCCTTATTGAGGTACGGACTAGGACCTAAGACTCAGGACTTGACATTGACAAACGTCTAGACAGGACTAAAACAAAATTACAAGAAAATAATAAATACTGAAGACTAGGCTGTATGGACTAAGTTTCCTTTGCCTGCCCAAGATGGGCGGAGACAACAAAAAAAAACAAATACAAAAAAAAATAAAGTTGTCAAACATTTCAAGTTTGTCAACGCGCTTTTACGAAAGCTCCCGTTTGCAATGTGTTTTGTTTACACTGATTTTAAATTATTATCCAAACCATGAAGCAATGACTACATAGCTAGCTATCACAAATTGTATGTGAAATTACTGGTTATTAATTACTTGTGTCGTTCATCTGTATTAATATAAGAATGGTGAGATTGCATTTTTGATAAACTTGTAATTTGAGACCTGGCGCGAAAATGATTATTAGTTTTATGCAAATAATTTTATTTTTAGTCCACCCCACCGCCTCAGAATCAACAATCACGTCGATCATCAGGGGATAGTAAGAAAGCAACCCCGCCGGCTACAAGCGTAGTGACCAGGAATGGTGCTCGCAAAGCTAAAATACAGACACGCGCGATGTCTTCTAATGTTAAGGTAATGAATTAGTCATTCCCGCCTACACAGTCCATAACTCCATCAGAGTCATGGATAAAACTTCTGCAAATGTATTTGACTGTATATGACTTATTTCTACAACTTAGTTTTTGTTTGCAACCAGAACTGAAGTCGTCTAAAATAAATAAATTCTCAACATTGCATTTGTTACAGAAAAATCTTTAATAATAATTTTTATATTATACAATGGGAAAAATTACATATAGTAAGTTAATATCTATGTATGCACATATTATTATGCTTAAAAAAAAAGGAAAATAATGTTTTATATTTGAACTAATAGGGTCTCCTGGCACAAGTATTTATATACGGTTATGTAATTATAATAATGAATGGTTTGAATCTTTATCAAACAAGCATATTTGTGAGTGTCAGCTTTTAAGCGATGAATGGTTATGTGAGCAATCCTCTTTGGAAGCTGATTCTCCGGCTATGTTGCAAAATAAATAAATAAATATCCATCACGCCTTATCCCCGAAGGGGTGGCAAGTGTGGATTTCTGTCCCACATAATAGGTGGTGAGCCCATTGCCGTGTTGAAATAGACAGACGCAGGTTGTAGCTACCTGCTATTGAAATTTTTTATGCCGCCCATAAGGCATTCAACCAGGCTTAACGACTGCCATTTTACTGGCAACCGGGACCAACGGTTTAACGTGCCTTCCGAAGCATGGAAACGCTCGCAAATGTAAATGCCACAAAGTGGTCACCCATCCGACCGCGGGGCCACGAGCGCTTCATCCACCATGGCGCAAAATAAATCCAGTAATAGTAAAGGCTCCTTGAGTGTATCACTGTCTGTAGAAATAAAGCACCTTGCTACTAAGTTAAATAAAAAAAATGAAAATTTCAAAAGCAAGCATAATATAGTAATATTTAGTGATGAAATTGGAAAAAATTTTGGTTATATATATATATATATATATATATATATATATATATAAAATCAGCTACTGAGTATGTATATAATAATAATAAAACCTTAATGATATTTTTGGGAAATAGGGGGAATTTGAACAAGTCCACTTTGATAAACTATATAAATAAACTACATTCTTTAAATGTAAAGAAAATTATAATGTTCACACTCCCCTATAGTAACAGTTTGTCACAGGATGAAAATATTACTAGATATAAAAAAAAAAAAACGATAAAAAACGATCACTGAGTTACGCAACTTTCACTATGGCTGGTCCTCGGATGGGTGACCACTTTGTGGCATTTACATTTGCGAGCGTTTCCGTGCTTCGGAAGGCACGTTAAGCCGTTGGTCCCGGTTGCCAGTAAAATGGCAGTCGTTAAGCCTGGTTGAATGCCTTATGGGCGGCATGAAAAATTTCAACAGCAGGTAGCCACAACCTGCGTCTGTCTATTTCAACACGGCAATGGGCTCACCACCTATTACGTGGGACAGGTAAAATCCACACGGTGAAAAGTGGGCATATTATATGCCTCTGCCACCCCTTCGGGGATAAGGCGTGATGGATATTTTTTTTTTTTTTATAAGTTAAATATGACTTTGCATACATTATGTATGAATAATATAAAGTTTAATTTTATTGATACTAACAACTATGTTAGAAAATCATTTTATTTGACAAAAGATTTATTATTATTATCTTTCCAATTATTCTATAAGACAAATAGCTACTTCGCTATCATATTTATTAGATATATCAGCCAAGAATTTGGCTAAACAAGTTACTCCTATTGAGCATTGTTTATATGACATTCATAATGTCAGTAATTTTACTACAGACAATTCAAATTTATTTAATTTAAACTGAGTAATAAGACAATAGATAATTTTTCTTGCATAGTACCAAAATATGTACCTCCCTATTCTGGGGCTAAAGAAAAAAAATGTATAACTAGGGTTTCAAATAAAAATATGAACCCATCAAACATATCTGTGAATTGTAACAGTATGAAGAAGTGTCTCAACCTGGTGCATCAAAACATTCGAGGTTTAAAAGGTAAAGAGCTAGAATTGGAGTTGTTAATGAATTGTAACAGTATTGATATTGTATGTTTAAATGAGCACTGGCTAAAAAGTCATCAATTCACTCATAGCTTCAATAATCCCCAGGTTGCAAGCTCGTTCAATAGAAAGAAATATAAACGAGGTGGCTCTTTAATATTAATTAATAAAATATTTAAATTTAAAGAAAGATTGGATGTTGTGAGCCTCTCTGTTGAGCGAGTTGTGGAGATTTCATGTGTTGAAACGGAGCAATTCATTGTGTTGAATCTGTACAAACCTCCATGCGCGCCAGTTAAGTCTCTTTTTGAAATAATGGAGGAAGCCTTAAGTAAAATATATAATAGCCATAAAACAATTGTTGTATGTGGAGACATTAACATAAATGTTTTAGATAAGTCTTCAGAAAGTATAGATTTTCTGAATTTAGCAAAATCATTTAATTTTTAAATCACAACAATCAATCAAAAATCATTTAATTTATGGAACCCACTAGAATAACGGCAACTACTGCAAGATGTATTGATAATATATTTAGTAGTGTGAAACCAATACATACATCTATAATTCATAAGGTTGACTCGGACCACACAGGGCAGTTGGTTTCCTTTTGTAATTCTCAAAGTAATGTAAAAAGACAAATAATTGTGATACCATTCAGTGAGAACCATATAGAAAATTTTAAATGTAATGTTACAAAAAAAGTTAAGTTTTTACCCTGTCATGGAAATGTGGATCACTTATACAACTCATTAGTAAACTTGATTAATGGTGAGTTCAGCTCAATTTTTACTCCTAAGCACTTATCTAAGAGTGAAGGCCTAGGTTTCAGTGACTGGGCAACTCCAGGAATCTATAAAAGTCGTAAGAAATTGTATCAACTATACGAAGAGAAGTCCTATAATCATAATCCAAATTTTCAAGAGTTTGTAAAAAAATACTCAAAAACATTTAGACAAACCTGCCTGAAAGCAAAATCAATTTATTTAAAAAATAAAATCAAATATTCAAATAATGTTATTAAGGAAACTTGGAATGTTATGAATATTGAAACCGGTAAATCCAAAGTGCGCAGTCATGATTTTCATTTAAAAATAAATAACGTAAATATTATAGAAGATTTTAAAGTTGCAACTGAATTTGAAAAATATTTTTCTGACATTCCTCTTTCAATTACAAGAACTCTCTCGTCTTGCTCTAATGATGCTGAACAACTTTTAAAACATGGCGTGGAGGAATGTGGCACAGACTTTGAATTTTCAGCTGTTAGTCCTAGAGATATTTTAAAAACTTTTAAGGCAATTAATATGAAAAACACTAAAGATTTGTGGGGTCTATCTGTTAAAACTGTCTCTCATATTATCACTGTAATAGCTCCACATCTGGCAGCTGTGTTCAATTGCTGTGTCAAGTCTGGGGTATTTCCTCACTTAATGAAACATAGTAAAGTAATTCCTTTATTTAAAGCCGGCGATAATGCAGACTTTCGGCCTGTTTCCGTACTACCAACACTTAGTAAAATATTTGAAAAGCTAATGCTTGGACAGTTGCTTAGTCACTTTAATATAAATAATTTACTACACAGGAAACAGTTTGGATTTACAAAGGGTTGCTCAACGGTGGATGCAGGGGTTGCTTTACTCAAAAGTATTTATGCGGCTTGGGAGGATTCGCAGGATGCATTAGGTGTTTTTTGCGATTTATCTAAAGCCTTCGATTGCGTTCATCACGAAACTCTTGTAAAGAAATTACGCCACTACGGTATCAGAAATAAAGCTCTCGACCTTATGACTTCTTATTTAAGCAAGGGTTGAAGTAAACGGTAAACTATCAGCAGGATCTCCAGTTGTAATGGGTGTTCCACAGGGATCAATCCTTGGTCCATTTCTTTTTTTGAAATACATTAATGACTTACCTTACTATGTTGGGGATAAACATGAGATTGTGCTGTTTGCGGATGATACCTCTTTGACATTTAACATTAATAGACAATTAATTAATTATGATGATGTTAACAGTGCACTCTCAAAAGTTGTTCATTGGTTTAACGTTAATAATCTTCTTTTAAATGATAAAAAAACTAAAGTAATGAAGTTTTCGACACCTAATGTGAGACAGGTGGCGACCAATGTGCAACTTAATGGATCAGGGTTGGATACTGTTGAGGCTTCTGTGTTTTTGGGTATCACTATTGATTCAAAGTTGCAGTGGGGACCACATATAGAAAAATTGTCAGGCAAATTAAGCTCTGCTGCATATGCAGTAAAAACAATATGACGGCTCACTGATGTTGAAATGGCTAGAATAGTTTATTTCAGTTATTTCCATAGCGTTATGTCATATGGAATTCTTCTCTGGGGAGACTCAGCGGACATTAATACGATATTTATTTTACAGAAGAGAGCTGTGAGAGCAATATACCAGCTTGGTCCCAGGGTTTAATTAATTGGTTAAATTCATATTCTTACCGTTATATCACAATATATATATATGAGAATTTACTTTATGTGCACAAAAACATAGACACATATCTTAAAAAAAGTGATATACATAATGTAAACACTAGGCATAAAGATAATCTTGTATTACATTCTACTCGTCTCGAAATAATCAGCAATTCTTTTATGGGGCAATGTATACGATTCTATAACAAACTTCCCGATGAAATTAGAATAATGTCAATAAATATGTTTAAGACAACAGTCAAGGCCAAATTGTGTAACAAGGCATATTATAAAATTTCAGACTATATAAATGATAAAAATGCATGGGAGTAAGTCGCTTTAAGTCAACACACATAAATATATAAATATAAGTAATAATAATAATAAAGAAACATTATAAATATAATGTACATTTGTTCAACATAAGTAATCTGAAACGTCAGGTTAATTAAAATAATTATAATATATGTAATTTGAGTTTGTTATTGTGTGAGCACCGTCCACATAGCTTTTTAATAATTTTTGAAATTGACATGATGGTTGCTGTGCAGTTTGAGTATGTCATGCTCGCCTAAGTGTCCTGGCAGTGGTGGTGCATGTATCGGGTCGCCTTATTCCCTATAATACGGTTGAGTAGGGCGATGGCTGATATATGCGTCATACCCGTGAACGGGTGCCGTCTGTTGGGACTGGTCAGCTCATACCTGTTATAGCAATTATTACAAATAATATTATTTATATTTAAGGCAAATTAAGTTTAGTCGACTGTTCTCACGTAACTCCAAAGGAACAATGTAAGTTTAATATTGTAAGCCAAACCTGCATTTTTAAAATAGCAGCCATTTAGTTTCTTGCCGGAGTCTTCCTCATAAGGTTGGGCTACCTTTAAAACTGGCAACTAGAAACAATCTCATTTTGATTTGATTTTGTTTTTTTTGTATAGACTCATTACTATATAATTTGTTCAAATATCATGTAAATAAAACTAATGTAATTACTGGCAGTTAGAAAAGAGTGGCCATGAGTTTTATTGCCAGGTTCTTTCTCAGGCTCTACCTATTGCGTTGCGAATCTGGCAGTAAATGTAAATGTAGAAGCAATAATCTTGACGTTTATAAGTGTTACTTTGTGACCTACATGAATAAGATTTTTCACTTTCACATGCTTAACCCCGTTAGTTGTTTTTTGAAATAAACTACAAGGATGACTCTGATCAAAAATAATAATGTAAACAATTTGGTTTCTAAATAAACAATTATTATTATATTAATATTATTTAATCAATAAATTTTAATTTACATTAATTTGCCTATTGGAATCAAACCTCATACATGTGTGTATGCAATAATTTTAGCTACTGCACTCCTTACCTTCTTTATTTATCAGATAAGTCTGCAATAAAATTTATCTATGGAAATTAAGTTAGTTAAAATTGTTATCTTATCGTTGTGAATCAACTAATTAATGCTTTTGTAGTTGGGTATTTACAAAATTATAACTTATTATGTAATAATTTTCCATCTGAATATTTCCCTCATACGTAAGTTTTTTTTCTTTGGTATTCTATTTTCACACTATTTTCCAGACTAGGCCATCTGGAATACAGAATACATGTCAGGGATTAAGTGTAACAATTGTTAGCTACTTAGTCATTCTTTGATGATGCTTGATTTTAGTTTATATTTCAAATTTAGTTACATGTAATAAATAGTAACACCAAAATGACTATAGCAGCTCTAATGAAAGGAACTGGGACTTGGGCTCCAATTGGGGAAATTATTTTAATTTAGACTTGTCTGCGTCACTTTTTATTTTGACTTATGAAAGCTGACTATAGATTGTGTGGTTCATTGATGTAAACATTTGAGTATCAAAATTGATTATGACCAGCGATACAAGTATCATAATTTAATTGAAAAAAAATAAAGACTATAAATTTTTTATCATTATTTTCATTTATGCATGTCAGTTGGTAGTACTACTGTAAACCTTTTGTACTCACAAATATACACATCTGGACAAAGTATGTATATCTAGATCAACCAACAGTTTGGTCAAACAAATTTGATTAAATATTTAGGTCCGTATTCTAGAATGTTTTACAATACTCATTCAACGCTTGAGGCTAGTTTTTGTCTTATAAAATCTACTCTCAAGCATTGATTTTTGATTTAGTCTTATCAGGTGAAACATGCAATGGAATGGCCACATAGCAAACCTACATATAATGCAATATCTGTTACAGCCATCTGCGTCACTAGTAGCTGCAAAACGAAAAGCTCAACAAAAGAAGAAACATCACATTGAAACAGAACTTAGAGACCATTACCAAATTGTAAGTTGAAGTTTTTTTTACTTAAAATTTTTGGGATAGGTCTCGTCCAGCAAGTTTAAGAAACAGTTCAGCCTAACTTGTTTCCAAGCAACCTAAAGAATATTCAGGATGTTGATAGTCAAAAGGTGCTTTCTGAAATACATTGCAGATTGTGTGTAATGCTACACATGGAAAACATATTGCCATATAAAATAAAGAAATTAGCTGTGACATGCATATATATATTGTCTAGATATAAAATAATAGTTTATACTAAAATGTTGTACAGTTTTCAAACTTTTATTATGGGATAACCAATATATTACTCCTGCTTATTTGGAGGGTTTGGGTGTTATTCCACTTCTTTGGAGGTGAAGAGCGGTGCGTGCAGCTCTCATGCCATGCCACCGTCTCAGGCCTGCTTTTGTAACAATGACGAGCAGCCCATCCGCCGTCTTCAGACCGCCCGTCATAGAGGCCGGTAGTCTTGGGTGCACACAAGTATGTGGCGCCTTCACCGCAGACTGCGACACTCGGAAGGGCTAGTTCCCTTCCGCTGCATATTTCGCGAGGATCCATTCCAAAGTACCTAATTTGACATTCATCATTCCATTCATCCCTGTTATTTGTCATGATCATTCACTCCTTTCATATTCATATCACTCCTTACACAGTCCATCCATTTTTTTGGCCTTCCTCTGGCTCTATCGTCTCTATCCATCAACCTTCATATTAATAGTTCTTTTAGCTACACGACTTTCGTACCTTTTCATTACATGCCATACGGTTCCCTCTCATTTTTTCAGTCACTGGTGCCACTCTCAAACCCCCTCTGATATACTCATTTCGTATTTTATCCATTCTAGTCACACAACACATCCACCTTAACATTCTCATTTCAGCACTCTTCTTTCATCCAACTTTTTAACGGCCCAACATTCTGATCCATATAATACCACAGGTCTCATATATTTTGCCCTTCAGCTTGAGGGGCAAACATGCATCGTGGCCGTGACCTGCCGCCATTTCATCCACCCATCATTGATCCTATGTTTAATGTCACGGTTGATTTACTCATTGCTCTGGACGTACCTAAACTCGGAGCACAACTGAATGACCGCCAAAATCGCAAAACAGATAATCTGTCTTGGACTTGCTCATTTCAAGGACAACATTCTCCAGTCTTTGTCGCCATATCTCCAGTCTGCTCTGGAGCTTAAGGCGAATGCGAATGTCGTCTGCAAACAGCTTGCACCAGGGAGCCTCCTCCTGTATGTTCGCCGTGAGGGCGTCCATAACCATGAGGAAACCACTAGTAGTACCGGCTACAGAACGAACTTGGGTGCTACATCGACTATACATTGCTCAGACCAACCGCACATACTTCTACTTTGACATGTAAAGTTGTATAAAAGAGTTAAGTAAGACACCAGCTATGCAATTTACAAATCTCGAATCCAAATCCGCTTCGGCGCAAATGTCATCGATATTCATAGAACTCGAATATCAATGACATTTGCGCAGTAGCGGATTAGGATCCGAGATTTGTTAATTGCATAGCAGATCTGTATGACTGGAGGTGCGAGCATTTGGTAGCCGATTTCGACAATAAATTTGTGACACACAGTCACAAGTTAATCCGCACAAATATTAACTTACCAATACCAAATGACTGATTGCGACGTAAAAGTCGCATTGTGTTAATCAGCCTATGTTGTTTACTAATTCTCGCTAACAGTTAAACATACGGCCCATCAGATGCTGCTTCGTTACATTTTAGCCTTCCACTTGTACTGTCTGTATTTATTTTATGGTCTCCAAGAAGATAATAAGTTGCGGTGAAAATATATTTATATTATTGTCTTATTTGCATAAGAATTATTTAGATACTAAACTGTTATATTATGTAAATAGAATTACTAAATGCTGTAAAAACCTTAAGATAAGAAATGTTTTTGTTTGTAAAGTAATGCTTATTCCGTAGTCAAAGGTGTTGATAACGCGACTTATACAAGCATCGCTGGAATAAGCGGTCCCGCGAACTCGCGACACGCAATAGTGCAATACGCTAGACCACGGCGATCACTTTCGATCAGGTACGCTGTGTCTGTTTAAATTCAAAAGAACACAAAATCTGAATCTCGTCTCGTAAACAAATGCGCGATAGTTGTCTTGTAAGAACTGGTGATGAACCATATTGATATTCAACAAGCAAACTAATTGTAATTCACGCGATGTGATTGCGTGACTTGGTTGCAAACACAGTAAGGAATCAATATCACTCCCGCTCCCAACTAGAGACGCCTTTCTCTTTATATTACGTACAACAAAATGGATCAGAAGTGTCACTCTTTTTTCACAGGATAACACTAACCACGATTACAGACGAATGGTTGGCAACTGACAGGTCGCGTATAGCGCGAGCGAGAGGGAGCTCTGTTCATGTCATGCCTGTGATTGCGAACTTACGACCACTGAATGATCCTTAGTCCTGCCTTGTTCGCATCTACTACGAAGGGTCAACGCCGTCGGACGGAGTGGCGGCAAAGAGACTAACTCAGCAACCATTTACATTCATCCGTGCTTCTGTGTATTACTGTTTTTGGTACAATAAATAAAATAATGGTAAGCGGCTCAAAGCGCAATCAAGAGGCGCGCTCAGAGTCGCGCGGAGTACCGCGACTGCTCTCATAGCTATAGGCGCCACTCAGCCCGTCGGTACTGACCCTAAGGATCATAAATTTATAAGTACCATCAATTTAAATTTTATATAAGCACCATCCATTTTGTATATAAGCCCCAATTTGTACTAGCATTTGCCTTGCATTAGGACAACTGTTTTGTCACTATTTACGTTTCTTCTAAAACATATTGTATATCTATTTTTTATAGGCAATGGAGTCTAAAACCAAAGTGAAAGGCCCCACAGGCTTGGTGACAGAACCCCGTATGACCGAGCACCGTTGTTTATGGGACGGAAACTACCCTGAGTGTCCGGAGAGACTGTCTTGTGTGATTGATAGGTAGGTAACATTGTAAATAGTGTTTTGCCTATGGCCAGTAGGGATATGATGCGTTGTTACGCATTTGAGAGGAGAAAACTCGACCCAAGTGCCTTTAACAGACTTGCCCTTTTATATACGAACTATCTTCACGCTATTTTCGTGACCGCGGAGTAAGAAAGGATAGATCGCTTCATTAATTGTTTCATGCTTGCACGTCTGGGTATCCGATTAATTTTGATCTTCCCAATCTGCTTGTGGTTTTCGTATATAATTCTCCCTCTACCGTCTTATCTTTTCGTCCCTTCCGGAACTATTGTGCCACCCCTCTACCGTCTACTTCGCACTGTAAATATTCATCGTTAATCGTTCCTAATCACAAAATACAGAAAGCTTTCGACTGCTACAATTGAGTGATAATTTCTTGTACTTTCAGGTGCCATGAATTAAATCTAATAGAGAAATGTGTTACGTTCCCACCGAGAGCCGCGACTAAAGAAGAGTTGTGCAGTCTTCACTCACCATCCGTTTACGATATGCTGGAAAAGACGCATCAAAGCAATGACATAGACTATTTAGAGGAGCTGTCTTCCAGATATGATTCTGTTTATATACATCCAGTGAGTATAATCATTATATACTAGCGAACGCCCCACGATTTTATCAACGTAGTTCCCTTTCGTGATACAGTACGGGGATAAAATGTATGCTATAGCTGATATTATAAGGAGTAACCTTATAATATCAGCTATTTGTCAGTGAAAGTCCCGTTAAAATTGGTTTAGCCATTTCAGAGATTAGGCGGAGTAAACAGAGAGACAGAAAAAATAATGTTTTTATATTTGTGTATACTTGTTGTATAGGTTTAAAGTATAATGTATACTTGTAAGTATATGTATACTTTCATAGTACAGACACAGATAGAAACAGACATTTCAATTATATTTATCTGAGGGATATAGTAATGAAAGGCCGAAATTACTACTCGTTGAAGGTTCATCAAAATGGGTCCAGCGGATTAAAAAGTAGTCTATGCTATTCCTTTCCAAGTTGCCAGTGAACCGTTGAAACCTTTTATATTAATTTAGTGCAATCGTGTCTGTTTGTGCAAAGATTTGAATGATAGTGAGTGTAGATTTATTACAGTTTAGAATGGACTCAAACTCGTAGATTCACAGAAGTTTGCAGGGAAAGCAGTCAATTTAGTAAAACCTCTTACATAAAAACCATTTTGATTTTGAGCATAGAGTATGCAACTTAATTCTTCTACAACAGCTTTATGACTTTGACAATCAGTTTTAGGTTAGGTTTTTACTGTGTTATGGTGGTTTTATTATAAACGTTAGATAATTATTTACCACTTAATAAGTACATACTTATATAATTAACAAAGCCTAGGATATATTAACGAAGATTAGGTCTGTATGTTAACGAATTCTTTTTATTTGGTAGTGTATATATGTAGTTTTACACCTGCCAGTCTAAAGCGAACACTTTGTTTATTAGTACATAGTTGAGTCAATAAATTACGTTTAATATTACGGCTTTAAGTAGTTTCTTTTTCAATGCAAAATCGTTGTGACAGCAGCAGACCAACCTCTGGAAGGTTGCCGACAATGGCTCAAGCTTCTTCTCTTGTTATCGTTAAATAATGTCGCAGTTATAATATTCGCTTTTAGATCACTAAAACCGCTTTATTTTTAGGGTTCTGTACTTCAAAAAGAAAAAAAAGATCCCTTATAGGATCATTTTGTTGTCCGTCCTCTTGTCAATTTGTCTGTCAAACCCCTTTATCTCGCGAACGCGTGAAGTTATCGAGTTTAAAATTTAAACTATACACTCAAGCTTACGGTTCTTTGAAGTTGAGAAAAAAATCTAACTTCTAACTTAACGTGCAAAAGTTATGTCCGTTTACGCCGAATAAAATCTTATTTTTACAGACACCTACACTAGAGGCATGCTATGATGGTCGTTCATTTCACATTTTTGTCTCTGGAAAATAATATATTTCAGATTGATGTTAATAAAAAATACCCTAAATATAGTATGCCTGTAACAAAAATTTTTAAAAGTAACTACGCAAGGTATTTTATTTCATTAAAATCGAATTTTTTGCATTATTATATATGTCAAACTGCCATAATAGCGTGCCGCAAGTATAGTTTCAGATTTCTTGAAAGTGACGGCTTAAGTGTACATACAAAAACCTCTTTCGTTGGCAAACGTACCAAAGTCCTAGACATCTTGAACTATTAATTTATTGTGACTTCCTCAGTGGCTAAGTGATATACAACCGCGCTGAGGTTTTGGGTTCGATTACCGGGTACAAACAAAAATTTGTTCCAGAAATTTGGTTGATTCCTATTTAGAAATGTTACTTTACTAGTTACGGTTGCTTGTCAATATGTGTCACATCTCTATAGCTCTCTTACTTCTTGTCGATGGCGCGAGCCTGATGTGATTGTGATTCTGTGATTGTACAACAAATAAATGGAATTTACCGAAGACTGATTATCATTTACCAACACACAACAAAATACATAAGTCCACTAGCCACTAGCGTATTTTAGTTTAGTGTTGTGCTAGATGGCGCTGTGTAAAAAAGTCCCACAATAATTTTAAGAAATTCTTTATTTACAGAGCACTCACGAGCTAGCCCTTTTAGCGGCGGGTTCCACCATCGACTTGGTGGACAAGGTGGTCTCCGGTGAGATCCAGAACGGAGCTGCACTGATACGTCCACCGGGCCACCACGCTATGGCCAGCGAGCCATGTGGCTACTGCCTGTACAACAACGTCGCGCTCGCTGCCAAGCACGCCATAGACAAAAGAGGTTTGAATAGGTAATATCTTTACTTACCTCTTTAATGCAGAGATTTTATTTGTTGAAGCGCTCGTGGCCACGCGGACTCAGTGTTCTGTAAACTATCACTGAGTTACGCAACGTTCACTATGGCTGGTCCTCGGATGGGTGACCACTTTGTGGCATTTACATTTGCGAGAGTTTCCGTGCTTCGAAAGGCACGTTAAGCCGTTGGTGCCGGTTGCCAGTAACATGGCAGTCGTTAAGTCAAGTTGAAGGCCTTATTATAGGCCACAACCTGCGTCTGTCTATTTCAACACTGCAATGGGCTAACCACCTATTACGTGGGACAGGAATACAACTGGTGAAAAGTGGGCATACATTATGTATGCCTCTGCCATCCCTTCGAGGATCAGGCGTGATAGATAAATAAATAAATTTTATTTGTTGATGGAGTTTTGATTCAGATTACAGAAGTGTTATAGATTTTCGTTTGTGTATAGTGTCTGGCACTAGGATTGCTTCCGACACTAACAAAACTACCATCAAAGTACGCATGCTTGTATGTATACGTTATTTGCATATAACCACAGCTCTGAGTAGCATAAGTATAGTGAAGTAGCCCTCTACATCATTACTACAGGGCTTAGCAAAGGTAAAAATGTCAGCGAATTTCTTAAAAAGAAATGAGTAAAGTGCATCTGCAAATGTAGTTTATGTAACATAAAGCACGTTATTACACACGATTGGATGTCGACTCGATGGTCGAATTGGATACATCATCATTATTGTTTGAGTTATAGCTCACACAATAATAATGATGTATCCCGGAGGCTACTGAAGTCGTCGCTTTAAAGTCTTTCGCCTGGTATCGTAAAACATACCTTATATTAAAAAATTCTAAAAAAGCGGAATATTGCAAAAATTACATTTAAAAACAAAATAATTATAGTTTTCTAAAATGGATTTCCGCCATGTAACGCCTGATTCAATTAGTTATTCCTTATATTTCTGAAAACATAGAAATTATAAAAGAAAACCACCCAATATCTTAATAATATTATAAACGTGAAAGTTTGTATGAATGTTTGTTACTCTTTCACTTAAAAACTACTGAATGGATTTTAATGAAACTTTACAATAATATAGCTTATACATCAGAACAACAATAGGCTACTTTTTATCCTGGGAACAAGTTCCTGTGGGAAACGGGAACGGGAAACTTCTTTACGCGGGCGAAGCTGCGGGCGTCAACTAGTATGAAATAAATATTTGCGGATCACGTGAATATTTGTTCCGACCCGGGATTTAAACCCACTACAAGGGCAGCCGCATACACTAGCATTCAAAAATTTGTTTGTATATGTAAGCCTGTTAAGAGAAATATTGCATTCTTATCAGGATATTGATAGTGGACTGGGACGTGCATCACGGACAGGCGACACAGCAGATGTTCTACAATGACCCCAGGTATAATTACGCTCTCAGTTTATCTATTACTACCTCTAACACACGAATTTTATGGTAACAACAAGAAAATCATTATCATCATCCGAGCGTCTGTCCCAGTTGCGACTCGCGACGCCCGGGGTCCGCTTTTCTACATTTACTCCTCCACTTCGCACGGTCGTCGGCATCCCCTGTAGTGAGACCATTGGCACACATGTCATCCCTTACGAGCCAGCACTTCTTGAGTATTTAGAACACTCACAGTGTTAGATGCGGTAAACACATACAGGGAAATGTTGGTGTAGATAGAGTATGCCTCTATTATCACTTTGGGGATAAAGGTGTGATTAATAAGCATTTATTTTTCAATATCTACATTATTGATTTAGGTTAAAGGTTGCTTGTTGCAAATTATTAAAAAGCTTCATTATAATACATTTTTCATGTTTTGTATAAATTGTGTTTTGTTTTTGAAAAACTTGTTGATACAAACAAAATGGGAAATAATTTTTTTAAAGCAATTATGCTTAATTTCTCACAAATATTTAATAAAGTAGAAAATGTCAATTGTTTCGAGACGGGGATTGAACCCGTGACCTTACCAGGACAATGTTCTAGCCACCTCAACTATCCGAAAGTTGAGATTATAACTTAAGGTTAGGTTAGGTTAGGTTAAGTTGAGATTATAAGAAAAGGTTAGAAGGCTTATAAAGGGTCGGCAGCGCGAGTGCTGCACCTCTGGTGTTGCAAACGTCCATAGGCTACGGTGACCACTTTCCATCAGGTGCACCATACGTTTGTCTGCCTCCTCAGTTATATAAAAAAAATCTCCACCGTATTTTAAACGTCATTTATGAGTATGACCTGAGCCATCTATCGAGCTTCTCAACAACTCGATGGTCATACGAATGGTCTTTATCCACTTTATTAAAAATTTAATGACCCCCACAGCTTCGCCCTTGTCGACATTTATGACTACTGCTCTGCTCCCCAGTGTAGCAGCGTAATGATATATAGCCTATAGCCTTCCTCGATAAATGGGCTATCTAACACAAACATATTTTTTTCAAATCCGACTAGTAGTTTTGCTTTTGCTTTATAAAATTAGAATAGATTTGTGAGAAAATGTGAAATGCCAGTTAACGCTAAGTAGACATAGTACGGCCCAGGGTGGTGTACTTCTCGGTGCATCGGTACGAGCACGGCGCGTTCTGGCCCAACCTGCGCCAGTCCGACTTCAACTACGTCGGCACGGGGGCTGGCAGAGGGTATAACTTCAACGTGCCGCTCAACAGGACCGGCATGACGGATGGAGACTACTTGGCGATATGGCACCAACTCTTGTTGCCTATGGCTTTGGAGGTAAAACCTTATTTGGTACTAGCTGTTATCTGTGACTCTATACAATGTTGATTTCTCCCACCCATACCCGTTTACAAAAATAATTTTTCATTCATATTTCATAACTAGTCGACGCCCGCGGTGTAGTTTTTCCGTTCCGGTCATATAATATAAAAAGCTAAAATACATATTGTCATATTGTCACGCCTTTATCCCCGAAGGGGTAAGCAGGGGCATACTATACGCACACGTTTTACCGTATGCATTTTTAACAGGTGAGCCCATTGCCGTGTTGAAATGGACAGGCGCAGGCTGTGGTGGCCTGCTGTTGAAAATGTTCAAATAAATACCATAATATAAGGCCTTTAACTGGGCTTAACGACTGCCATTTTACTGGCAACCGGGACCAACGGCTTAACGTGCCTTCCGAAGCACGGAAACGCTCGCAAATGTAAATTCCACAAAATGGTCATCCATCCTAGGACTATAGACAGAGTTGCTTAACGCAGTGATCGTTCACAGAACACTGAGTCCTAGGGGCCACGAGCGCTTCTTAAAAAAATGTAAAATGGGTTTTTTTATTTTAAATATATGTACAGATTTTTATTAATATATATAAATCAATAAGTAATTTTATTTACAACATTCTGTCCGCAACAGTACCAACCGGAGCTCATCATAATATCGGCAGGCTATGACGCTGCAATCGGCTGTCCTGAGGTACATACATCTATCTTTCTCTTTATTTAGTTATATATGGTATGTCTGTCTCTTTCAGTTTTCCCCCCAACTCGTTATCGTGTCGGCCGGCTACGACGCGGCAGTCGGTGATGAAAAGGTTCGATAAATATGAAACAAAATTTTGTGAAAGTTCATCGATGTTCAATTAGCATGTTTTTGTCGACTAAATATGTGATTGCATTGGCTCAGTGCTTGATTTCAATGTAGTATAATTTATTAATTATTTTGTTATTTGTTCAACATAATACAGTAGCCGGCCTTAAAATTTCACTTCTTTTTTTCGAGTGGTTTAGTAGAGCGTTTTCTCTGTCACACACTACTTTGTTCGGGTTTCGTGTGAAAGAGATGACGCTCTATCAAATCGAAAGCACAGGATGTCAGAGTTCGTTGTGCAATATTATCACCGGGTACTGTGTGTACTACAGGGTTTTGTTCATGTACTTCAGCAAATCACGGTCTTGTACGGGTTCGCTATCGACGGCGACGTACTGAAATTATGTTGTGCTTTCATCGGTGGAAAGTACGGCTTTACAATGTTATATACCTTACAATTTTTTATATGTACTAGCTGTGCTCTGTCATTAACTTCCAAACCCGTTGCAAACATGCCCTGAGTTTATCAATAAATTAATAAATATCGTTGGGACAACTCACATAACGCCATCTGATTCCAAACTATGCAGAGCTTGTACTATGGTAACCAGATAACTGATAAACATACTTATATATTTCTAAATACATACATATTATAGATAAATAATACCCAGACATAGAATAAACCATCGTGCTCATCACACAAAGTTTTCATCCTGGGTGGGAATGGAACCCACGACCTCTTGCGTAGCAGTCACTTCCACCGCGCCACAGAACGTTTCAAACGTGCATGTATGAAAGGATTAATGAATCTGCAGTAAGCGAAAGAAGTAGGCAAAAATGAATTGATTTCTGCCCGATTTTTAACATTTTTAATTATTTCGTACGCTGTCTCGGCGATCCATTAAAATTTGTCTCTTCATAAAAGCATCTGGCTTGCAGTTAATAATTGAAAACAAAAATTGTACGTAACAATCCAGTTGTGCTCAAATCTGCGCTTAATAACGATTAATTTTTATTTAAAATTTTAACCAACTATCTTCTTGCAGTATCCCTGACGGGGTTGTCAGAGAGGACAGATCGCCAGGCATCGTGATCTTGTCTACTTCTTTCGCTGCCTGCAGATTCATTAATCGCTTCATACATGCACGTCTGGGTATCCGAGTACTTTTGACCTTTCCGTTTTTGAGCAATCTGCCCACGTGGTCTTCATATGTAAGTCTCGGCCTACCCTGACTCCTTCTACCCTCTACTTTCGCACAATAGATATTCTTCGTCAATGGTTCCTCATAACGTTGAACGTGTCCAAACCAAAATTTTCATAATTTTCCTCTTCATAAAAACCTTCCCTGGCTTGCAGCGAATATTTGAAATCAAAAATCATACGAATCGGTGTAGTTGAGAACGACTACACCGATTCGTATGATATCACACAATCCAACCTCTATGACTACACCGTCAGGGATAGAGCGTGAAAATAGTTACAATCATATCGATACTTGTCATAGTTCAGTAATTTGTGAGAAATCTGGGAAAATATATTCTTACATTGTGCATGCTTAAGTAAGATCGAGATACCCTGGGTTTTTTATACGGACATAAGTGCTTTTGCCATTATGAAATAAAACCTCGATAATCCATCATTGCTGAGCTCTGCTTATGTCTTCAAATTCAAATATTCTATATTATTCGACCTCGAGTCGGAACAATTATTTGTGTGATGCACAAACGTGTGTTACGGAGTTTGGGTGTTTCCTATGTATAATATGTATGTAATTAGAAATATATAAATTTGTCTATAAGTTGTCTAGATCTCATAACACAAGCTTATATTAGCTTACCTTGGGATAGATGGCGCTGTGTAAATAAAATGTCAGATAATATTATAGAATTGCTCTTCAAACTATCAATGTTAAACTGAAATAATTTGATTATCGCCATTTTGGCGCTGAATGTTGCTGAAATGCTTAGAACTGATAGTGAGCGTCTATGGAACTATTTACTACAGAAAATAAATAAGTGAAAATCGCGAAAGTTTAAAAACATTATTTACTAAAGGTTATTTATTCCGTACCACTGTCATTTTAGTACCTGAGACGCTGGTTATTGCGCCTTCATTTGGCATAGTGTATAATTGACGCCAGTGTTTCATATAACTTATCATAAAGGGGTGGTAGAGGCATATATTCGCCCACATTTTACAGCAAGCATTTTGCCCTAAGTGACTGATGGTGAGCGCATTGCCATGTATCATATTCTGACATGTTGTACAGGGTGAAATGGAACTGACGCCTGCCTGCTACGGACATCTCCTACATATGTTGATGTCGGTCTGCCCTCGTATCTCCGTAGTGCTAGAAGGGGGCTACTGCCTGCAGTCGTTGGCAGACGGAGCAGCTATCACACTGAGGACCCTCCTTGGACACCCACCACCGAAGTTGGAAAAAGTGGATGAACCCAGCGATTTGTAAGTTTATTTTTAAGTATGGCGATGTGTACTCATACTTTATAATTCTGGACGTAACGCGAAATAATATTAACTTGCTGACTCCAGCCGCGAATACGAGCGCTACAACTTGTCCGAAACGTCTTTGTAAGTAAGTTCCTTCGCGTGAACTCCTGAGTAGTATATTATAATGTATGATTCGTAACTTGTTTGTGTAAAATATAGCATACGTTCTATATTTGCCTCAATTTTAAGATCGTACTCGGACACATAGATTACAAAATGAAATGTAGTTTCAATGAATATATATTGTAAGATCAAAAATTGCACATTGTAACAATTTTTTAATATTTCTTAACGAGAAAAGAGTGGCCGTGAGATTTCTTGCCAGATTCTTACTCATAAGCTCTAACTGTTGCTTTGCGAATATGGCAGTAAATGTAAATGTAGAATCATTCAAAATGATTCAATTCAATTTATTTATTTGTCGAGCATAGGTTAGTTTACAGGTCTTAAATCTATGTTACATATTAGTACGCTATGTCCTACCACACAATATGGTGTACAAATTAAAAAAAAACTAAATTATAATAATATTAATCAATAACTTAAGTAATATAAAATTATTAAAAATGTCGAGTAGGTACATCATTATTCAAATTCAATTTTTCATTCAAATGTCTTTCATTCAGAAATTCGTCTATAGAATAGTAGGCCTTGTTTACTAGAATCTCAATCAGCTTCCTTTTGAATAACGTCATGCTTTTTGATCGGATAGTTCGAGGTATGTTGTTATATATAATTGGTGCCATACAAAATAAACTTCCACATACTAATTGCGTTCTACATGTCACATGTTCTAAATTACCCTCACGTCTAGTACCAGATGGTTTTGCAGAAAACAAGTGGGGATTATTTTTAACAAATACTGCTGTCTCTAATATGTAAATGGAAGGTACTGTCAAAATGCCTAATTCTTTGAATTTATCTCTACACGATTCTCTTTTTTTTAAACCTAAGATCGGATACAACGTTTTTGGGCAATAAGTACTCGTAATTTGTCCGTTGAGTTGCCCCAAAATATTATCCCATATCTGAGAGTAGAGTCCACGTGGCCGTAGTATGCAATAATAACTGTCGATCGATTTGCTATCCGAGATAATTTATATAGGGCAAACGAAAACTTATAATACTACTATTAATAAACTTTTACATACATTGTCAATGTGTAGTTTCCAGGTCAGTTGGTCATCAATAGTTAGTCCCAGAAAGCGTGTTGAATTAATTTCAGTCAATGTTGTATCTACATACTTAATTCCTAGTATTCTATTGGTCAGTCTTTGTTTGAAGTCCATAAGGTGTCTTATTTAAATTAATTTTGAGATTATTAAATGTCAACCAGTTTTCAATAGATGTCAAAGTTTTAACAATCTCAGATTCCAAAGTACTATAGTCGTTATGAATGAATAGAATAGTGCTGTCATCAGCAAACAATTTCATAAAGTGTTCAGTTATATTTGGCATGTCATTTATGTATATTAAAAAGAGAAGGGGTCTCAAAACACTTCCTTGAGGAACACCACAGTGAATTGGCTTTGTATCCGAAGCAAAAAGAGTGTCAGTACGCGTTTTAGAACATATTTTGTTTATATGGGTAACTTGTGTCCTGTTAGTCAAATACGATTCCAATAAAAAATATGCGTTTCCTCGAACACCATAACCATTAAGCTTCTTAAGTAGGATGTTGTGATCTACTCGGTCAAACGCTTTCGACATATCTAGATATAGTGCTGAGACCCTATTTTTCTTATCAATTGCTGTTAAGACTTTATATAAGAAATTATATACAGCCATATTTATTGTTTTGTTTTTACGAAATACAAACTGTATGTCTGATAGTATATCGTTGATTTCGAAGTAGTCGTTTAATCTAGTGTAGATAACCTTCTCAAAAATTTTTGCCATTACTGGAATTAGTGCAATGGGCCTGTAATTATCTATGTCATTAGGACATCCGTTTTTGTACAATGGTTTTATAAATTTTTAATTTATCGGAAAATATGCCCTGTTCCATACATAAATTTATTATATGACTTAGTACTGGAGATACTTTTGGAGCCACATCCTTAAGTATCTTTGTATATATACCGTCATACCCAACAGAGTTAGAATTTTTAAGGCTAGATATAATTTTTAGAATGTCAAGTATATACAGGGAGTCAAGAATAAAGAATTAGATTTATCATGTTTAATACTATATGTCATGTCATTATTGTCATTAATTGGATGTCATAAATGACGTTCATATGTATAGTAACACTATGTGATTTAGAATAAAGATTATCTTGAATGATAACGCCTATAATGTGTTAACCTTTCAAAATCCATAAGAGGAAACCGGTCAAGTTTTAAATTTTAAAGTAAATACAAACATACATATTGTCACGTCTTTATCCCCGAAGGGGTAGGGAGGGGCATACTTTACGCCCACATTTCACCGTATGTATTATTGTCCCACGTAAAAGGTGGTGAGCCCATTGCCGTGATTCCTTGCAAATATTCTATCAAAAACACAACTTCTCAACTTTCTTGCGGCTCTTGCACTTTGAGGCTCACTTTCCGAATGAAGGTAGCTCCGTACCGGCAGACGTAAGGCCCCTCACCGGTGTGACTTCGAATGTGGACATTCAGATTGCTTTTACGCGTAAACGTTTTCTCGCAAGGAATGCAACTAGCCGGCGACCCTTGCTTCTCATTATTATAGACCCTCCATATATACCCCCTTAGAAATTCTTACTTCTGTACTGTGTGCTGCAATAGCAATTTAAAGTAAATAAGTGGAACAATACAAGTGTTTTCATCAAGATCTGTAGCAAGTTCACACAAGTCCTATAAATCAACAATACAAAAAAAAAGATTATTTTATTTTGTCTCAACAGAATCCGAGAATCAATCCTAAGCTGCATATACGCTCAGAAACCGTATTGGAACTGCTACACGTTCCAAACAACTTACACAACGTCGGGGCCCCCCAACGTGTGTGATGAGCACAAGATCAAGCTCACCATCAACGTGAAGTGGGAGGGAGACGAGACGCGGCCCGACCGCTTCCTCACCAGGGATTGTTACCCGCTACAGGACGACGCCTTCAAGAAACGGATCGCGGAGAGACTAAATCATCTCAGATTGGGTAAGTTATAGATACATTTTTAAAGCAATTATTATGCTAAATTTCTCAATATAGTGAAAAAAGACAATTTGATTCGAGACGGGGATTGACCCCGTGACCTTTGCCTATCCAGGGCAATGTTCTAGCCACTGAACTACCCGAACCGTATCAAAGCAAGTTGAAATTCTTCACTTATTCTAATCGTCATTGAAGAGTATGACCAGAGCCATCTATCGAGCTACTCAACAATTCGATACCAATGAACAGTGTTACAACCATTTTTAAACATTAATGCAATGGACGATTACAATATGGTGAAGAATTTCAACTTGTTTCGATACGGTTCGGGTAGTTCAGTGGTTAGAACATTGCCCTGTTTAGGCAAAGGTTACGGGTTCAATCCCCGTCTCGAATCAAAGTGGGTAATTTAGTTATAGAATACTAGCTGTTACCCTATTGTTTATAAAGTAATGTCTGTTTTTGGTTAACAATCTTCACCCTCTAACACTGACGGCGTAGTCAGAGTGGACCGATCGCCACAGTCTACGATCCATACATTCTTCTTTCTCACCTTACATACATACATACTGTCACGCCTTTATCCCGGAAGGGGTAGGCAGAGGCATATAAAACGCCCACATTTCACCGTATGCATTTTAGTCCCACGTAACAGGTGGTGAGCCCATTGCCGTGTTGAAATAGACAGGCTCAAGCTGCGGCGACCTTCTATTGAAATTTTTTAAGCCGCCCATAAGGCCTTCAACTTGGCTTAACAACTGCAATTTTATTGGCAACCGGGACCAACGGCTTAACGTGCCTTCCGAAGCACGGACCTGGGGTGGGTCTAAAGGGCCGAATAAATTTAATAAATTTATCCACACTTATACACTTTCTCACCTTGCAGATTAATTAATCGCTTCATACGTTCACGTTTTTGTTTTGGTTACAGTGACGGATTTAACAATACCACTCCACGCCGTGGGCTATATTTATGATCAAGCCATGTTAAAACACAAAAACATATGTGAACCGTAAGTAAGCATTAAATCTGTACCTTATCTAAATATTTGTAAAAGAATCTTACAGTACTAGAAACTAGAAATTTATTATTATTTTATTCTATCACGCCTTATCCCCGAAGGGGTGGCAGAGGCATCATATTATAAGCCCACTTTTCACCATGTGTATTCCTGTCCCACGCAATAGGTGGTGAGCCCATTGCCGTGTTGAAAATAGAAAGACGCAGGTTGTAACTACCTGCTGTTGAAATTTTTTAAGCCGCAAATATTCAACTGGGCTTAACGACTGCCATGTTACAACCGGGACCAACGGCTTAACGTGCCTTCCGAAACACGGATCTCGCAAATGTAAATGCCACAAAGTGTTTACCCATCTGAGGACCAGCCATAGTGAAAGTTGCTTAACGCAGTGATCGTTTACAGAATACTGAGTCCGCGGAGCCACGAGCGCTACCAGTAGTAATAGACTTAATACCGTGCTAATGTTGAACTGTTAAAAAATACCGTTTATGACGTCACTGTACTGATGAGCGTGACGCATATTAAATGGTTGAGTCGCTGATCTTTTAGAAGCTAATTTTAGAGACAAGGGCTTTCAAAACTCTACCTATTTGAACAGTGGTTTGGTGGATACTATTTGTGTAAGAATTCTATATACTAAAATTTCTTTGCATAGTTTTACAACATGCACTCACTTATTAGAACTGACTATTATTATTATTATTGACTGCCTCTGTGGCGCGGTGGGAGTGTATCAGACTGCTACGCAAGAGGACGTGGGTTCGATTCCCACACAGGATAAAACTTTGTGTGATGAGCACGATGGTTTATTCTGTCTGGGTGTTATTTATCTATAATATGTATGTATTTAGAAATATATAAGTGTGGATAAATTTTTAAAGCAATTATTTTGCTTTGCTTTTTTTAATAATTTGGAAGAGGACTATTCTATTCGAGACGAATAGAATTGTCTTTTATTTCTCTCATTTTTTTTAAAAAAAACGTCTTTATTAAAAAAAAGGTATGTTTATCAGTTATCTGGTTGCATAATACAAGCACTGTTTAGTATGGAATCAGATGGCGTTGTGTGAGTTGTCCCAACGATATTTATTATTATTATAATTCACTAAATATCTCGGCAGTGACCACGTGGAGTGTCCGGAGCGAATCCTGCGCATTCACGAGCGACACCGAGACTTTGGTCTACTGCAGCGCCTGCACCAGATCTCGCCTAGAAGAGCCACGGATGAGGAGATACTCGCTGTACATACAAACTCACATCTCAACAGGTGACTATCTACCGTTATAATCTTCTCTACCTTAAAAGTGCTCGTGGCCCCGCGGACTCAGTGTTCTGTAAATGATCACTATGTTAAGCAACTTTCACTATGGCTGGTCCTCGGATGGGTGACCACTATGTGGCATTTACACTGCGAGCGTTTCCGTGCTTCGGAAGGCACGTTAAGCCGTTGGTCCCGGTTGCCAGTAACATGGTAGTCGTTAAGCCCAGTTGAAGGCCTTATGGGCGGCTTGAAAAATTTCAACAGCAGGTCGCCACAGCCTTCTCCTGTCCATTTCAACACGGCAATGGGCTAACCACATCTTACGTGGGACAAAAGTGCATACGGTGAAATGTATACTATGCCTTTGCCTACCCCTTCGGGGATAAAGGCGTGTCAATACTATGTCTATGTCTACCTTAGCATGTGTTCAGTTTTATCCAAACTCTGTGTATCCAAGCATGTCTCGGTGAGAGGAAAGTGTATGCGACTGCCGTGCTTAGGTCCCGGGTTCAAATCCCGGGTAGGAACAAATATTTGTGCAATCCGCAAATCTTTATTTCGGAGCTTGGGTGTTTTCTCTGTATATTATGTATGTACTTATTCAGTCCGAGACTACCAGGACTTAAATTGGTCGTGCTAATGAGTGTCTAGCACATAAGACCTTTTAGCCTTTTTGTTGCCACCTCACTAAAAAGGCAACAGGTTAAAAATTTCTTCCAAATTTAACATCTAAAATAGACACATTTTTTTTTTATTAAATTTATTCGGCTCTTTAGACCCACCCCAGTCCCGTGCTTCGAAAGGCACGTTAAGCTGTTGGTCCCCGTTGCCAATGAAATGACAGTCGTTAAGCCAAGGTGAAGGCCTTATGGGCGGCATAAAAATTTCAATAGCAGGTAGCAACAACCTGTGTCTGTCTATTTCAACACGGCAATGGGCTCACCACCTATTACGTGGGACAGGAATACACATGGTGAAAAGTGGGCATATAATATATATGCCTCTGACACCACTTCGGGGATAAGGCGTGATAGATAAATTATTCAGAAATATGTAAGTATGTGGTCTCATGATGTCTAGATCCCCATGGCACAAACGTGTGGTCTCATGATGTCTAGATCTCATAGCACAATTTTATTTGAAACATATGTAGTTTATTTATCAAAGAATATTTTGTAACACACAAAAGTGTCAAAGTGAAAAAAAAAAAGAGTTGTGCCTCTTGAGTATTATGAAATGGAATTAGAACAATTTTTTTAAATTATTTTTGGCCTGGTTACTAAGACTTTTTAGCCATATCTTTATTCATATTTTTTCAATCTTCTTTCTTAATATCTAAGAAGTCACAGTCCTCTACGTCTTAGGCTTTCCGTGGATTTACGCTGCCAAATAGAAAATAGCATTTCACTGCATATATATCATTGTCTATCACTATAGCACGTTAACACAACTTATGTCCAAGAAACCACCACTCCCGCACATAAAACAAGAAAAATGCACTAGTTTTAGAAAATAATATACAGTAAGCGTCCGCACTTGTCGAGTTTCCCACGTAAACCCTCAAACAACATTTTCAAATTAGCTCTGAAAACTATGATTGTTCTAACTAATTTGGCAATTGCTCTTTCCAGGCTAAAAGAGCTGGCCTCTACGAAGCTGAGAGATCTAAATAGTCAAAAGAATGCGTACGATTCCGTTTACTTCCATCCGGATTCCCTGGAAAGTGCCACCACTGCGACGGGATGCGTACTACAGGTGATTTACTACTTTATAACTGACCTCAATAAAGATGGAGGTGCTCAATTGTATCCAATATTAGTGACTGGATGACGCCCGCGAATCCACCCGCATTGTGAAATTTTCCCGTTTCCCCTTTCCTACAGGAACATTTTTCCGGCATAAAAAGTAGCCTATGTATTATTCTGATGTGCAAGCTAAATTATTGTAAATTTTCATCAAAATACAGGCGGTAAGTAGTTTTTGCGTGACAAACATACCTCCAAATATTCTTACTAACTTTCGTATTTATTATATTAGTATAGATGTGTAACATCTCTCCTCTCACTTTTCTAAACACGTAACCTCCTCTCACTTTTCTAAACAGTGTATTCCTGTCCCAAGTGTGTGTCCCATGTGTCCCATGTGGGCCACCACCTATTACGTGGGACAGGAATATACTGTTTGCAATGTTGATTGACGGCACACTTGGTGGAACTTGCTACACATCTTGTACAGCATGTTACATGTTGTTGTACTCAATGACATCCGAAATATATACAATATGTGTTAACCTTTGAAAATGCCGTAAAGCGAAACCAGTCGGGTTTGAGCAATAAACAAGTGGAACAGTACAAGTGTTTTAGTTCAAGACAGGAATACACATGGTGAAAAGTGGTCATACAATATGTATGCCTCTGCCACCCCTTCGGGGATAAGGCATGATAGATAAATAAATATTCCTATTTTAACGGTCACTACAGATGGTGGATGCAGTACTGAGCAACACGTGTGGGTCAGGAGTGTGTGTGATCAGGCCGCCCGGTCACCACGCTGATGAAGAGATTCCCAGCGGGTTCTGTCTGCTGAACAACGCGGGTATAGCCGCCAGGTACGCGATCGACACCCACGCATGTCGCCGGGTCTTGCTACTGGACTGGGATGTACACCATGGGAACGGCACGCAGAGGATCACCTACGAGGATAATAAGGTCAGATATGTACATAATATACAGACTCGTTTGTAAAACACCAACAGCCTGCTAGAACTAGGTAGCTACAATCATAAAAAAATATTTTAGAATTCGTGTTTTATTTTAAAAATAAATTAATAAAAGGTATTTGAAATAATACTTCTTTTGGCGCATTAGGGAAAAATTATGAGAGTAAATTTTTACGAAGCGCTCCCAGACTGTCTCGAAAACCGACACCATGAAGTAAGAAGCTGAAAAGTGTTTCCATGACGACTTATAACTACATTCAAAGTAGTTTTTATTCTTTTGATGTTTTTTTATTCATCATTCCTGCTACAAACAAAGAGTTGTGGTATATGTGATAAAATCTTATTGGACTAAAGCAGTATAACTTCTATCCCGTGTACATAAGTACACACACACACACACACACACACACACACACACTTTTTTTTAGAAATGACTTTGTTTTGAGTACATCAAAACAAAGTCAAAATTACAGGGGATGGAGGTTGGTCGGTGATAGCTCCTTTGACCTTAGCCTTTTTCAACTGCATTTATACGCGCGCCGCCATCGTTCATCGAGGCATGCAGTTCGTGACGAAAAAGAGACCCAGGAGTTCTCTTAAGCGAATCTTAGTCCGAAAACCTATGACACAGCTCGAGGATTCAATATATTATACCTACTCGTCTCGTAACGAATTGCCAAAAGTGGTAAAACCAACGTTGTTGGTTATGACCTGGGCTGTCGTCTCCTAGTAGGTTGCTGGTGGATTTAAAAAAAAGTATTAAAACATTTTTTGTAGATAATTTTATGATCTACAATTTTGTCTGAAGTATTTTTATGATAAAACTTACCGTTTCGCTGAAAATCGCGAAAAACTCATTTTATTTACCTTTGGGCTTGAATTATTTTTCCATGCAGGGGAATGATGGGGAACTTTCAAATTTTATATTTAATCATATTTTAAACAATCTTACTGACAGCTTGGTGGGAATTTAGGTAGCTTCGAATGTCTAAATTGACCGGACTAATTCCTATGTCCAGCAATAGCTATCAATCGGTTAGGATGATGATGATTTCCACAATTACAGATCCTGTACATGTCTATCCACCGGTACGACAACGGCTCGTTCTTCCCCAGCTCGAAGGACGGCGACTATACAGCCGTGGGCAGCGGCAAAGGCGAGGGGTTCAACATCAATATACCTTGGAATAAGGTAAATATTGTACTGTGAATATAGTGTTATATATTGTCATACAAGTATTCCGCTTATTCACTTTTTAAAACCTGGCCGGTTTTGCCTTAAGACATTTTTTGAAGGTTAGCACATATTTTCAAGGATAACAAAATACGTGCTGACCTTTAAAAAAAATGTGCTGACCTTTGAAAATGTCGTAAGGTTTCACCCGGTCATTTTTTAAAAAGTAAATATGTAATTGTAATTAATATTCAACTTTACAAGGTTTCGATTTTATACCACTGAGGCCGACAAGCTTACGGACGTGATGAAAAGTGATTACCGTAGGCTATGGACGTTTGCAACACCAGAGTTTGTTTTAAGTGTACTTTGTTCCGCTATCGCGCCTAAATCGCTAAACCGATTTCGACGAATCCACAAACGTAGATAATAATGTGAGGCCAAATAGCATGCTTAGATAGAGTACGGGCGAGCGCTTGGGCAGGCCACATGATGACGAACAAAAAGGACAAGTGGGCTAAGGATGTGACCGAATGGTGTCCAAGACAATACAAAAGAAAGAGAGGGAGACAGTGTCGGAGATGGGAAGACGACGTAAAAGGAATAGCAGGAGCCACATGGAGCAGGAAGGTACATGACCACACTATATGGTAAGCTCTAGGGGAGGCCTATGCTGAGTAGCAACACAATCTTAGCGAAACTGGTGTCAATGTTACATATTTTATTTTAGTATATAAGAAATATGTTTAATGACAATTTGGCAGGTTTGAGTGAAAGTGTCAGCGTTAAGCTGGACAAGGACATGCTACGTTGGTTTGGAGTGAGGAACGATTGACGAAGAATATATATTGTGCGAAAGTAGAGGGTAGAAGGAGTCAGGGTAGGCCGAGACTTACATATGAAGACCACGTGAGCAGATTGCTCAAATACCGAAAAGTTAAAAGTACAAGTTAAAGTACCCAGACGTGCGTGTATGAAGCGATTGATGAATCTTGAAGAAGCGAAAGAAGTATGCATAGATCGTGAAGCCTGGCGATCTGCCCTCTCTGACCACGACGTCAGGGATACAGCGTGAAGATTGTTTAGTTTAGTTTTTTTTTATGTTTTATAAGATTGTTGAATAAAGGCTTTATTATTATTACGGGCGAGTGTTTACCATGCGGTGTGTGGTTCCAGCGCGGCATGGGCGATACGGAGTACCTGGCCGCCTTCACGCAAGTGGTACTGCCGGTCGCTTACGAGTACAACCCCGACCTCGTCATTGTATCCGCCGGGTTCGATGCCTGTGTCGGGGACCCGCTCGGAGGTAAAATCACAATTAAAATTATTTTGTTCAAGTACCTGATTTGACGCTCGACAGTAGAAGCACGACATCTTGAATAACCTGTTGAGGGAAGCGTGTTGTGATGCTAATTTTTTGATAATAATAATAATAAATGTTGTTGGGACAACTCACACCACGCCATCTGACTCCAAACTAAGCAGAGCTTGTATTATGCAACCAGAAAACTGATAAACATACTTATATATTTCTAAATACATACATATTATAGATAAATAAAACAGACACAGAATAAACCATCGTGCTCATCACACAAAGTTTTATCTTGGGTGGGCATCAAACCCACGGCCTCTTGCGTAGCAGTCGGATACACTCCCGCGTCACAGAGGCAGTCGATAGCTACATGGAATAACGCTTCGATGATTATCTACACTAACTTATGTGATGAAAGTTTGTGACGTTGTAGTGGGTATTCTCTGGATCCAACAAACCTATTTTGAACATTGTTTCACTATTAAAAAGGTGTATTATCCCTGAGTGCTATAGACTATCTTTATCCCGGCAACATCCGTGGGAAACTACTACGGTATCTTCATCACGCTGGTGGAGCTGGATATTGGCTAGTCATTCATATAAATATACTCAATTCTAATTATATCATAATCTTCGAAGTTCTCAACCTTCGGAAAGGATGGCAAGCATTTCCTATACGACAAATCTCTTCCACGACCAAAAAGAAGTTCTGGCAAGGAATGACTCTTCATTTGTTCATCTAAAAATCGACAATGAAGAAATAAGCTGCAATAAAACCTAATCTTACTCCTTTTTGGAAAGTCTATTGAAAACTAATAATATAAATATTTGTTAACCCCTTTTTTAGTAAAGGCACTTGTACTTTTCCACCAAATTTACTTTTTACCTGACCGGTTTGCCGAAAAATACCGTAAGGCGAAACCGGTCAGATTAAAATGTAAATTTTGTGGGAAAAGTACAAGGGTTTTTATTGAATGTGTAGCAAGTTTCACCAAGTGCCATCAATCAACAGTATAAACAGTTTCTTAACTAATGTTTTACCTAGTGTTTTTCAATAAAATAAAACACATTCTATTTCAATCACAGGTTGTAAAGTAACACCAGAATGCTATGGAAGAATGACTCATCTTTTGCGAGGCTTGGCAGGCGGTCGAGTCATATTGTGTCTAGAAGGCGGCTACAATATCACAAGCATATCCTACGCAATGACCATGTGCACTAAAGCTTTACTCGGAGACCCAGTCACTCACCATTACGACCCGAAAGCGGTCTGCCATTGGTCAGCTATCGACAGCATACATGACGTCATCAGAACCCACAAAAAATACTGGAAGTCACTCAAATTCCAATTAGCATTACCCTCAGAACAAGTTCTCGAACCCCCGTCACCGTCGAGAGGGTTGACAATAGAAAATGATAACGAAATATCGATAACGAGCACGCTCGATGAATCGACTAAATCTATCGATTCGAAGAACTCCAGTCAATTGGAGACTACGATTGAAGAGCGCTTGTCTAATTTAAGTATTGATAAAAAGTGTTCAGATGGCATTCATTGTGGTACTGACGACGAAGACGAAAAGGCTGGAATGTCAAAATCGACTAAAGAAAATTCTCCGAGAGTTAGTAGTAAAAATAATGATGAGCAAGCAAGTTCAAGTGCTCCGAAGCAAGCGACTTTAGTCGATTATTTAGCTGACAATATGCGAGCGATAGTAGATGGCGAAATGTTTGCTGTGATTCCATTGCAATGGTGTCCACATTTAGATTCACTATTTGCGATACCGGACGATGTGAAGTTCGCACAGGGAGTGAAGTGTATCGATTGCGATCATACTGAAGAGAATTGGGTGTGTCTACATTGTTATGTGGTAAGTGTTTTCTTCGTAAAAACCCTTTTTTACAGTTCTATCAATCAGATCAGTCCCTCCCCCTCTCTCTCTCTCTCGCATTCTCAATCTCTCACTCTCTTAGTGTATTTCTAGTTTTTACCAAACCCGGGGAACCACCTTTATTTAGCTTCTAGAAGCAGCAACGTTTGCCATTTGAGTTGGTAATTCCTCATCTCCCAATTCCTGTCTGCCTGTGTTGTTGCCTCGTACGTTGGTCAGCAGGTGCACCGCTAGCAGGTGAAATCGCTTGGGCCCCCAAGATCTTGGCGGGGCCCCTTACATGCTATCACAGCTAACTGTTAGAATCAGGTTTCTCTTCATTTTGGGAGTTGATTGATTGGTACCGAGGTTTTTTCGAGTTTTTCTTACCTTTAGAAACAATTTTGAAAAGCAATTAGTATGCTAAATTTTTCTAAATTTAAATTTTAAGGTTAATGGCGCCTGACGTCGCCTTAAAACGTAAAGAAGTGGATTAATTCTTCAGTTTCGAGCAGATCACGGTGGTGTAGTTGGTAAACGCGTCTGGTGCGTTGAACCAGAAGACGCTGGTACGGGTCCAGCACGAGACCGAAATATTTTGTCAACTTTAAAATTAAAATTTCTTACCTTTGCTATTCTTTTGTCATGTAACATATGACGAAGAAGAGACCCAGGAGTTCTTAGAGGTGACTCCAACAACTATTTATCTATGAAACAACTCAACGGTTGAATGTGTAACAGTTCTTCGCTTCGTATCGAATTTACCTGGATATATTTATAAATACCTAGCTACATATTGTACATAGAAAATGCAAACTTAAAACATTTTTTGTAGAACACACAATATTCGATCCCATCTAGGATTCGAGTCAGTCAAGGTTTACACTCACAACAAACTAAGTACTATTTTCTTTTGTCCACAGACGGCATGCGCTCGTAGTATCAACGGTCACATGCAAGCACACCACACGGCAACGGGCCATGCTCTAGTGTTGTCCATAGTCGATTTGTCGGTATGGTGCAACATCTGCGATGCGTATGTCGATAACGCACTACTCTACGACGCCAAGAATAATGCGCACAAACACAAGTTCGGTGAAGAAATGCCCTGGTGTTACAAAACAGATATACAGATGCAATAATTGTTACGAGTAGAGTGAGATAGATGTAGCTAGTAAAGTGAAAAGGATGCAGACTCTGTTTTTTCGTATAAGGTCCTTAAATTTAGAATCATGAGCATGACTATTCGTCAGCTTTTTAAAATAATATCTTGGGGATTAACTATCTTCACGCTTTATCCCAGACGGGGTAGGCAGAGAAGAAATACTTCAATACATTCATAGATTTTTTAACTTTTTTTTAATATCGGACAATTCAATTACAAATATTTCATTACAAAAAGTGACCGCGACGCGACGCGTATTCGACAAATTTAGACAGTTATTAACAATCATTATGATTAGATTTAAACGTTTTAGTACCATGTATGAAGAATGAAACCGTTAAAACAACCAACGATTGTTATTCAACAGTAAAATAATATGTAGAATAATAAAATTGAAAACCGACTACGGTCGAACGGTGTTTTCAGTAAATACGTTATCGAATAAGAATAATTCAATTCGACATTCTATTCTGAGCTCAGAATTGTTTTGGTATTTCAAGACAAGCCGGAAGAAACAGTAGTACATGGATTTTAGCGGGTAATACTAACAAGAAACTATAATAGTGCAAATATTGAGTGCGTACCAAAAACTTAAAAGTAAACATTATAAAACAAAATGTTTTAGTAACCAGGCCATAAAACCCACAAAGAAAAGCATTGCTAGGAGAGACTGCCGTCCGACCTCCCAATCCCGTCTGCGTCATTGCCTTGTCTGTTAATCAGCAGGGGCACCGCTAACTGGTGAGGTTACTTGGACCTTGGAGATCTTGGCTCCCTTACACATATTTCGTAATAGTTATATGTTATAAACTAAATGTTTTGTCGAATCGTACTTTATTGGAATCGAGAGTCAGCGTTAACCTGGAAAAGGGTGTGCTTCGTTGGTTTGGACACCAGCCACCAACGAATGAGTGAGGAACGATTGACGAAGAATATATATTGTGCTAAAGTAGAGGGTAGAAGGAGTCAGGGTAGGCGGAGACTTCATATAAAAACCACGTGAGCAGATTGCTCAAAAACGGAAAAGTCAAAAGTACTCGCATACCCAGACATGCATGTATGAAGCAATTAATGAATTTGCAGTCATGGATCGCGAAGCTTGGCGCTCTGTCCTCTCTGATTCAGGAATACAGCGTGAAGATAGTTAAGTTGGATTGTTGGTTGGTTAGGAATAGTTTGTTTAACTTAGTTAACACATATTAATTGACTTAACATAACACTTTAAACATTTTAGGTTAACTTATTTTTGTAAAACATTCCAATATTTAACCTTAGCTGACTTGTATATGTATTTTTGTTTTATATTTCCGTAGAATAAGTCTTTGATTTGTACCGTAGCTGTATAAAGCTGGACAGTTCAAATGTTACTACAATCATGTCATTTGACTTTAAATTTTATATATATTATTAACACAATAAATATTCAGGTGGTACTGTAATATTGACTGGGAAAATGTACAAAATCATATTAATAATGGATAACACAAAAGGGTCATAATATTACTTTCAAATACAGGTAAAATTGGAGCGTAGCTCATGTACATTAAATTTCCTTTTTTGAATTTCCGAGATTAGGCGCGCCCATTGTGACGTCACAGCCTCGCACAGACAGCTACAAGGCGCTGCGCGGCGTTCGGGTGCGAACGAGACCGCGACTGTCGAATGAGCAGGGTTGTGACGTATGCGGTCACCCGCGTTATACACACTTTGATCGTAAATATTTCAGTATTTTTTTTTAAATATGTAAAAACACCGTTTTCTCGTATTTATTTGTAGATTTATTTGGCATTTAAAGTAAAAATCGTTTGTTAGACCCATTAATACTTGTAATACTCTGCCTAATTTCGCATTCATCTTATATAGTTACAGTTACCTAGGTAGCAAATAAGGGCCCTATAGATTTTTTTTTGCGTATAGGCTACTATGAACACTTTCCATCATGTGGGCCGTATGCCACCTCAGTGGTATATTAAAAAAAGTACATTATATTAGGTTTTGTATGGTTACGCAATTACATTTATTTAATAACCTTAAGAAATGTCATTAAAATATATAAAAGATTTTCTGATTCAAATCATTTGTGGCAGCTCTGTATACTTACCTCCTTTGCCTACTGTTCAACTCTATAGTGTCAATAAATATGAGTGGCATTTGGCAATCTCTGTTTAGTTATATTGATTGAAATTGTTTTAGTTCATACACAAAATATAATTTTTGACTGCCTCGGTGGCGCTGGGTTCGATTCCCGGGTCGGACAAAATATTGGAGTGATCCACAAATGTTTGTTTCAGAGTTTGGGTGTCTCTATGTATAATTGTCTAGTGGCAGTTTTCTAGAGTTCATAACACAAGCTTATATTAGCTTACTTTGGGCTAGATGACGCTGTGTACAAAAAATGACCCACAATATTTATTTTATTTTTAATAATTTATTGGCCATTACATCTCGTGTGCAAGTAGCATCCTGTGTACTTATGTATATAACAATTATTTATGCGTGTTCTTATGTATCCTAGCGTATTCCTAGGAGCTTCCAAATTGTTGATATTTAGAGGCTGGGGCCTACTTTTAATGACCAAAAAGCAGCTAAAATTAGTTTTTAATTTTTGTGCATTGATGGAAGCCACTGCCATCAGACTTTAGCAGGTGATCTTGATAAAGCTCAACAAATATTTATACTATGTATAAATTTTATACATAGTATAAATATTTAGTCCATAGTATAAATATATGTAAAATTTACACGGCAATGGGCTCACCACCTGTAACGTGGGACAAAAATGCATACGGTGAAATGTGGGCGTTCAATATGCCACTGCCTACCCCTTCGGGGATAAAGGCGTGACAATATATGTATATGTAATATGTATGTATAAATTTAATATTTTCATTTATAAATGACACAATACATGATCATTGTAATGGACTTTGATATTATGGAAAATTTTATATCGATTTGATGGAAATATCTGTTTGATTGTGCGATAGTTTATTTGATATTACCATTATAGTACCCAAATGATCGTACGGGTTGTACGGTGAAACCATGGCAAGCAGAAATTGATCCTAATATCACTTACACCTCGTTTTCACCAAGTATTCTGCTAGTTTTATACAAAACTTGAATACTTGTCAATAAACCAAACTTGTAGAGTTGTTTGTTAAAAACATATATTGTAATTGTTACAAACATTGTTTCGTTAAGGTGAATCACCTGATTCAAACAAGTTTTGTATACAACAAGTTCTAGAGTGAAAACAAAAAATAATACCTCGTCTCCTTCGCAAGCATTAATAACGTCTATTAAAAATTATAGTAATGAAAAATTGAAGTTAATAACACTAACACCAAGTTAATCAAAGCATCATTAAAAAGAAGAATATATCTGTGAGATACTCGTATATTCATTGGCAATATGGAAGTGCCAAATAATTTGCTCTTCGAACCTACTAATTTGTATGATTCTAGACAATAAAATCATTATCATGTTACTCTCACATTTATTTTTCAACATTCATTTCCTTTAATTATTAAAAGTTTTTTTACCACTAAAGGTTTTTTTTCACGCGGTTAATGCTTTTAGGCCCGTTGCAGCAGGGCAAGGGGCAGCAGGTACGGTGTGTGGGACTTTGAGGGTTTGACCCACACTACCCCGCGGTGTTCTGCCTCCCCAAACGGGTCGTAGGATAGACCTGAAGGCTATTTACAGCGGCTATGGAATGCCCCAATATGAAGCTCGCCTTGAGGGAGGGGGCGGATGTGCGTCTCGCCACGTTGTCCCTGCCTGTCTAGAGCCGTCCTAGAGAGTCCCTTTGAGATCTGGATAGCGAAGGAGCGGGCACTAGAAGGCACCCCGGAACACGAGCAGATGAACCCACGACCGTGAACTGGTCGGATTCGCGAACAAGTTCCGCCCGACGTGGCCCCCCAGTTAAAGTTTGTATCCAGGTGCACCAACCAGAAGGTGAAAGCAGTACTCCTATGTGTGGCCTCACTTCAGTACTAAAACAGTAATTTGCACCGAAGTGAAGTATGGGGCTGCTGAGCGCAACGATTTGTCTGGCCAGTTTAGCTTTATCTTCAAAACCCTTTTTCATGTTTCCATTGGATAAGTATGGCACTGAACGTCAACAACAAGGACACTTCGAGATGTGGGATCCTGCTCTGGATTTATAACACTACAGTAAATGACGATGAGAAGTTTCTGGCTATTAGCCAGAGGGTTTTCTGCGCTTTTGTGGATCTGGAGAAAGCATTTGATAACGTTGTGAGGGAAACTCTGTGGGATTTGCTGCCCGGATATGGTGTGGACGGCTCGCTGCTGCGGGCAATACAGTCCCTTTATAAGGACTGTAAGGCTTGCGTGCGAGTAGGGGGGGATGTGACACTTCTTTTTAATGTCTGTACAGGCGTCAAACAGGGTTGTGTCATGTCCGCCTGGCTGTTCATAGTGTATCTGGACAGTTGCCTGCAGAAGTTGAAAGATTGTGATATGAGTGTGAATTTGGGTGACTTTTCAGTAAACTGTCTGCTGTATGCTGATGATGCGGTGCTCTTGGCCTCATCAGAAGCCGACCTTCAGGCATTAGTCACTAATATGAAAGAGGAGTGTGAAAGTAAGGGTCTTCGCTTGAATGCAAGTAAGACTAAGGTTCTAGTATTTGAAAGAGATGACGTAAGAACTAAATGCGAGATTAGGGTAAACCAGGAACGTCTAGAGCAAGTGAATGAAATTGTGTATTTAGGGAGTATGTTTAGCGCGGATGGAAGATGTGATTCGGATGTAGAACGGCGAGTAGCTGCCGGAAACAGAGTTAACGGTGCTTTGTCCCAATTAGTAAAGCGACAAAGCATCGTAAAAGAAGCACGACTGGCGATTCATAACGCAGTGCTAGTGCCAACTTTGCTTTACGGTAGCGAAACCTCGGTATGTCAGCAGATGCATGAAAGTAAATTGAATGCTGTAGAGATGCGATCACTTCGAAAATTGTGCGGCGTTACCTTGGCCGACCGAATACGTAACGAAGTGATACGCAATATGGCAGGTTTGAATGAAAGTGTCATCGTTAAGCTGGAAAAGGGCGTGCTCCGTTGGTTTGGACACGTCCAACGAATGAGTGAGGAACGATTGACGAAGAATATATATTGTGCGAAAGCAGAGGGTAGAAGAGGTCAGGGTAGGCCGAGACTTACATATGAAGACCACGTGAGCAGATTGCTCAAAAACGGAAAGGTCAAAAATACTCGGATACCCAGACGTGCTTGTATGAAACGATTGATGAATCTCGAAGAAGCGAAAGAAGTATGCATGGATCGCGAAGCCTGGCGATCTGTCCTCTCTGACTACCCCGTCAGGGATACAGCGTGAAGATAGTTAGTCAGTAAATGTTACTTTAGCGGTGACTCTATATATGCACAGACTAGTCCTGATTATGGTTAATGATTTGATTAATTCATTAGGTATCAAATATTTTATAAAGAAACGTGTGTGAGCGATGAAAAGTTTTAATGATGCAATGAACATCGTTGTTTTTTGCTACAAATTCAAAATCTCAGAACATCTAACTAAAATCTCCAATGAAAGGTTTGTTTTTTATAGCTTTACTGATATAAACACTTACGACTGCATTTGACGAAAACAAGGGACTTAGGATAAGACTTTACGAATTTAGCAAATACCAAAATACTTAAATGCAAGAGTAGGTAGTATAGTTTTCATACCTTCGCCTGTCTTTTGGATGACTAAGGTCCGGAAAAAAAAGATAAGGAAAAAAAGAAATAAATAAGATTTGGCTAAAAGGTCTTAGTAACCAAACTAAAAAATAATTTCGAAAAAAAAATACAACATCACTGTCAAAAGTGTCAAACCAATTGTCAATGTCAAGAATTGGGCGAAAAAATGAATCAATTCGTTTGGTTCATGTTGGGAGAGCGGGTGGTTAAAGGTCCAAGAAATGTTTTTAATTCATTAGTAACGAACTGTTTATTATTATTTACAGTTAACCGTAGCGAAACGATTGAAAAATGAATATATTCTTAAAAACCGACATATTAAAAGCAATATCATTCAGAAATCCAATTAAACTACCTGTTTCGTACTGGATCCTAGTGTTTTGTAGATTTGCGCTAACATTGTTACCGCAGCGCGGATATATTCATCCAGACGAATTCTTTCAAAATGTTGAAGTTATGGCCGGTGAGTTAAAAATGTCTTTCATTGTTATTTACTTAGAAAGTGTTAACATTTCGTCCCTTGATGAGTATTTTCCATATAATAACGCACTGTGTCAAACGTAAGTAATACACTTTTTTACTGTGGCGTAGAGTATGCGACTGCCTCGATGAAGTCCCGGGTTCGTTTGTCAGGTCGGAATAAATATTTGTGTGATCCACAAATGTTTGTTTCGGTGTTTGGGGGTTTTCTATGTATAATTATTATGTATTTGTTAAGAATTATTTGAATATGTTTATCAGTGTATAGATATATATCCCCATAGCACAAGCTTAAAGCTTAGCTTGGGCTAGATGGCAGTGTGAAGTGTCCTACAATGTTTATTCAATAATAAAAGTAAAAATTATTTATAATAATTTTGCAACTGAATTTATTTTCTTAAATTAATTGGAAAAATTGTTTTTAGTAGCATGTATACAGTATTGTTATTGATTATTTAAACGAGTTTCTCCAAGATTTTCAAATCTCAAGTTGCTCTCCTGCAAGCTTGTACACCTGTTGACCATCAAATACCCTGGTTAAGGTGTTTGATAGGGAGGTCAGTTTTAAAGTAATTAATAAGAAAAATTTATAGGTTGATTCCCATACTTCAGAAAGTTTGGATTTAAAATTTAAAGATTTGGATGAAACTGGAACTCAAAATGGGCATGAGACAAGAGAATTAATGTGTGAAGGTAGGAATTTAACTTGGGCATGCTGTTTCGGATTTAATGTGAGCATTCTATGGGACTTGAGATAAGCTTAAAATGACGGGAATTAGATGTGGTTATAAGATGAGGTACTTAATGTAATCTTGAAATGAGGGTCTTAATGTGAGTATATAATAGAGGATTTAACATAGGCATGAGATGAGGAATTTATGTAGATATGAGATGAGACCAATGAATGATTTAATGTTGATTTCAAATGAGAAGCCTAACATATGAAAATTAATAAACACTTAATGCCTTCATTCAGCCTAGAACCCAAACTACTTGTGATCAAGATATTTTCAACTATTCTTTTGTTTCACTTTCAGGGGACATTCTTTCAGTGGATGTATCACGGACATGGGAGTTCAATCCACAGTTTCCAATTAGAAGTATCTTCATACCAAAAATAATACTAGGACCACCGTTACACCTTATTAATTTCGCGAACCTATACACTAAACATTATTTTCAAATAGATCTCAAAACACCATATTATTTATTAGTGTTACCTAGAATTTTTATTTGCATGCTCTCTCTAATTAACGACTATTGTCTTTATAAAATTTGTATACTCTATGGACAAAACTTTAGAAATAGACTTAAGATATTTGCCAGCTCTTATGTAGTTTTTGTCTTCTGTTGTAGAAGTTTCTCTAATACTTTTGAGATGATATTCTTCTCTATACTTCTTTTGTTAGTTGCGGAATGCATGATAAAATCAGACAAGGTAATTTATCATAATGAATTTCTGAAAGAAAAATATGAACAAGCCACAGATATTGTAGATAAAGTTAAAATTTTTAAAATAAGTAAGCACTTGCCAGTTCACAATTTAAATCATATAATCCTTTTATCTACAGTAGTGGTCATAGGTGTCTTCAATAGACCTACATTTGTAGGATTTGCATTCCCTCCAGTATTTTTCTGGCTTCACCGTGGCTTAGGTTCTAAAGTAATAGGATTCAAAGACTTCCATTATAGAATATTTATGTTTATAATCTGCGGAGTACCTACCACATTAGTACTTATTCTAATAGATTCTAGTTATTATGGCTACCTCACTATGGCTGATATAGATACGCTGAAAATTTCATGGAGCAATTGGGTGGTGACACCATTGAACTTTCTGAGATATAACGCGGATGCGAAAAATCTGATGTCACATGGGTTACATCCTTGGTGGCTTCATTTAGCTGTGAATGTGCCACTTCTGTTTAATGTGCTTGGAATAATAGCCTTAATTACACTTTTTATCAACACATACAGGTGAGTTCAATTTCTTTTACTTTTATTAAATTGTTCAATTAAATTAAATGGCTCATTACTGAGGGCAATACAGTCGCTTTACATTGACTGTAAGGCCTGTATTCCAGAACGTTTCTCAATACTCGATCGACCCTTGAGACTAGATTTTTTCTTATAAAATCTACTCTCAAGTGTTTCTTGAGTGTTGATAAACGTTCTGGAATACGGACCTAAGACTTGCGTGCGAGTAGGGGCGGATGTGTCACCTCTTTTCGACGTCTGTACCGGCGTCAAACAGGGTTGTGTCATGTCCGCCTGACTGTTCATACTGCCTGCAGAGGTTGAAAGATTGTGATATGGGTGTGAATTTGGGTGACATAACAGTAAATTGTCTGCTGATGATGCGGTGCTCTTGGCCTCATCAGAAGTCTTACCTTCAGGCATTAGTCACTAATATGAAAGAGGAGTGTGAAAGTAAAGGTCTTCGCTTGAATGCGATTAAAACTAAGGTTCTAGTATTTGAAACAGATGACGTAAGAACTAAATGCAAGATTTGGGTAAACCAGAAACATCTAGAGTGAGTGAATGAAATTGTGTATTTAGGGAGTATGTTTGGTGCGGATGAAAGATGTGATTTGAATGTAGATCGGCGAGTAGCTGCCGGAAACAAAGTTAACGGTGCTTTGTCTCATTTAGTAAAGCGACAAAGCATCGTAAAAGAAGCAGGACTAGCGATTCATAACGCAGTGCTATAGATTAACCACGACCGCTCAATGCGTACAATTTTGTACACAGTGAGCGGTACAGCGGTCGTGGTCAAACTACAGTGCCAACTTTGCTTTTCGGTAGCGAAACCTGGGTATATCAGAAGATGCATGAAAGTAAGTTGAACGCTGTGGAGATGCGATCACTTCGAAAATTGTGCGGCGTAACCTTGGCCGACTGAATACGTAACGAAGTGATACGCAATTTGGCAGGTTTGAATGAAAGTGTCAGCGTTATGGTGGAAAAGGGCGTGCTCCGTTGGTTTGGACACGTCCAACGAATTAGTGAGAAACGAAAAGATTGACGAAGAAGATATATTGTGCGAAACTAGAGGGTAGGAGTCAGAGTAGGCCGAGACTTACATATGAGGACCACGTGAGCAGATTGCTCAAAAACGGAAAAGTCAAAAGTACTCGGATATCCAGACGTGCTTGTATGAAGCGATTGATGAATTTGCAAGAAGCAATAGAAGTATGCATAGATCGCGAAGCCTGGCGATCTGTCCTCTCTGACTACCCCGTCAGGGATATAGCGTGAAGATAGTTAGTTAGTTAAATGAAATTGTAAGTATTGTTAAACATTAATGTTATAAACTATCATACCTAACAAACCTTTTACTGACTCTACCGCCCCAACTTAACAAAGTTTGAAATTATGAATACCTAATATATAATCTCCTTTAATAGCGAGGCGCATAATATCACAAAAAAATTCATAATCATTTATTTTCAAGTGGTTGATAAACAGTTTCGGCATGAATTAGCACTTAGGTATTATCATTTTCATTATCACCGCGCATATAGGAAGGAACAGCGTAATACATATTTCTCTTTCCTATGTGTGAAGGTTTATAGCTACTTACAAATTTAACTACTAAATTACATACACTGCATGTAAACTATTTTCTGAAAGACTAAAATATCATAGGAACCAACACGAGCATCCTCTTTCGTAGCTTATGTAGCGAATTCGGACAGGGGAAGGTTAGGAAGATTAGGTTTAAGAGCCTCATAGCAGAAATAGGCCGGCGGATGCGACAGAATAATGGTGACTCTCGTTCCGGATTGTTCCTTATGCAAAGGATGGTCATTGCTATTCAGCGAGGCAATGCCGCCTGTGTCATGGGCGCCATTGCGCCTGGAACTATGCGGGACAGGTTAATTTGGCAGATAATTATATTGACACGTTGCTACTGTATTTTAATATAATATTTATTGGACACCATACATTCTAAAACAGTAACAGCGAAGCATGGGGTGCTTATAATAAAACAAGATATTTATTTCAGATTCATTCGTGGTCAGTATAGAAAACTCCCGCGGATCCAGAGCATCACAGGGCTTATGTTATGCTCTCTAGCAATACCGATTGCAGTGTTATCCTTTTTTCCGCATCAAGAGGCACGATTCATTATACCCGCTCTTGTACCTCTGACGTACTTATACGGCAATCATCTTTATATCAACGAAGGAGATGGACCGCGAAACCAAAAAATTAAAACAATTCTTCGAATCGTGTGGTATGTGCTGAACGCACTGTTAACAATATTCTTTGGATTCATTCATCAAGGCGGTATTTATCCTTTTACCAACAGCCTATTCTATGAAATCAAGAATAACTATGGAGTTCACACGCATGTTATAACTACCCACAGTTATAGTATACCAACATTTCTGCTCCAATTGGAAAGTACCACTAAAGTATTTAAAGACAAATCGACAGGCCAGAAGTATAGGTTAGCTCCTTCGACGTTTATTAAAAAATATGGCTCTCTACCGATGGATGGTTTACTTTATAAAGTCGATGAAGTTCTAACGCATGCAGAAATGTTACTACATGAGCATAAGAAGAAGTATACGTTTTACGTTGCCGCCCCATGTTCATTGGAACAAGAATTGCTCAATGCAGCCCAGAAATATGAATACTTTCAACTCGCCAAAGAGTTCTCATACTACCCTCACTTTTGTACCGAAGCGTTCCCGAAATTCCCGGCGAGTCAGGACAAAGATTGTAATGAAAGTCACACTGCACTTAAAAATAAATCTTATGTTATAGATATGAATTTATCAGAAAGATTGTTATGCTTTTTGCGAAAATTTTGTCTAAGAATATACAGAGTTAAACTTGTAAGTAAATATATTACTTAAGTTTGTGGTAGGATAAGTTTACCAATACATTGGAATTTTTATAAAACGAGATTGTGTACATACGTACCGCCTATTTATAAGTAAAAGAGGATCGCAATCTACATGCTCGATACTGTCCGATTTTTCGGACATCGAATATCGAAAGCTATTTTTTTGGTAGGAAGGTACTCGCGTCTATCCCACCCGGCTGCGATCATGAATGCACCTTTAGCTACATCATTTTTCACGAAAATAAGGCCGAATTTGACCGGTGAATCTAATTCCTTATTCAATATTTTTAAAGACTATTGTGATCACTCGAAGTAACCCGATAAATTGGATGGAATCGGAAGTAATCGAAACATGTCAATCTATTTATTTACCTATAAGTAATACCAATTCTCAATAATTAAAGACTATTCATTCCATTTTTTTTCTAATTGTAAATACTATCATATAAGTGTACCTGAATTTATTCTATAAACGACACGGCCTTTTATTTTATTCTAGCAATACTGTATAATAATTTTATTTATTTGAAATGTCTTAATTATTAATAGATCCATGACATACGTAAAGCCTGGTCGAATTTGATTTGACCCGGTAAAAAAATATTCGGATTCGTGGTGGGAGTCTAAGGTCCGTATTCCAGAACATTTCTCAATACTCAGTCAACGCTTGAGGCTAGCTTTTGCCTTATAAAATCTACTCTTAAGCGTCGCTTAAGTATTGAGAAACGTTCTGGAATACGGCCCTTAATTTCGTTCTGCGTGGTATTCGATTTGTTGCGTTATCCGCCATCTTGAATGTAAGGGTGAATTTTTATTTATTGAAATACTTGTTCCCTTTTAATTTTATACGAAAAATGGTAAATAAAGAACCAAAATAATGCAACGATTCAAATACCACGCAAAACGAATTTTAGATTGCCATTGACCTCGCCCAATGAATTCAAAAAGAATATTGATTCTTATATTTTTTTCCGGGATTGTCCCTATAAGTAAATTCGACTGGACTAATAGGTAAGCATTAATGTGACAGAGACATTTATGTTGATATACAATTGAGATTCTTAAATACTTGTTGTATTTATACTATCGATATTACGTTTAAAAAACATTCCTTATTGTTAAGCTTTTAAAGCGGCCTTCGATTTTGATAGATTATATTATTAGGAACTATGTTGTTACGACACTGGTCTGTGTAGTACATTGAGTGAAAATTGTGAAAATTATATCTGGAGCTATGTTGGAATTTTTATATAATTATTGTCGCCTAGAGACTGTAATGGTCTAATTTGCCTTAGCTACAGATTTCTAGTAGTAATGTTTCTTTACCCTACTTTTTGTCACAATTTTATCTTTAACGGCAGCATTATCTAAAATTACTCCCAGGCTCGGCAGGGTCTCGTTAGAGTCGTTACCGGTCCTGCTAAAGCGCTTGTTGAAGCCCATAATGGTGTCGTGAGACTTGGCACGTGTTACTTTATTGACTAATGTGTATGAGTACTTTCTTTAAGAGATTTTGAAATAAGTATGTTTACCTTACAATGGCTAGGTTGTTTGGTAGCCAGTTAACTACCTCTCCCAGCACCGGAAGCACGCTCAAAAGCTTCGCCAGCCTACTGTTTCTGGTTTCCTAGTTAAATCTCAGATCACCTAAAAGACTTTTTTTCATTTTCTAACCATACAACCATAGTAAATAAATCGTATAGATTTATTATTTTTATTTTTATTATCATAATTGTATTTTGATTTATTGTGTAATAATAAACAAACTAAATTGTATAATATTTATACGTTGACTCAAAGATTACTTGATAAGACCAGCGCTGTATTCACAAATCTCGGATCAAAACCCTCTACTGCGCACATGTCATCGATATTCATAGAACTCAAATATCGATGACATTTGCGCAGTAGAGGGTTTGGATCTGAGATTTGTGAATTGCGTATCTGGTTGCGCATTTTCGTTTTCTATATTTTTTTGAGAATTATTAGCGGCCTCTACTTAGTGATTAATCTACTTTTATGTGTTCGAAATTGATATACTTACATTAAATAGATACCCGTAGGTATCTAATACGACTGTTGGATCTGATTTTCTAGAGTTATAGATACATATATAATACCTACCTAGCACATTGGATTGCTTGTTGTCATATTTAAGGTATCTATGCAGCCACTTATTTATATTTACTTTCAGTAATAAAATCATTTTGTTACAATACTTTAGTTTCCTTCTTTTCAAAATGAAATGAAAAAACAAATAAGGTCTACAGTACTCGGATTCCCATATGTATGAAACCATTAATGAATCTGCAGGAAATGATAGAAGTATGCCGAATCGCGAAACCTGGCGATCTATTCTCACCACACCACAGCACCAAGCTTGATTGTACCTGTACGTATTCTAATCTATGATTGTACCGATACCTAGGGGAAGTAAGCCCAAAACATACATAGCCTAAAAAGGGTGGCAATGCGACATTGTCAGATTGGCCACTGAACATGTCGCGTGCAGTGCAATAGACGCTCTGTGCCCCGAGCTGCTCCAGACAGTCGCCCGAGAACGATATGCTTGTAGAAACACGTACCCAGTAAACAAAAATATTTTTTTGTCTGTTTTGGAAAAATACTGGAAGGTATGTTCACATCGATTTTTGCTTTTACTTGATTAACTGATTAATAGTGTATCTAAAGTATATAAATACATTTATTCAAGTACGTTGTAATCTGGAATTTACGGATTTTGAGTTTATATTTGTAGGTTATTTCTCGAATATTGTTAACTACCAGCAAAAAGGAAAAATGGGTAGGGCAACACGAGTACCTACCCGTTTTGCCCTAGGTCCTAGACTAACTTCTGCCATTCATTTCAAACATTTCAGAAGTCGCATGCGAACAGAATATTAATTCAATATGATGTGGCAAGTAAATTTGGCACTGCCTATTTGAAAGCCGCCTCAACACAAAACGCTGTGAGCGGCTTCAGTAAAACCGGTCTGTGGCCTACCAAACAGATGATGATGATATATATGATGAGTCCAAATTTTATGACAGCTTCTGTAACGAACAGTCTACTAGAATCTGATGCCCTAAATGGAATACCGTCAGAAATGCCATACCAAGATCCAATCCCGTCAACTTTCAGAACAAGAACTTGTCTCCCAACAATTCAGGAGATTTGCAATGAGAGAGACTCTGACCAAACACCGTCTTTATCAATTTCTATAATTGATTGAAACTAGACAATTCAATTAGAAAACTCCATGCCTCAGAACGTGAACGTTGTTACATCCTTTGGTAAAGACAGTACTAGATATTATAGACAGAACACCTTTGGGGACTATGATGAAAAATGTTGAGGCTTCCATTTTCCAAGTCTCAACATTTTTTCATTTGTTCATGTGTTCTTGAACGAGATTTTGAGGGTGACTATGCCAGTAGACATACCTGACTTATCGAACACCATATAAGAAAATATCGAAATACTACAAGCAGATAACAGTGCTTTACCGATTGAACCGATAAAAGCCCTCAAGTTCCTAAAGTGGACCCGAAAAAAAACAGAACGACGAACAAAAGCACAGAGAGCAGAAATCCTGACCAATACGCCAAATAAAGAAGAACAAAGGGAAAAGTTTTTGAAGAAAAATATTAAGATTGAAAAAGAGAAGGCTTCTAAAAACTTAAAGGGTACTTAGCAAAAGACAAAGAAAACTCGTCATAATAGCAAGAAACAGAAAATCATAATATCTAAAGATAAAAGCAAAAGAAAAAGTGGTACTGCCTCTTCTGCCAAGGCCCATATGTAGATCCTTTATTATATTATGTTGCTATGTAATAGTTTAATATTATATATTTAATTACTATAACAAAAAAATCGACAATATTATATTCTTTTAATTAGGTACATATTTTCATACAGACATACTTATTCAAAGTACTACTCATCTTAGGCCTGCCGTCCGTTTTGCCCGCGATCAGTACCCATTTTAGGTCCCCCTTTCGGGCAAAATGAGATTTGGGAAGGTTTTTGTTATATCACCATAACAATGTTGCTGATGTAGTTTTAAGTAAAATGACCCAAATTTATCAAACTATACTAAACTCGGTCATATGTATCAACTTAATTCATTAAAAATTATGTTGTTAACATCCTCAAATTTGAATTTTGCCTTAGAATACCCGTTTTGGGCTTTACTTCCCCTATATGTGTGTGTGTGTGTGTGTGTGTGTGTGTTGACAAGTATAATAGAGCTAACACACGAACGGATTTGGTCTGCCGGACCTCGACAGATTTGATCCGCCGAGTCTGCCGACCAAATCTGTTATCGCAACAGACGACCGGATCAGGCCGCACCGAACGACCAGACGACCAGACAGGGTGTTCAGATTAGGGGCTTTTTCCCTATTCTAGGGTAAAATTATTTTTTTTAAGTAACTTTTGTGGAAATGAAATGTTTCTAATAAAGTATATTATTTTATATGCATTTAGTGAAAAGCTGCAAATTTGAAATTACACACACACACACACACATTTCAATTTTACTTATCTATGTAGATAATTTGTATGCATAGTATTCCTCTACATAGAGTAAATAAACACCACGTTATGTATTAACGTAGCTCTTTTTTCTATCTGGCAAAAAATGTATGAAGAAGTAATTTTTTGGGGAAAGGTAAAATCGGTACTGGGGACATTTTTGACAACGTGGCAACATTGGGAAAAACATTATGAAAAAGTGTCTATTTGGAGAAAAATTAAATTAAATCTGGGGAAATTTACGACAAAGTAGCTAGAACGGCAACATTAATCATATCCGATGCGGATCGAGGCGGACTCAATTAATAATAATTATGTCCGCCGGACTGCTCTACAGACGGTAAGATTTGGTCGGGCGGCCAATCAAATCCGCTGTCTGGTCGGATCAAATCCGGTCGTGTGTTAGGGCTTTAAAAGTGCTAACACACCACCAAATTTGGTCTGCCGGACCTCGACAGATTTGATCCGCCGAGTCTGCCAACCAAATCTGTTGTCGCAACAGACGACCGGTTCAGACCGCACCGGACGACCAGACGATCAGACAGGGTGTTCAGATTAGGGGCCTTTTCCCTATTCTAGGGTAATTTTTTTTTTATAAGGAACTTTTGTGGAAATGAAAAGTTTCTAATAAAGTATATTATTTTATATGCATTTAGTGAAAAGCTGCAATTTGAAATTACACACACACACATATCAATTTTACTTATCTATGTAGATAACTGGTATGCATAGTATTCCTCTACATAGAGTAAATAAACACTACGTTATGTATTAACGTAGCTCTTTTTTCTTTCTGGCAAAAAATGTATGAAAAAGTATTTTTTTGGACAAAGGTAAAATCGGTACTGGGGACATTTTTGACAAAGTAACTAAGATGGCAACATTGGGAAAAAATTATGAAAAAGTGTCTATTTGGAGAAAAATTAAATTAAATCTGGGGAAATTTACGACAAAGTAGCTAGAACGGCAACATTGATCATATCCGATGCGGATCGAGGCGGACTCAATTAATAATAATTATGTCCGCCGGACTGCTCTACAGACGGTAATAGCCCTAACACACGACCAAATTTGGTCTGCCGGACCTCGACAGATTTGATCCGCCGAGTCTGCCGACCAAATCTGTTGTCGCAACAGACGACTGGATCAGACCGCACCGGACGACCAGACAACCAGACAGGGTGTTCAGATTAGGGGCTTTTTCCCTATTCTAGGGTAAAATTATTTTTTTTAAGGAACTTTTGTGGAAATTAAAAGTTTCTAATAAAGTATATTATTTTATATGCATTTAGTGAAAAGCTGCAAATTTGAAATTACACACACACACATTTCAATTTTACTTATCTATGTAGATAACTGGTATGCAGTATTCCTCTATATAGAGTAAATAAACACTACGTTATGTATTAACGTAGCTCTTTTTTCTTTCTGGCAAAAAATGTATGAAAAAGTATTTTTTTGGACAAAGGTAAAATCGGTACTGGGGACATTTTTGACAAAGTAACTAAGATGGCAACATTGGGAAAAAATTATGAAAAAGTGTCTATTTGGAGAAAAATTAAATTAAATCTGGGGAAATTTACGACAAAGTAGCTAGAACGACAACATTGATCATATCCGAGGCGGACTCAATTAATAATAATTATGTCCGCCGGACTGCTCTACAGACGGTAAGATTTGGTCGGGCGGCCAATCTAATCCGCTGTCTGGTCGGATCAAATCCGGTCGTGTGTTAGGGCTTTTAGACCATTAAAAGCCCTAACACACGACCAAATTTGGTCTGCCGGACCTCGACAGATTTGATCCGCCGAGTCTGCCGACCAAATCTGTTGTCGCAACAGACGACCGGATCAGACCGCACCGGACGGCCAGACGACCAGACAGGGTGTTCAGATTAGGGGCTTTTTCCCTATTCTAGGGTAAAATTACTTTTTTTAAGGAACTTTTGTGGAAATGAAAAGTTTCTATTAAAGTATATTATTTTATATGCATTTAGTGAAAAGCTGCAAATTTGAAATTACACACACACACATTTCAATTTTACTTATCTATGTAGATAACTGGTATGCAGTATTCCTCTACATAGAGTAAATAAACACTACGTTATGTATTAACGTAGCTCTTTTTTCTTTCTGGCAAAAAATGTATGAAAAAGTATTTTTTTGGGGAAAGGTAAAATCGGTACTGGAGACATTTTTGACAAAGTAACTAAGATGGCAACATTGGGAAAAAAATTATGAAAAAGTGTCTATTTCGAGAAAAATTTAATTAAATCTGGGGAAATTTACGACAAAGTAGCTAGAACGACAACATTGATCATATCCGATGCGGATCGAGGCGGACTCAATTAATAATAATTATGTCCGCCGGACTGCTCTACAGACGGTAAGATTTGGTCGGGCGGCCAATCAAATCCGCTGTCTGATCGGATCAAATCCGGTCGTGTGTTAGGGATTTTAGACCATTAAAAGCCCTAACACACGACCAAATTTGGTCTGCCGGACCTCGACAGATTTGATCCGCCGAGTCTGCCGACCAAATCTGTTGTCGCAACAGACGACCGGATCAGACCGCACCGGACGACCAGACGACCAGACAGGGTGTAAAGTATATTATTTTATATGCATTTAGTGAAAAGCTGCAAATTTGAAATTACACACACACACACACACATTTCAATTTTACTTATCTATGTAGATAACTGGTATGCAGTATTCCTCTACATAGAGTAAATAAACACTACGTTATGTATTAACGTAGCTCTTTTTTCTTTCTGGCAAAATATATATGAAAAAGTATTTTTTTTGGGGAAAGGTAAAATCGGTACTGGGGACATTTTTGACAAATTAACTAAGATGGCAACATTGGGAAAAAAATTATGAAAAAGTGTCTATTTGGAGAAAAATTAAATTAATTCTGGGGAAATTTACGACAAAGTAGCTAGAACGACCACATTGATCATATCCGATGCGGATCGAGGCGGACTCAATTAATAATAATTATGTCCGCCGGACTGCTGTACACACGGTAAGATTTGGTCGGGTGGCAAATCAAATCCGCGGTCTGACCGGGTCAAATCCGGTCGTGTGTTAAAGTCCTAAGATTTGGTCGGGCGGCCAATCAAATCCGCTGTCTGGTCGGATCAAATCCGGTCGTGTGTTAGGGCTTTAATAGAGCTAAAACACTACCAAATTTGGTCTGCCGGACCTCGACAGATTTGATCCGCCGAGTCTGCCGACCAAATCTGTTGTCGCAACAGACGACCGGATCAGACCGCACCGGACGACCAGACGACCAGACAGGGTGTAAAGTATATTATTTTATATGCATTTAGTGAAAAGCTGCAAATTTGAAATTACACACACACACACACACACATTTCAATTTTACTTATCTATGTAGATAACTGGTATGCAGTATTCCTCTACATAGAGTAAATAAACACTACGTTATGTATTAACGTAGCTCTTTTTTCTTTCTGGCAAAATATATATGAAAAAGTATTTTTTTTGGGGAAAGGTAAAATCGGTACTGGGGACATTTTTGACAAATTAACTAAGATGGCAACATTGGGAAAAAAATTATGAAAAAGTGTCTATTTGGAGAAAAATTAAATTAATTCTGGGGAAATTTACGACAAAGTAGCTAGAACGACCACATTGATCATATCCGATGCGGATCGAGGCGGACTCAATTAATAATAATTATGTCCGCCGGACTGCTGTACACACGGTAAGATTTGGTCGGGTGGCAAATCAAATCCGCGGTCTGACCGGGTCAAATCCGGTCGTGTGTTAAAGCCCTAAGATTTGGTCGGGCGGCCAATCAAATCCGCTGTCTGGTCGGATCAAATCCGGTCGTGTGTTAGGGCTTTAATAGAGCTAAAACACTACCAAATTTGGTCTGCCGGACCTCGACAGATTTGATCCGCCGAGTCTGCCGACCAAATCTGTTGTCGCAACAGACGACCGGATCAGACCGCACCGGACGACCAGACAGGGTGTTCATATTAGGGGCTTTTTCCCTATTCTAGGGTAAAATTATTTTTTTGTGGAAATGAAATGTTTCTAATAAAGTATATTATTTTATATGCATTTAGTGAAAAGCTGCAAATTTGAAATTACACACACACACATTTCAATTTTACTTATCTATGTAGATAACTGGTATGCAGTATTCCTCTATATAGAGTAAATAAACACTACGTTATGTATTAACGTAGCTCTTTTTTCTTTCTGGCAAAAAATGTATGAAAAAGTATTTTTTTGGACAAAGGTAAAATCGGTACTGGGGACATTTTTGACAAAGTAACTAAGATGGCAACATTGGGAAAAAATTATGAAAAAGTGTCTATTTGGAGAAAAATTAAATTAAATCTGGGGAAATTTACGACAAAGTAGCTAGAACGACAACATTAATCATATCCGATGCGGATCGAGGCGGACTCAATTAATAATAATTATGTCCGCCGGACTGCTCTACAGACGGTAAGATTTGGTCGGGCGGCCAATCAAATCCGCTGTCTGGTCGGATCAAATCCGGTCGTGTGTGAGGGCTTTAAAAGTGCTAACACACCACCAAATTTGGTCTGCCGGACCTCGACAGATTTGATCCGCCGAGTCTGCCAACCAAATCTGTTGTCGCAACAGACGACCGGTTCAGACCGCACCGGACGACCAGACGATCAGACAGGGTGTTCAGATTAGGGGCCTTTTCCCTATTCTAGGGTAATTTTTTTTTTATAAGGAACTTTTGTGGAAATGAAAAGTTTCTAATAAAGTATATTATTTTATATGCATTTAGTGAAAAGCTGCAATTTGAAATTACACACACACACATATCAATTTTACTTATCTATGTAGATAACTGGTATGCATAGTATTCCTCTACATAGAGTAAATAAACACTACGTTATGTATTAACGTAGCTCTTTTTTCTTTCTGGCAAAAAATGTATGAAAAAGTAATTTTTGGGGAAAGGTAAAATCGGTACTGGGGACATTTTTGACAAACTAACTAAGATGACAACATTGGGAAAAAAAATATGAAAAAGTGTCTATTTGGAGAAAAATTAAATTAAATCTGGGGAAATTTACGACAAAGTAGCTAGAACGGCAACATTGATCATATCCGATGCGGATCGAGGCGGACTCAATTAATAATAATTATGTCCGCCGGACTGCTCTACAGACGGTAATAGCCCTAACACACGACCAAATTTGGTCTGCCGGACCTCGACAGATTTGATCCGCCGAGTCTGCCGACCAAATCTGTTGTCGCAACAGACGACTGGATCAGACCGCACCGGACGACCAGACAACCAGACAGGGTGTTCAGATTAGGGGCTTTTTCCCTATTCTAGGGTAAAATTATTTTTTTTAAGGAACTTTTGTGGAAATTAAAAGTTTCTAATAAAGTATATTATTTTATATGCATTTAGTGAAAAGCTGCAAATTTGAAATTACACACACACACATTTCAATTTTACTTATCTATGTAGATAACTGGTATGCAGTATTCCTCTATATAGAGTAAATAAACACTACGTTATGTATTAACGTAGCTCTTTTTTCTTTCTGGCAAAAAATGTATGAAAAAGTATTTTTTTGGACAAAGGTAAAATCGGTACTGGGGACATTTTTGACAAAGTAACTAAGATGGCAACATTGGGAAAAAATTATGAAAAAGTGTCTATTTGGAGAAAAATTAAATTAAATCTGGGGAAATTTACGACAAAGTAGCTAGAACGACAACATTGATCATATCCGATGCGGATCGAGGCGGACTCAATTAATAATAATTATGTCCGCCGGACTGCTCTACAGACGGTAAGATTTGGTCGGGCGGCCAATCAAATCCGCTGTCTGGTCGGATCAAATCCGGTCGTGTGTTAGGGCTTTTAGACCATTAAAAGCCCTAACACACGACCAAATTTGGTCTGCCGGACCTCGACAGATTTGATCCGCCGAGTCTGCCGACCAAATCTGTTGTCGCAACAGACGACCGGATCAGACCGCACCGGACGACCAGACGACCAGACAGGGTGTAAAGTATATTATTTTATATGCATTTAGTGAAAAGCTGCAAATTTGAAATTACACACACACACACACACACATTTCAATTTTACTTATCTATGTAGATAACTGGTATGCAGTATTCCTCTACATAGAGTAAATAAACACTACGTTATGTATTAACGTAGCTCTTTTTTCTTTCTGGCAAAATATATATGAAAAAGTATTTTTTTTGGGGAAAGGTAAAATCGGTACTGGGGACATTTTTGACAAATTAACTAAGATGGCAACATTGGGAAAAAAATTATGAAAAAGTGTCTATTTGGAGAAAAATTAAATTAATTCTGGGGAAATTTACGACAAAGTAGCTAGAACGACCACATTGATCATATCCGATGCGGATCGAGGCGGACTCAATTAATAATAATTATGTCCGCCGGACTGCTGTACACACGGTAAGATTTGGTCGGGTGGCAAATCAAATCCGCGGTCTGACCGGGTCAAATCCGGTCGTGTGTTAAAGCCCTAAGATTTGGTCGGGCGGCCAATCAAATCCGCTGTCTGGTCGGATCAAATCCGGTCGTGTGTTAGGGCTTTAATAGAGCTAAAACACTACCAAATTTGGTCTGCCGGACCTCGACAGATTTGATCCGCCGAGTCTGCCGACCAAATCTGTTGTCGCAACAGACGACCGGATCAGACCGCACCGGACGACCAGACGACCAGACAGGGTGTTCATATTAGGGGCTTTTTCCCTATTCTAGGGTAAAATTATTTTTTTGTGGAAATGAAATGTTTCTAATAAAGTATATTATTTTATATGCATTTAGTGAAAAGCTGCAAATTTGAAATTACACACACACACATTTCAATTTTACTTATCTATGTAGATAACTGGTATGCAGTATTCCTCTATATAGAGTAAATAAACACTACGTTATGTATTAACGTAGCTCTTTTTTCTTTCTGGCAAAAAATGTATGAAAAAGTATTTTTTTGGACAAAGGTAAAATCGGTACTGGGGACATTTTTGACAAAGTAACTAAGATGGCAACATTGGGAAAAAATTATGAAAAAGTGTCTATTTGGAGAAAAATTAAATTAAATCTGGGGAAATTTACGACAAAGTAGCTAGAACGACAACATTAATCATATCCGATGCGGATCGAGGCGGACTCAATTAATAATAATTATGTCCGCCGGACTGCTCTACAGACGGTAAGATTTGGTCGGGCGGCCAATCAAATCCGCTGTCTGGTCGGATCAAATCCGGTCGTGTGTTAGGGCTTTTAGACCATTAAAAGCCCTAACACACGACCAAATTTGGTCTGCCGGACCTCGACAGATTTGATCCGCCGAGTCTGCCGACCAAATCTGTTGTCGCAACAGACGACCGGATCAGACCGCACCGGACGGCCAGACGACCAGACAGGGTGTTCAGATTAGGGGCTTTTTCCCTATTCTAGGGTAAAATTATTTTTTTTAAGGAACTTTTGTGGAAATTAAAAGTTTCTAATAAAGTATATTATTTTATATGCATTTAGTGAAAAACTGCAAATTTGAAATTACACACACACACATTTCAATTTTACTTATCTATGTAGATAACTGGTATGCAGTATTCCTCTATATAGAGTAAATAAACACTACGTTATGTATTAACGTAGCTCTTTTTTCTTTCTGGCAAAAAATGTATGAAAAAGTATTTTTTTGGGGAAAGGTAAAATCGGTACTTTGAACATTTTTGACAAACTAACTAAGATGGCAACATTGGGAAAAAAATTATGAAAAAGTGTCTATTTGGAGAAAAATTACATTAAATCTGGGGAAATTTACGACAAAGTAGCTAGAACGACAACATTGATCATATCCGATGCGGATCGAGGCGGACTCAATTAATAATAATTATGTCCGCCGGACTGCTTTACAGACGGTAAGATTTGGTCGGGCGGCAAATCAAATCTGCGGTCTGGGCAGATCAAATCCGGTTGTGTGTTATATGGCTGCGCAACCGGTCAAGGTCATGTCCAAGAATGGGCGCCAAACCGTCTGATAAATTGGGTGTTACGATCGTTGTGGGCCTTTAGTGGAACGTAGTCAATGTCTATTGCCAAAGCAAGAGGTTTGGCGCTAATTCTGGAAGATGACGCACAGGATAAATAGTGACAAGTTTGTATCCATACAGCCTTGTCATTATTTATATTTTCATATAATTTAGTTAGTTATGTCTTCATTTTCAGTATTTATTATTTTCTTGTTATTTAGTTTTAGTCATGTCTAGTCCCAGTCGACACTTTACTAAGGCTTTCTTCTACCACATAAAACACCGCTGTTCACTGCAACATTTTAGTTTCCATAACTCATGCATATTTTCGAACACTTTATGAAATTGGTGGATCAAGTTTCCTTTGCCTGCCCAAGATGGGGACAACAAAAAAAAATTGCCAATCCTGTCACTTGTCAGATGAATCAAATTGAATCGAAAAAAGGGAGTTTTTGGCGGGAGAGTGACAAGTCCGGACGCTTGCTGTAAATTATTTTCTAAAACTAGCGCATTTATCTTGTTTTATGTGTGGGAGTGGTGGTTTCTTGTACATAAAAGTTGTGTTAACGTGCTATAGTGATAGACAATGATATATATGCAGTGAAATGCTATTTTCCCTCCTTTGACGCGAAAAGTCTTCTGAAAACCTCAGTATAAGAATCACCATTATACTGAGGGCAAGGACGAGGACCTAGGACTGAGGACTCGACAAAGACTGGACAGGACTATATACTAAGAAAATATAAACACCGAAGACTAGGCTGTATGGACAAAGTTTCCTTTGCCTGCCCAATATGGGCGAAGACTACAAAAAAAAAATCTAATTGAATCAAATTTTACCGTAATATCTATATGTTCTTTTGGCTGCCCTTAGTAGTGCTAGGTATATGTACATTTACGAACTGATAGGTATATGTTTACTAATTGATACTAATACTAACACTTGTGCTGTCCTATTTCAGAAAACAATAACGATAAATTGTCTGAGAGACCGACCAATTGTCTCATAACTAAACCTCACACTATTAAATCTACTCTCCACCTTGACATTGGCGGAATCGTCGGTAAACGACGGGGCCATTGCTATAAGAAAAGAAGAAGAAGAATCAAATTCGGGACTTTTGGCGGGAGAGTGACAAGTCCGGACGCTTGCTGTAAATTATTTTCTAAAACTAGTGCATTTATCTTGCTTTATGTGTGGGAATGGTGGTTTCTTGGACATAAAAGTTGTGTTAACGTGCTATAGTGATAGACAATGATATATATGCAGTGAAATGCTATTTTCCCTCCTTTGACGCGAAAAGTCTTCTGAAAACCTCAGTATAAGAATCACCATTATACTGAGGGCAAGGACCTAGGACTGAGGACTCAACATCGACAAAAACTGGACAGGACTAAATACCAAGAAAATATAAACACCGAAGAATAGGCTGTATGGACAAAGTTTCCTTTGCCTGCCCAAAATGGGCGAAGACAACAAAAAAAATGAATCAAATTCGCTACCTCCTCTCCACGCTGTTGTTTATTAAAATTTTAAGTTCTTCGAAGAAGTAATACAAAGTTAAAAAAACTAAATATAAAATTAAAATTATACATGTAACATAGAATGGAATTTTCCAACAAGGAAACCCTCCTATCTCAATTGAAAATGTCTTATAAAGTTGTACAGATGTACGACTGGTTAATGGATTTATATGTTTTGGTAAGAAAACAAAATTTTCTTACTGCCCTGTGACACAGATAATATTTTTCATATTTAATTTGCTGTTATATTAATAGGACTTCTTCGTTGACGACCACTGGAGTAAGCTACCACATTCGTGGAGAGAAAGTTTCAATAATGTAGACCCTCAACAATTGGGACAGATACTTGCCTATCAACCAACAAAACATCTATTTCCTCTGTCATTCCTCGCGTTAGTAAAATGTGTGCAAACACTCAGTATATCGAGAGAAACAACTAACAGAAGCTTCACTAAAAAGACAGTCCTAAACCTAGATACATGTAAAAATCACCCGAAATTAAAAAAATTGTTTCTGAAACATGTTAAACTTAAAAAGAGACATGAAATCAGCATGATGGCGGATGTTGTGGTTGAAACCGCAGTACAAACAGGTTGTGATGCAGTTATAGATTTTGGCTCTGGTCTAGGCCACTTGATACGAGTTTTGGCATATAGAGAAGAATTGTTCACAGCAGGAATTGAATGTCAAAGTCAACTAACACAGGAGGCGAGGTTGGTACTCTTGGTATGTATGAAGTTAATTTGATATTCTATAAATATAGAATCCTGTAAATATGGTTCCATTCCATATATATTTAAACTAGTTCCTCATAATTTTAACTTCTTCTGATTAGTAAAAGATTATTTAAAAACAAATAGTTACTTATTAATTATTATGAACAATTTTCAAATTTAGTAAAATTTTCAGAAAACTTGACAAGGAACTAGAATATACAGCCGAAAAGCATATTTCAACTGAAGCAATGTCAAAACTGAGGTCACCATTACATTACAATATCACTCTATCGAGCCACCACCAACTTCAAGAGCTATCTTTACCAGATAACCTATCTAAGTATGGTTTAATTGGGCTGCATCCTTGTGGAGACTTAGGCCCTTTACTGTTAAAACATTTTGTTGAATCAAATGATGTGAGGTTTATATGTGTAGTAGGCTGTTGTTATATGAAGTTGACTGATGAAGGCTATCCCATGAGCAATTATGCCAAGCAAATGGGTTTTAAACTGTCTTATCCGAGTAGAGAGATAGCGTGTCATGCTTTGGAAGTGTACTGTGACAGATTGAGGAGGGGAAATTATGAGGATTTAAAGGTAAATAAAATCTTAAAAGGAATACTATATGTGCTGGGTGTCAATTATGCTATTTTATGTTATTACTGGAACTACCCCACATATTTCAAAAATTCCTGCCATTTTCACAATCAATTTCAATGTTTCCAGATTCATGCATATAGAGCAGCCTTAGAAAGAATTTTATGTGATCAAGATCCTACACTGCGTCACGCACCTGTCAGGAGCATCAAACATTCCAACATTATGAGTTTTAAGCAGTAAGTTCTTCATGTTATTTTTATACTTTCGCAGTGTATACAAAGATTTTATATACTACTCGGGACTTCATAATAACTATATTATACTTACATAGTGAGTACATACTCATGACATAGTAAGTGAAGTGTGTCACCGGACTTTTCCTGCATTATAATAATAATGAAGGGTAGCTACACAATAAAGTTACTCCATGCATACTCTCGGCCCTCACCGCCAGTCCAGCCGCGACCAGGGGCGCTGCAACACTGCTCCGAACGTCAGTAGATTATTGTTTGGCTTTGCTTGCTCATCATTATCTTCATCAGTAGAAGAAGTTTTATTTCTTTATTTGCTACTTGCTCTCTCTTCTAGCTGAAAAATGACTTACCTATTTTATTTTATTTTATTACGTTACTTGAAGGCTTATTTTACATTTTCAAGTGTAATATTATAACTCATTTGTAAGGTTTGTCGTAAAAATATTTAACGGTACTACAGAAAGGGCCAATTAAGGGTTTTGAAACATTTAAATGGAGATGAGTAAAAGCTAATAAGCATGCCTAAAGGTTGGTCAATCTGGAAAGTGCATTGCAAGTAGTTTTGCCCAAGGAGCTACATCTATAGTGTCTATGAAAACCTTGCCTTATCATACCTATTTATGTAGAAATCCTTATTTCAGATACTGCATCTTGGCCGTGGAGCGCCTAAACATGCGTCTTCCGGTGTCGACCGCTGTTTGGTCCCGCGGGGAAAGCGACTTGAAACTTTGGCGAAAAGTTGTGGTTATATACACGCTACGACTGGCGCTGGCACCGCTCGTTGAAACTATAGTGCTCTTTGATAGAATGCTCTATGTTATGGAGAGTGGTAAGGATGTAGATCAAATAACAAAAAGTCAATCTTAAAGAGAGTTAAAATGTTCAAAGTTGTCAGGCAGTACCTGAGAGATGGCGCTAATAAAGTTACGAAAGTGAATTATTAGATGGCAGCACTTGTACCATATTGAATTTAATAATATTAATAACTAGATGACCCCCACGACATCACCCGTGGCATAGTTTGAACTCCCGTCGCTTATACATACATACATATTATCACACCTGTTTCCCATCGGGGTAGGCAGAGACTATGGCTTTCCACTTGCTACGATCCTGACATACAGCTTTCGCTTCTTCTACTTTCATGAGTGTTTTCATACACGCTCGCCGGTTAAGGTTACTCTTGACCTGGCCTTTTTCCAAAAGATCGTCGATTTGATTGACATACGTACGCCGAGGTCGACCCCTACCAGTTTGCCCATTCAGTCTCGCCACATATATCTTCTTCGTCAGTCTATTTTCATCCATCCTCTCCATGTGTAAATCTAAGCATCCCTTTTTCTATCTTAGTCACTATATCTTCTGTCATACCGCAATGTTCCCTCATCACACTGTTCCTTTCTTTATCCATAAACTTGACTCCAGCGGCACGGCACGGCATTTATTTTACTTTTATGGGTCTTCTGCCATACCCAACTTTCACTGCCATACATAAGTGTGGGGACCAGCACTCCTCTATGTACAGCCAGTCTTGCCTTCTTAGACACGTTCTGACTGCTCATAAACGTGTACATGGCTCCATTCACTTTATTTCCTGCCAAAACTTTTGCTCAATGTCATAGTCACACTTTCCATCTCTCGTAAATTTTGTCATTACTTTCGACTTGTTTACATTCACTTTCATTCCTTTATTTTTTAACGAATCATGCATAATGTTTACCATCAACTGCAACTCCTCCGCGGATGATGCTAGTATTATCTGATCATCGGCGTATAGGAGGCACTTGACGGTCAGTTCATCCATCTTTATACCATACGTACTCTCTTGCAGTTCTTTAAGGCAGCTGTCTATGTATAGGTTAAACAGCAACGGCGACACTACACAACCCTGTCTCACACCTTTCTCAATGTGAAAAAAGTCTGTGCAAGCTCTGTTGATCCTAACACAAGCACTGGAGCCCTCATAGAGAGATTTCAGTGCTCGTATCAAGTGGCTGTTTACTCCATACCTGGCCAGTATTGACCACAGTTCATTCCTCACCACTCTATCATAGGCCTTTTCCAAGTCTACAAATACGCAATAGACTTTTTGACTTTTCGCCTAAAGCTTTTCTGCTACGCATCGTAAGGAAAGGACCTGATCCGTGCATCCCCTTCTTTTCATAAATCCTGCTTGTACATCCTACATTTTTCCTTCTGTTTATCTCTCTTTTTATTAAAATTTTTGCATACAATTAGACGACTTAGCTGAGCAAGCTTATGCCGCGGTAGTTTTTGCGCTCTTGCTGTGACCCTTTTCCCTTATAAAGCGGCACAATGACAGCCTTACACCAATCTCTTTGTACGCTGCCATTCCTCCAACAAAGGTTGAAAAGGCAGTACAGCTGGCAAGCTACCATGCCTTGTCCCGCTTTCAGCATCTCGACAGAGATCCTATCAAGTCCCGCGGCCTTTCCCAATTTCATGTTATTCAATGCTTCCACTATTTCTTCCTTGCCAATTTAATTTATTTCCCCAGAAACTAGTATGTAGTTGCATATCCTCTTTTTATAACAACCTTTCAAAATATTGCTTCCATCTTTTTAACACACATTCTTCTCCTTTCACAAGACTACCATCATAGTTTCTGATATGGTTGAGATGCGATGTCGTCTGTTGACCCGTCACTGTTCTTATGGACTTCCAAAAGAATTTCATATTCTGTTGAAGGTCATCAGATAATCTTTTATCAAATTCATCTCTGTCATTCTCTTCCTTTCTTTTCATCACCTCTTTTGCAACACGCTTATACCTTTTGTACTCCTCTTTCGCCATTTTTAGGTCTACATCCGTTGCCTTCTGCATTCTTTGATTGACTTTTGGAGTCAGCCAATCCAACCATGCTTTCTTCTTATCAGACTATTCCTTTCGGACTTTCTACACTCATTCTCTTTCCTTTACATCGTTGGCTTCTCTTGTTTACCCTACACACTTCAATCGCAACTTCTACGAGTCCTTCCTTAAATGACTTCCATACGTCTTCGATCTCACACACTTCATCAGAATTTTCAAATTTCTTGCTCAGCTTACTCATAAATTCCTCTTTAATGCCTATCTCTTGCAAATTCTCTACTTGTATGCGCTCTAATACACTAACAGGTTCATACATACGATGCCGCCACCGTCGAAACAGACCTCTTACTCGACTAACAACCAAGAAGTGGTCTGTGTCAATCCCGGCACCGCGGTATGCCCTGGTGTCTAACACTTTTTTTCTCATCCTTGCACCTACAATCACAAAGTCGATCATACTTCTCTGATTTCCTTCATGTCTCGTAAACAAGTGGATATCTTTGTGGTCAATCATGGTGTTAGTTACCAAAAGATTCCTCTCCAAACATACTTCAAGCAGACTCTCCATTTTCATTCACTCGTTTGTCACCAAACTTTCCCAATACAATTTCATATCAATCACGCTTCACTCCAACCCAACCATTAAACTCATTTAATCGTCAGCTTATAAATTCTACAATAACACCACGTAACAGGTGTTGAACTCATTGCCGTGTTAAAATGGACAGGCGCAGGCCGTGGCGAACTGCTGTTCCCTTACGGGTTAGTCAGAGAGGACAGATTGCCAGGCATCGCCATCTATGTATACTTCTTTCACTTCTTGGAGTTGAGTCTACTATTGACAAGCCGTATTATATAACCAGAATCGCTATTTTTAGCTGTCAAAATGTTAGTAGTCTATCAAAATAGTCACTGACTACTGGCGCGGTACGTGTTAGTACAATTTCGATAGTAACCGATAGGACTTTGGAGTACGATTGTAATAGTAGACTAAGAAAACCTGTCAAAATTGTACCGGTGGCTTTCTATTGAGCGACGATTTCGATTCTATTTCGACACGATTGAAATAGCAGACTCGGCCTCCTGTAGACTCATTTATCGCTTCATACATGCACGTCTGGGTATCCGAGTACTTTTAATTTACGCTAAGATTAAGATGAGAATATCAAAGACAAAATTACACCTGTTTAACATAGATTTATTTAATACCTACAATATTATGTACAGGCACAATCTTTTCACACATATAATTGTTTTTTTGAAAACAAGAAAAATTAAAAACATAAAAGCATTACTCGATTGAGACATCTAATTTGACTAGATTAAATTTGGCACTTGATTTTGGTTCTTTATAAATAATTACAATAGTGGTAAGCGTTTGAGATTGTGCTTTAAAACAATATCTTAAACGGGCCTGAACCCCAGATGACTGTAATTTCAACTTGACTTGTAGTAAAGCTATATAAAATGATTTTATTTTATATATAAAACTGGATGACCCCCACAGCTTCGCCCGTGGAATATGTCGACCTCCCGTCGCACCTATTTAATCACGTTGCTTATAAAGTCTAGTGATACATAAAATTTGTCCGATTTGTCGACATTTATGACTACTACTCTGCTCCCTACTGTAGAAGCGTAATGATATATAGCCTATAGCCTTCCTCGATAAATGGGCTATCTAACACAAAAATTTTTTTTCAAATCCGACCTCTAGTGCCTGAGATTAGCGCGTTCAACCAAACAAACAAACTCTTCAGCTTTACAATATTAGTATAGATGATACGTGACACAAATTTCAGTTACAAGAACAATGTTATAAAAGAATTGTATTATAACCAGAGAGCTTCCAGAATGTTTATTATCTGCTTCAAATAAATTGCTTTTGTTCAATGTTTGAATGTAATATTAAACGCTAGTGTCCGGAGTAATTTAGCACAGAATCGCTACTCGTGATACATCACTTCGCTTTACACAAACGGGCGTGAATGCGTTTAATTGCTTTGTATTATGTCGAGTGTCAAAACTGAAGACTACGCTTGTGACCTGAGTAGTAGAGCACCCGGTTCGCTTGATCGGCACCCATACACAATTTTTTACGCAATGTATATTTTCCAAATTTTAATATTCTTAATGTCCTTTTCTGATATTACAGGACTGTCCTGCGCGATTAGAGCTGTGTTCGATCCTAAATTGTCGCCAAGAAATCACGTCATAATAGCAAGAAGGTGATTGGAATATAGTGTCTAGTATCATAAGAAATATAAAATCGACTAATACTGATTGTTTTATTTTGATAATTATATTTTGAAAGTGTTTTTATCCCCGTCTATTCAACTAGGTTTGTGAAAAGGAATGTTTACCAAATTTCTTAGTGAAAGAAATGCCTCGCAGTCCTCGCTCGGTGAGGATATGTGAACTGCTCCACATCCAACATAATCTCCCTACTTGTTTTCTCATAATTTCCATACAACTGTGGAGGCAAAACGTACGGAGAGATCCTTATTATATTTAGTAAGTTCGGGATCAGCTGCTTAATTTACATTTAGATTTAATCTTTAGCCAACCTTTTTATATAGGTATTTACTTAAACATCTAACACTATAACACCACATAGACTGCATTTACAGCTATAGCATAAATATAAGTAGATTAATTAAGAAAAAATACTATATAAGTTGTACTTATTTTATACACAATTTCTCACCAATAAAAATTTACGCAAAAGCTCATCGAGTTTTGGGATAAATCTTAATACCTAATTACCTACCTAATTGTAATAATACGATTTTGATAATTCATTCAATTATATATTACCTATTTGACACCAATATTGATGTAATCAAATATTGCCGCTCGCTCGTAGTTCACAATCGATAAACTATTAGGTAATAAATTTTAGTAAGATAGCAAAAATTTTTAATTGTATCGATACTATTCAAGAATCGACTTTTCTTGGCAACACTAAAAGGAACCCAAAGTATTGCCTCTATTGAATTAATTTGCCTGTTTAATTTTATTACCCATAAGCTCTAATTAAAAATGGAATAGAGCCTCCCAAGTAGAAGTACCTACTTACCTACCCAGATCGTCGAATAAGGGTCAACTCCGACAGACGGTGGCGGCGAAGAGACTAACTCAGCAACAATTTAAATTCAACATAAAGTGCTTCTGTGTATGACTGTATTTGGTACATACGGAAGAGCGGTGCGCGCTTGTTTCATGTCTCTTTAGTTAAGACTAGGGTCCGTATTCCAGAACGTTTCTCAATTAATGTGTGCACCTACCATTGGGGTTCTTTAAAAGAGATCTCGTAATAAAATGATAGTCCGTGGCTTTTGCGTCCTCTAAACTGGAGGTCTACTCTCTTTCTACGAAACGAATCTACGAACCTTTTAATCTCAATTTTTTTAAAAATGTATCTACGCATCACTATCTGAAAATTATAAAACTAGAAGGCTTCTTAGCCGTCACTCCGCCCGTCGGCGCTGACGTAGGTATCCAAACTAAGAACAGACTCACAAGATTATTATAAGCGTTGATTCGTGCACAGACTTTCTTTTTGAACTAAGTGTTGCAGTTAACAAAATATTTATAAAAAAAGATGAACTATCAGAACACTGAACGAAGTTATAGTTCATAATTACATATGACATTCGTGGGTGCATCATGCAGTGGCCGGTGACGAATGCGGCAACATAGGCGCTGGTTCCTCATCCGAGTCGTCCGAGTGAACTCGAGTGAATCTTCGTCTTTCGAGCAGTCTCCGCAGCTTGAACTCGCCGTGTCCGTATTCCCAACGACGTCGGGTTGCACCTTTCCGACCTAACGGTGTTAGTATTAGTTGTTGACAGAACAAACTCGGAATCGATACAATATCGACTCATTCAATAGAACTTTTTATTTTAGCCTGTTTCAATTGTGTTCAAAACCTACATTATGTTATTTTTGGAATAAACCACCCATTCCTGTGACTCCTTCAAACCAGTATTTACAGCAATGATCAAGACCAGAAAAATTACACTGGGTTGGAACTCTGTAAAGTCCCAGAAAAATATAGTGTTTTGGAATCGGTATCGAAATTATCAAAATATAATATTTAGAAGTTGGAGTACGTTAAAAAGTATTGCTGGGACATTTTGAAAATCGCTTTTACTTACTACTTACTCGGAACACTACTACTGCCCTATCTCAAATACTAAACAAATTTCTAATTAGTATTGAAAAAAAATTGAAAAAAAAAGTGTATAAAAAGTGAATACTTATGTAAGGTGAAGGTGCAAGCTCAGGTGCATCAAATAAAAACACAAAAAAGCTGCTTCCAATAAATTATGTATTTTATACAACCATAATATAAATGTGTATTGCACAATACAATTCTAACGATCACAGTACTTACTTGAAAGCGCAACCAAAATTTTAAATTGCATCTTTTTAATTAGGTAGAGGAATGATTTCATTTTCAGTCTATTTATGTTATATTTACATTTTAAGTAGATTATTTTATTAGTTGACTAAATAAATGCTGTTAATTTGGTCTTTAGGCCAACATCATTGATAAGTAGACAAAAATTGTCTATCACAATTTGTTTCGTAGCATTACGTATCTTACTACGAAATATACTTACTTGCTGCGCGAAAATAACTTATTAAGTTAATTTGTGACTCACTTCCATTTATCTACGTATGTACTCAAGATCACATATATTAAGTACATACATTCATTGACTTATGATAGCTAAAACTAAAAATAGATGAACAACAAAAAAATAATAATGTAGCGACCCGCATGTATTTACAGTAAACCTTCCTTTTGTATCACTATCTATTGCTGAAAACGGCAATAAATTTAGTTTTACAAAATTTAATCAAACAGACAGCAGAAGCGATTTTATTTTGTACTACGAAGATAAGAACACACTACTCGAATAACTTTATAAGTATAATAATTAGGTACATTTTTTAAACTTGTAACTATTTTTTGTGAGGTTGATACACTGTCGTCGCGTCGAATGCCGCCCCTACGGCCTATTGCTAAAAATAACTATATGTAGTAGGTATCGATTACGATATCTGTTACGAATAGTTATTTTATACTACTATGTTAAACCAGGGGGTGTCACTCCGCAGTTTAGGTATATTAGGGCAGCGCACCGCCAGCTCGGTCATAAAACTCTGGCGCGCAAAGTAAACTCAACGTTCGCGCGCAGTTATACATACATACATACATATTGTCACGCCTTTGTCCCCGAAGGGGTAGGCAGAGGCATATTTAACGGCCAAGTTTCACCGTATGCATTTCTGTCCCACGTAACAGGTGGTGAGCCCATTGCCGTGTTGAAATGGACAGGCGCAGGCTGCATCGACCTGCTGTTGAAATTTTTCAAGTCGCCCATAGGGCCTCCAACTTGGCTTAACGTCTGCCATTTTATTGGCAACCGGGACCAACGGCTTAACGTGCCTTCCGAAGCACGGAACTGGGGTGGGTCTAAAGGGCCGAAAAAATTTAATAAAATGTGTCTATTTTAGATGTTAAATTTGGCAGAAATTTTGAACCCGTTGCCTTTTTAGTGAGGTGGTAACAAAAAGGCTAAAAGGTCTTATGTGCTAGACACTAATTAGCACGACCAATTAAAGTCCTGGTAGTCTCGCGCGCAGTTATAAGTTTAAATTTAGGTATGTTTTCATACCTAAAACTGTCATTTGTTAGGAACTGACACTTCTGTATGTAGTACTATTACTTATTCTGTGGTTATACTAACAATCTAACTTGATAACAGAAAGTAGGTTTTACTTATTGGATAACAATTAATCATAACAATAAAAACAATAAAATAAAATCACGCTTCAGATCAATAAGAAATAGAGATTTCAGTATAAAAAAAATTAAAATATATCTAATCTCTATGAAATATTTTAATATAAAATAAAAATCTACATTAATGTAAATTTGAGCCGCTGTGCAAGACTATTAGAGATAAATAAATAAAATATTTAATTCAAATTTCAGATCTATAGCTTGGCAAAAATGTCTTAAAACAGAATTCATATTTTTTCGTGTTGGCTGCATTGTCTAAACGTCACTTGTCATTGAATAAATTTATGTAGAATATTTACCAAAAACAAAATACGTAACTTTTTATCGGGTTGCTAATATGAACACCATATTGGCGCCCATCATTTTCTGTTCTGATTGCCAGATTGAAGTAACTTACAATTATATGTGATGCAAATAGTTTCAATTCGATTCCACTAACATGTTAGTGACTATAAATGCTAATATAATGGACGGGTAAAAAATCTAAAGGGTCTAAGTTCCATTTTTATTATTTACGGGAATAACAAAAAACTTCTGTTTAAGCTTTATGCTTTGTTTTGTTATTCTGCTGCAATTTTGTTCTGATGATGAAGCGTCCATTTTACATATGTGCAATTAGGCTCTCTAAGGGTGCTCGAATGCGTTAGAGTAATTGTTAGCGCTCACCGCGCCGTCATTCCGCGTCACACAAGCGTCCAAAATACAAGTACACCGGCATTTAGACCGCACATATAAGTTATAGCTGTGTGTGTAAAAATTTAATAGACATAGGCACTTAAATCCATTCGGATATTGTTAGGCTTGGATCTGACTATTTTTCGGTCAAGAAACGTAATCGAGATTTATTGGCACTTAGACACTTTTTAGACTTTCAACCCTTCAATTCATCTACCCTTATCGCTAAACAATCACTAATTTAAGGTTATGTCTCTGTATTTTTACTTAAGACGATTTATTATGATTACCTAATATATTAAAAAACATCACAAAGAAGAATCGAATCAAATAGATTTTTTATTTGAAATTAAAGAGTATGTAGAGGTAGTTGTTGTCAACCAAGTCGTTGTACTATTAAAAGGCAACTTTTATTATTCAGATCGATGTCATGTCTTAATTAAGTACCTATTTAATAAATAAATTATGACTACTTTATTTAAATCGATTAAAAGCTGCAGAGCGTGCATTATAAGGGTCGATTTCACAATTGTGTCAGAGATATACGCTGGCTATCCATACTGGTGAATTTTGCATGGAGCATAGCAATACGCCTGCTCTGAATAGACCGCGTTTTGCAAAATCGATATTTTACTGCCTCATCTGTATCTGTTTCAAGAGCCTGTGCATGTTTTCCGCACAGCTGTAAAATCAGTCTAACAATGCGCAAAAATAGCAAACGAATAAGCGATCTACATTTTTTGTCGGATACATACAAAACAATAAATAAGTCTGGTCGATGTGGCGGGAAATGTCATAAATCGCGTATAAGCTCTTTTCAGCATCAATAATTTATAACTTACATTTTATGAACCCAAAAATCAACGTATGTACACGTGCATACACTTGCGTGCACGCGCACATACTGGCGTACACGTGCACATACTTGCATAGACGTGCGTACGAAAGGAGTTTATACGCGAAAGAAAGGGTGATCTGAAAAGGTTCTAAGGCACTAGTGGTTCGGCCTCTACGACGCCCTTACCGCTGTTGCGCGCTCGCAGTAGAGCCAACGCGCCCAGAGCTAGTAGCGCCGCCCCGGCTGCGCCCCCCGCGCCGCCCCACCACGCCCACTCGTCCCCGCCGGCCCCCGCCGGACTGCCGCTTACTAGCTCTGCGCCAATCAAACATGACGAATAAAAAAAAATGATTGTGTACAAGGGTACACAGGTAAGAAGTGAATCTTCTTTACGACATTTTTTACAGTTAGAAGGTATAAAGAAGTTGCACTTATGATAAAAAAGTTTAAAACAACATGGCGCGTAACCGAAAAACATGACGATTGTTTTCGGCTATAAAATTTCTCTTAACGTCGATAAAGAAGTTTCACTTCAATAACGTGTGTGAGTACTTATATACGAAAGCAAAAATGTATGCTCTTAGTCAAACAGGATTTTATCCCGTATACCACAACTCTTTGTAAAAATAATGATAATTAAAAAGTACTGCAAATGTATATATGAGTTGTCATAAAAACTGTAAGCAGTCTTTATCATGTAACAGTTACAAGTTATTAGTTTTCTGGACAAAATTAATCAGGGAGAAAGTCCGTCTGTCTCTCCGCTCGCCTTCCAGGGTCCAACACTGGCTTTGCATCCACTGCGTGATACGTTAAGTGTACCCCATACAGAGTGGTATTTCTCCGAATGTGTAGACGCATGACTGGGAAGTGTGTATGAGGGTCGTCAGATTGAGCAAATACTGTATCTAGAGTATTTCACTGTAGAATGAGCTTAATAAGTATTAGGAAATGGAAGGTCGATCCTTTTATAAAAATTGTGTTTTGTGAAATCTCAGGGGGCCCAGACTATATATAACCTCATTAATGGCGAAGCAGATAAACATTTTAATCAATTCTTATTTACTAGAATAATTTTAAAAAATGCCATTAAACAATAAACAAAATAAAAAAGCAAAAGGACACACCTACTCACCCACAGTCGCCGTCGGTTTCACGTGTTTCTTCTCTGCCGTCAGATTCTCATTTCTCAAGGATTCGTCTGTAAACTTGTAAACTTTGTAGGGGTTCAGCTCTGTGACGTATGCATTGACGCCGTCAGCGCTCACGGCTATATTATGAGGGTTCTGTAACCCATCTTCTGTTGCAAAGGTCTGGATTAAACGACCTGATTCGAAGTCAATCACGTAGCCACGGACCGGGGCCCCACCGCCTGGACCGTTTACTACGAAGAGTCGGCCGCCTGGAAATATTATTTGAGTCTGCGTCAATAAAATACAGGTAATCAGACGGTTCAAAATTATCCTACCCAATACAAAAAATAGTTGTTAACTCAATGGATTTTTGTTTATTCAAATGAGATACGGTTTTATTTTTATAATTCTAGCAAATATAACATTTAAAACAGCCTCAAAATGTTGTTCAAGTCGACTGTGACGGAACGACTCGATGACGTAACAATCAAAAAGAGTTAATCTTCTGAAGACTATTTGATAGTACTAAAATAATCAAAGAGCTCACAAACAGCAGTAAATTTTTATGCACTCGTACACACTCATATGTGTGAGTGTAAACGAGTATATAGTTGTGTGAGTGTGTGTGTGGGTGCATTTGTGTGTGTGCATTTGTTGTGTGGTGTATGTGTGTGCGTATGTGTGTGTGTGCGCGCATTTGTTGTGTGTGTGTGTGTGTGTGTGCATTTGTTGTGTGGTGTGTGTGTGTGTGTGTATATGTACGTGTGTGTATGTGTGTGTTTGTGTGTGTGTGTGTGTGTGTGTGTGCGTATGTGTGTGTGTGCGTGTGCGTATGTCTGCCTTTGTGTGTTCATTTTTGCCCGTGGCCCAATAGTTACCGTGAACTGGCGTGTAGGCAAGGCTGAAAAGCCTTTGCCCGATGAGCCAGTGCCTGAAGCTGGTGACGTAGGTGCCGTTGTCGTGGTGGAAGCAGGCGGCGCGCCCGTGCTCGCGGTCTGCCACGCACACCAGCCCGCGGTCCTCGGCCAGGGTCAGCGCGTGCGGCACGTTGAACCGGTAGTTCGAGGAACCGTGGTCTTAGGACAAACATAATAATAAATATAAATAAATAAATTTCGTTGGGACTACTCACACAACGCCATCTGATTCCAAACAAAAAATTTTTAATTTGGGATTTTAGGTAGCTTCTAATGTCTAAATTGACCGGACTATTATTATTCGACTGCCTCTGTGGCGCGGAGGGAGTGCATCCGACTGCTACGCAAGAGGTCGTGGGTTCGATTCCCACCCGAATAAAACTTTGTGTGATGAGCATGATGCTTTATTCTGTGTCTGGGTGTTATTTATCTATAATATGTATGTATTTAGAAATATATAAGTATGTTTATCAGTTATCTAGATCCCATAACACAAGCTAATATTAGTTTACTTTGGGCTAGATGGCGCTGTGTGAAAAGTGTCCTACAATATTTATTTTTTATTTATTTATAATTATACAAATGATTGAGTTTTTGCCGCTATAACATTTGATTGCATTATCTTCGAAACCTCATACTCTTACACATTTCACGCCTTTATCCCGTGAAATGTAGGCGTATAATATGCCTACAATATGACACCGTGTGCATTTTTGTCCCACGTAATAGGTGGTGTGAGCCTATTGTCATGTCGAAATGGATAAGCGCAGGTTGTGGCGGCCTGCTGTTGCAATTTTTCAAGCTGCCCACAAAGTCTTCAACGTGGCTTAACAACTGCCATATTACTGGCAACCGGAACTAAATGCTTAACATATACCTATAACACAAACATATATTATGTTTTATTACTTAATTTGTAATTTAGATAAATATCGAAAATACAATCTAAATTCATTTTCAATAAAATGTTCACTATTTTAAACGCAAATTAAGAGGGGGTGTGACGTATTGAGATGCCATACTTATCATCCTACTAATATTATTAACACGAAAGTTTGTAAGAATGGATGTTTGTTACTCTTTTACGCAAAATCTACTGAATGGATTTTGATGAAACTGTGCAATAATATAGCTTACATATCAGAATAGCTCATACGCTACTTTTTATCCCGGGAACAAGTTCCTGTGGGAAACCGGAACGGGAAAACTTCTCCAAGCGAGCGGAGCCGCAGGCGTTAACTAGGGTAAGATAATTTATCAAATCATGTCAGTTAGAAGATGTGTGGATACTCACTTGTCCCCCATTGTAATATAATGTTGCCAGTTTTGGAGAATTTAATTATCCTGTGATTGCAATATCCGTCGGCGACGAAAAAGTCCCCGTTAGCCAACACTGCCACTGCACTCGGCTTACAGAAGTGAGTGTCATCTTCACCTGGAATGAACCTGTAACAAAAACAAATGTATGATGTTACACACCCCTGATCTTTCTTTGAATCAAGGCATGACTGGAAACCATCCCATAAAAAAAACAGAAAAGCTAAAGACTATTGAACAACATATTATCACTTTTTTGTTTATCAGTTAAACAAAATTAAAGTTCATTTTACTAATTACAGGAAGTAGTACAATGAGCTGCCTTATCGCTAAAAGCAATTATAAATATTCTCTACCAAGGGTTTTAATCTACCTATATAACTCGGATTTTAAATAGGTCATGACTGATCTGTATAGCAAATTTCAGCCCAATCAGTCTGTTCCTGTTCCATTAGACATGGGGGGACAAATTATATGTTATGTACATTAGTAGAAAGTAAGATTACTAGGTTAAAACTTGAGTTACTTACTTGGCACCTAAAACCATTGCTGGCTTTAATCTGTTTTTAGGTGAAAATTTGAGCACTTGATGCATGGCCACATCTGTTACCCATACATTGTCTTCCTTGTCCACTGTGATACCATGTGGCATGAAGAACCTTAAACAAGAAATATGTGACATTAGACAAATCATTTCTAAAGGCCTATCCGCACAGTGAAGTCATATTCAGTGCGCACTAAACATCACTGTCACTGACGAGTGCGGATAACGTCATACAAAATGTATGCAACAATTTTTTTTTTTTTCTGACACTGATGTATATGTTACTAATCAGCATGTGTGGCACTGTTCTGTGCCGATAGGCTTTTAGTCTTTCAAGGGTTCTGAGTTTATCTGGTGGTAAAGAGAATTCTCTAGTACCACACTTGATGTCTATTAAAAAAAGAAAAATACTTCAAAGCGCTAGTTAAACCGTTTGTGTCAGGTGCTAGTAATATGGCAGTTGATAAGCCAAGTTGAAGACCTTATGGGCTTGAAAAATGTCAACAGCTGGTCGCCACAACCTGCGCTTGTCCGTTTTCAACATTAAAATGGGCTCACCACATATTACGTGGGTCAAAAATGCCCACAGTGTCATATTATAGAGTTGAAAAATTTCAACAGAATGTGAGGAAAGACTGACAAAAACACTTACAGATCTTGACCCCATTGATCAACCAGTTCTCCTGTATCATTTAAAACAAGAATAGCTGGCTCCTTTATCGCTGGTGTTCCTATGAAGTTGAATACATTTCGCATATTGAATGTTGTCTCGTCCCAAACGTTACTGCCTCTATGGAACACTAGAAGTCTTCCATCATTGTCCAAAGCCACTGCAGAAACTTGGCCTAATTTTATGCTTGGGTTGGGCCAATTACTCTCCCATTGTGGTTCTAAATGAGGAATTTAAATTGATATTAACAGTCAAATACATTGTAGAATATTATCAATATCCAGAGGCACCCAGTTACAGAATAAAAAAGAACCATATTAATATATGAATTCAGCTGTTTTTGCAAGAAAGAGTAACAGACACTATATTATTGCGTATTATTTGTGTAGGTACATTATAAAGTTCTTCTAAGATTTTAAAATTTATAACATTTCTATAAACTGCCGTTACGTGACGACTCTGTTATTAATTATTTCTATATGTATATATTATAATTAATATTTGCATAGGTATTTCTATTATAATACTTACCATTTATCAATTTCTGTAGAGCTGTTTTTATTAATTCACGTTGTTGAACTTGTGGATTATCATAGTAGTTTGGAAAGAATCCTTCACCAATCTGTACAACATAAATAAATATTTAGAAAACCACTGTATTTACTTGTAGCAAATAAAAATACATTAAATTATATGAATGCATACCATCCGACCGTAAATAGAATCTATGACATTTAATATAAGGAACCCTTTGGTCACGAGTATGAAATTAAATGTGTTTAACCTCATATTTATTTTATAAACACACTTGGTAACTAATAACCAGGTCTTTTTTCAAATTTTTCAATAAATCAACAAGTACGAATTATAGCGCTTATCAATTATCACAAAATGACGTATTTTTTGTCGTTTGATGACGTATACCGATAGTGATGCTCTTATTCGATTCTTTCTAGGACTAACGTTTGATTTTGCCCTTAGTCGATTACTGCAAACTGCGTGTAATATATGGATGTGAGCTATGCTCTTATGATTTTGATCAGATAATGAGGTTTCTCAGACATTCAAATCCATCTGAGACGAATTCCAAGGCCGTTTTTTTTACTTTTGTAACGATATATATTCAAAAATTGAGCTGTCTGTGAGCTATCTTCCCGGAGTCACTAAAATCCAAGAAGCAATGTATCTTTATTTGTATTTTTACAACTTTACCATGCAGTAGTCATGAGCGCAGTACAGGTTCTCCAATTAAGGATTAATTGGAGAACCTATGCTGCGCTCATTCTCTTTTCAGATCCTCCTGTATTTGAAGAATAGTCTTAATTTTTTAGTACTTTGCAACGTGAAAAACTTAGGTACCTACTATTAACGTGTAAACTAGGACTAAGAATGTACCTAGGTACTTAGTATAAGGTGTAAAATAATATATAACTACCCCGAAGGGGTGGCAGAGGCATATTAAATAAACACATTTCGCCGTAAGCATTTTTTGTCTCACGTAACCGGTGCGACGTAAAATTTTTCAAGTCGCCCATAAGGCCTCTCGTACATGCTATAAAGCGGTCACCCATTCGAGTACCAGCTATAGTTAAATAAAGTTGCTTAACGCAGTGATCTTTAATAAATATGGTGGAACATGTTTTACACAGCGCCAGCTAACACAAATTTAGATTAGCTTGTGGTATGGGATCTAGACACTTGATAAACATACTCGTACATAGATGTTCCTAAATACTTTATATAGAAAAGTCCCCGAATGGTATGGTAGTGACAGTCGTATATACTACCACTTCGTCACTATATCAATCATCATCGTCATCATTATGTGGACTATTAACATGCCATAAGGGATGAGAGATTTCGGATATTGAGAGGGTGATGCGATCTTTTCGAGACTTTATCGAATGGCCAAGGCGAGGGAACGGAAGACGAGGGATGTATCTCTAATAAAATGCATTAAGTGCGAAAGAGGTGAGGTGTTGTTTCGTGATGAAAAAATTACAGGACGATGGAAGAGTTATTTTGAAAGACTATTAAATGAGGAAAACGATTGGAGTGGACAGACAGAAAATATTGCAGTAAATGTGGGATTAGTAAGAATGGTAAGTATAGATGAAGTGAAAGAAGCTGTAAATGGAATAAAGAATGGGAAAGCGACAGGGCCAGATGGAATACCAGTGGAAGTCTGGAATTTGTTAAAAGGGGATGCATGGAAGTGGCTGGCTTTATTCTTTAATAAGCTAATGCAGGAAGAAGAGGTATCCGATGAATGGTGCACCAGCTTGCTGGTGCCCATTTTTAAAAATAAGGGGGATGTACAGGACTGCAATAGTTATCGAGGAATAACGCTAATGTCACATAGTATGAAAGTGTGGGAAAAAGTAATTGAGCGACGACTGAGAGAAGAGAGTGAATGAGAGAATGAGAGAAACAGCGGACGCCATTTTTAGTATTCGTCAATTGTGCGAGAAATACAGAAGTGCACGTAAAAATTTGCACATGGTGTTTGTTGACCTCGAAAAGGCATACGACCGAATACCGCGAAAGGTGTTATGGTGGGCCCTGGAGAAGAAAGGAGTGCCTGAGAAGTATGTGCGGTTGGTCCGAGCAATGTACCTATAGTCGATGTAGTACCCAAGTTCGGTCTGTAGCAGGTACTACTAGTGGTTTCGGTGTCAATGTAGGCTTGCACCAGGGGTCGGCTCTTAGCCCATACCTCTTCCTCATAGTCATGGATGCCCTTACGGCGGACATACAGGAAGAGGCTCCCTGGTGCATGCTGTTTGCAGATAACATCGTGCTAGTAGCCGACGAAGGCCTTGATATCCAGAGCAGACTGGAGTTGTGGCGACAAAGACTGGAGAGTGTTGGCCTCAAAATGAGTAAGTCCAAGACAGAGTATCTGTTTTGTGATTTTGGCAGTCTCTCCAGTTTTGTCGCCGTATCTGTTGACGGTAGACCGTTACCGGTATGCTCCCAGTTTAGGTACCTGGGGTCACTTATCCAGAGCAATGGGGAAATCGACCGTGACATTACACATTGGATCAATACTGGATGGATGTAATGGCGACAGGTCACGGCCACAACATGCGATCCACGATTGCCTCTCAAGCTGAAGGGCAAAATATATAAAACCATTTTAAGACCTGTGGTATTATATGGATCAGAATGTTGGGCCGTTAAGAAGTTGGATGAAAGAAGAGTGCATGTAACTGAAATGAGAATGTTAAGGTGGACGTGTGGTGTGACTAGAATGGATAAAATACGAAATGAGTATATCAGAGGGAGTTAAAGAGTGGCGCCTGTGACTGAAAAAATGAGAGGAAACCGTTTGTCTTGGTATGGGCATGTGATGAGAAGGGATGAAAGTCATGTCACTAAAAGAACCATGAATATGAAAGTTGATGGATGGAGAGCTAGAGGAAGGCCAAAGAAAAAATGGATGGACTGTGTAAGTGGAGTGATATGAATATGAAGGGAGTGAATGATCAGATGACGAATAACAGGGATGAATGGAAGAAGAAAACATACTGCGCCGACCCCAAGTAAATTGGGACAAGGGCAAGAGGATGATGATGCGATCTTTTCGAGAAATTGCAACAAATTCAACCAGCCGACTATGAGGGTAATTCAGAGTTGTGTTACAATCATTTTAAAATATATACATACATATTTAACGTTCAAGTGAAAGGGTAAAATAAAAGATATAAATGCTTTACACTATGAAGTTTAATAATTCACACGCACAATAAAGTGCCATTATATGAAACCGGCAAGTTTAGACGAATATAATGGAAATACTTCCTTACCAGAGAGATAACAGGCGAGCCGGCGCGCTCGTTTTTCTCTGTAGGCGCCTTTGATTGGCGCTAAAATAAAATATTTTTCTCCTAAATTACATTTTTTATACACTAGACAAGAACACCTGCGCCTGATCTTGTGTTTTTCTTATTTTCCTCCAAACTTTTGAAGGAATATTCTCTTTTTTTACCATGGAGGCAATGAAAGAGTGCAGTTTCCTCGCCAAAGCAAGTCGTGTTTTTTTGTGAACGGCGCCAGTAGGGCGCGCACTCAGTAGTCTCTTGTGGTAGAAGGTCAATCTGTGCATCAGACCCGTATTTTTGTTGAAAGGGACCTTCTGCATCACCACTTGTGGCTCATTATCACCGCCATTTTCTATCGTATGTGTTGGAATGCCATTTATTTTTTGTAATCTGTTCACTGTAGGCTTAACTTTCAAAGACTTTTTCTTTTTCTTCTTTAGTAGAAGCGATTTCTGTTTTGAGGTGTGGTACATTTTGAGTAAATCTATGTAGTCGTTTCTGGGTAAAGAGGTGAATATAATCGTGTAATGATGTCCTATCTCCTTCCGCAACTCAGTTGGTATGTTTTTCTGTCTGGAATTCATCAGTTTCTCTTGCAGTGAATAGAGTTCGCTTAAATGTTCTGAGCCATCAGCGAGCCCAGCTTGTCCGAGCAATACCATGTTGAGCCTCTTTTGCATTTGGTTTATATGTCCTCTATTGTTCGTCACCTGTTTTGGGTTGACGATTTTCTGCTTGAGCAGATTTTGCTGTCGGTTTTGTAAATATTTTAACTCTTTGTATAACGCGCTAGGGTCTCCCAAATCCTCTTTTAAGGATTCCAACGCTTTACTTAACTGGCGCAGAAGATTGTTGCGATTTTTAGGTATGACACTTACATAATGATCAACGTTAATGCCTTGGACATCACCTTCAGTATTCGGTTTTAGGCTTGGAATGCTAGTTGGAGGTTTGGCCCAGTCCCTTAATTCACTTTGAAAAGCCTCTTGGTCTTCAAGTTTCCCTCTGATACTCAAAAATGATGTTATCTCTACATCTTCAACTTCCACACTGCACTTTTGCGCTGTGCCATTCAACCATAGTTTACCCTCGTCCGTTTTAAGTTTGTCTATGATATCATTAGTGATGTAAATTCTGGCGGAAGTAATTACATCACTAGTATCGGAGACCTCATTGTCTTGAATCATGTTGCCCTTCTTGTCATGATTGGGTGAGACAAGTGGAATGAAATTAGGCGCTTTTTTTGCACCACCCTGACTTTTTGGAGTATCACTAAGAGATTTGTTCTGTTCTTTTTTGCTTTCTTCGTCTTTACTCGTAGATAATCTCTGAGGTGTATTAGGGCTTTTAGTGTTGGTGTTGCGTCTCTCAGTTTCTTCACACGGAGACATGGTAAGTCTCTTTTTATTAATATGTGCATCATGAGTCATCGGGGATTTTGATTGTCGCTTATTACGCTCGCTTCCAAACTGAGTTGAAGCCGTAGGGCTGGAATAATCTTGAGATAAATTTTTATTTGGTTTCTTCTGTTGTGTATTAGGCGTGTTTGGAGTAGGGGGATAGATAGGACGGTACGAGAAGACGAAAGGGGAGGTGACAGGGTAGTTATTGAAAGGTATTGTGGAACGGCAAGTGTAGAGTAAGTGGCCACGTCGCGAACAACCGCTGCAGTACAGTTGGTGCTGACTCTTCATCTGGTAACACCTTTCGAGGGGTGCATTGTTGTCAATCTGTAACAATGGACATTTATCGTAATATATAAAAGGCAACTGATCCTGACTCACTGGTGACAATCAACGCACAGCTCATACCCTTGGACCCAGATACCTGAAAATTTGCACAGAGATTTCTTTTATGATGTAGGCAAGGAATAAGAAAGGATTTTTTGAAATTCAACCTCTAAGGGGGTAAAATTAGGGCTGAAAGTTTGAATGGAAATCCGCCATTTTTAAACTAATATGCATAATAATTTTTATGTGTACTTCCGTTTATAATTTAAGATAGACGTGTTTCAGGAATATTTGAAATTCAACCCCTAAGGGGGTAAAATAAGGACTGCAAGTTTGTATGGAAATCCGACATTTTTAAAATAATATGCATAAAAATTTGTGTGTGGGCAAAATAGAAGTGTTTCAGGAACTTTTGAAATTCAACCCTTACACCTTAAGGGTTGAATTTCAAAAGTTCCTGGTAATATAAGGACTGAAAGTTTGTATGGAAATCCGCCTTTTAAGGCCTGAAAGAATGTATCAGTCATTTCTGAACTAAAAAACGTTAAAAATTGTCTTATGGCTTTCGGTAAAAAATTAAGAAGTAACATAGGGATTTTTTTATACATAAATAAATAAATATCCATCACGCCTTATCCCCGAAGGGGTAGCAGAGGCATATTATATGCCCACTTTTCACCGTGTGGATTCCTGTCCCAGGTAATAGGTGGTGAGCCCATTGCCGTGTTGAAAATGGACAGACGCAGGTTGTGGCTACCTGCTGTTGAAATTTTTCAAGCCGCCCATAAGGCATTCAACCAGGCTTCACGACTGCCATTTTACTGGCAACCAGGACCAACGGCTTAACGTGCCTTCCGAAGCACGGAAACGCTCGCAAATGTAAATGCCACAAAGTGGTCACCCATCCGAGGACCAGCCATAGTCAAAGTTGCGTAACTCAGTGATCGTTTACAGAACACTGAGACCGCGGGGCCACGAGCGCTTCTTTCTTATAAACTTGATCTCATATTATACACCCTTAAGGGTAGTTTTGGAAAATCCTGAAACACGTGTTTATTTATTTTTAATCAGAAGTAGGTATGCGAAGGTTGGTGTTGCTATCTTTGAAAATAGATAATCTCCCATAGTAACTTAGAACCCCTATCTTACCCCTTTATAGGTAAAATCAGGCAAAATCGTGAAACACATGTCCATTTATTTGTAACCAAAAATACGTGTACCTAATTTTATATTTCCAGATTGGAAAATTACGAACTTTCAAACAAAAGTTTGTCACATATTTTACCCCCTTAGGGTTGTAATTTAAAAAAACCCTTTCTTAGTGGGTGTTTACATTATACGGGTAGATTACCCTAAAGGAATCAAGTTCCTAGGTGCCAGGGTTTCGGCTGGGCGTTGATAGATGAGTGAGTCACACGTGATTTTATTAATATAGAAGTAAAGTAGAGAAAAATTCTGTTTTAGTTTTCAATAATATCGGAGAGACTTGTTTGAATACTTTTTGCTATTTCTCATACTATTGGATTTGGTGACGCACGTCCTCTACATTGACGCAATAAGTTCCCGCGGTTCCAGCTAGACGGCGTTGTCTCGCTAGGCACCGTATGTCGGTGGTAGTTGTGAAGCCGGTGTGCGGGGTACAACTCACCGTGCCGTGGTAGCGGCGCCACCGGTCGGGACAGTGCGGCGCGGGGTGGCCGCGCTGGCCGCACTCGCCGCACTGCAGCGAGCGCCAGCCGCAGCACACGTGGCATAGCGTCGTGAACACGTGGGACGCCGACCCACACTGCAAACACACAGATATCTTCATTCATATTCTGCCGCGCTGAGCTCCCGGGTCGGAATAAATCTTTGTGTGATCCACAAATGTTTTTTTCGTGTTTCAAAGTTTGGGTATTTATTTAGAAATAATTAAGTGTTTTCAGTTGTCTAGACCCGATAGCACAAGCTTAAAGCTAGTTGGGGCTAGATGGCGATGTGTGTAAAGTAATCCACAATAGTTTATTATTATTTATTTAAAACACTGTATAAGAGCTTCTTCATTAACCACTAGATGGAGGATCACGTGAAAATTTCGGCAAAACTTGTTACAAACTTAGCGCAGGTTCTTCTTCAGGAGGTGCAAGAGTAGCATCCTCACTTCCACAATAACCAAACGCTGTTTGACATTTGAAAAAAATAATTAATACATAGAACCAAAAACATTTTTTTAAGCATCAATAACAGTCAACTATGCAGCATACTCAACTAGAACAGTCTCTGAGCATTAGCAGGCAGCGCGCTCTTAGGTGAAACAGCATTCGCTCCCAATACAGGCAAATCATAAAAAAAAATGTGTGTATACCAGAGTACACAGGAAAGAAAACTTCTTTATGATATACTTTTTACAGCTATAAAATTTCTCTCATACGCCGATAAAGAAGTTTCACTTATGATAAAGAAGTTTCACTTCAAAACCACATGGCGCGTAACATAAAAACGTGACGATTAAACGAACTCAGTCTGGAAACCTTCGCATCACAATTTATCAATATTCACAAGAACAATGTATTGTATTATTAAAATAAAGGTTAAAATAACGGTATTGTAATATAAAAACTTACATTGAAACATATTTTAGCGGGACAATGTACTGCTGTATGTCCAGTGCGGCCACATATGTGACAGATTAGTGGTTTCCTTATGCACATGTCAGTGCGGTGTGCACGATTGCAATAATTGCATCTGTAAAAGAAAGCATTTGGGGTAACACCAGGTAGCACCGTAATAGTGTTATGAGGAAGGAGAAATATAACGATATATTGAGATAAGAACGAAGTGTTCGTGGCCCCGCTAACTCAGTGTTCTCTAAACAATCACTGCGTTAAGCAACTTTCACTATGGCTGGTCATCAGATGGGAGACCGCTTTGTGGCATTTCTATTCAAGAGCGATTCCGTGCTTCTGAAGGCACGTTAATACGTTGGTTCCAGTTGCAATCGTGGTTTGAAAAATTACAACAACCGGTCGCCACAACCTGCACCAGTCCATTTTAACACAGCATTGGGCTCACAACCTGTTACGTAGGACAAAAATATTTTGCGTTAAATGTGGGCGTATAATATGCCTGTGCATTCCCTTCGAGGACTAAGGCGTGAATGATAAGATAGTTGTAAAATTATGTATGAATTTACGATCATGATCTCAGTATGCTCCAATTAACAAGATTCCAGATTCCTAACAAGAACAAGATCTTTAGAGCCCAAGTAAGTTTAAGTTACAAATCGTACACCTACCGAATAGCGGACAATGAACTCGAAACAAAAGATATAGACCTAAGGTCAATCACCCTTTCCAAAAGAAAGAGAGTATGTCCAACAGTAAACTCTGATAGGCTGATTTGATCGACTGATTGTATGAATTCACGGCTCTTAATCGGATTACTATAGATTAGATTAAATTTCTATAGTTTGATGATCCCTTGGTCTTTTGAATCGAGAAGTGTGACTTGCATCAAAAATGTGTGCGATGTATTAAATATAGTTTAACTGACGTTTAACAGCGGGCAAGGTACCACTATCATTTTAACAAAATGGAACTATTTCAGCCATTCATAAAGACTCTAATATTGAGAACAAAACTGTCATTGTCAAGTATGTTTATCAGTTATCTAGGTTCCATAGCACAAGCTGAAAGCTTAGTTTGGGCTAGGTAGCACTGTGTGAAAAGTGTCCCCACAATATATATTTGTTACTTATTGTACTCTTTTCTCCTAATTACGTCTCATTATAATGTGTGTACATAAACTGTTAAATCTATACTAGTATTTTAAGCTGATTAGTTTATTTGTCTGATTGAACACCCTTATCTCAAGAACTACTGATTCAAATCGAAAACATCTTTGTGTTGGATAGCTCATTTATTGAGGAAGGGTAGAGATTATATCAAGCTTACTACCCAGGAGGGCAGAGTAGTTATCATATCAACAAACTGGGCAAAATTTTTTATACATTTTTAAAAAATAGTAATTAAATAAATTAAATGTGAAAGAGATGACGTAAGAACCAAATGCGAGATTAGGGTAAACCAGGCACGACTAGAGCAAGTGAATAAAATGGTGTATCTAAGGAGTATGTTTAGCGCGGATGGAAGATGTGATTCGGATGTAGAACGGCGAGTAGCTGCCGGAAACAGAGTTAACGGAGCTTTGTCCCAATTAGTAAAACAAAGCATCGTAAAAGAAGCACGACTGGCGATTCATAACGCAGTGCTAGTGCCAACTTTGCTTTACGGTAGCGAAACCTGGGTATGTCAGCAGATGCATGAAAGTAAATTGAATGCTGTGGAGATGCGATCACTTCGAAAATTGTGCGGCGTTACTTTGGCCGACTGAATACGTAACGAAGTGATACGCAATATGGCAGGTTTGAATGAAAGTGTCAGCGTTAAGCTGGAAAAGGGCGTGCTCCGTTGGTTTGGACACGTCCAACGAATGAGTGAGGAACGATTGACGAAGAATATATATTTTGCGAAAGTAGAGGGTAGAAGAAGTCAGTGTAGGCCGAGACTTACATATGAAGACCATGTGAGCAGATTGCTTAAAAACGGAAAGGTCAAAAGTACTCGGATACCCAGACGTGCGTGTATGAAGCGATTGATGAATCTTGAAGAAGCGAAAGAAGTATGCATGGATCGCGAAGCCTGGCGATCTGTCCTCTCTGACTACCCCGTCAGGGATACAGCGTGAAGATAGATAGAAATAGATTATATGAGAAAGGGGTTCTGTTGTTCTCAATCAACTCTGTGGCGACTTATTTCACGTTAATTTACTTTTCGAAGTTTCCCTCGTTGGTCGTTTTAGTTAAATACATGAATTAACGGTCTAATTCCCAGCAGCAAGTGTGACGCATGAACTTGGGGGCAAATTTTAATCTAAAACACTTTCTACTGCTAAGATCATACCGCAAATTTAAATTTATTAAAGTTTTACTTTCATTCTTCAATTAATTTTAACATTTTGAACTCTCTATATGTCACGGTTTCTTGCGGGCTTGTGCATGCTTCTGCTGATTGAATGAGTAAACAAACTACCAGTAATACTTATTCCAGAACATTTAAAAAATGTCAATTATGTCATCTGAATTTACTGTTGAATTCTCATTCGTAATTTGATATCTCACTACAAATAGTGATAGATTATGTCTCTATCTCCCAAAATACAGGCGAAAGCTTAGTTTGGGAGCCAGTATCAGGTATGTTTGTAACTCTCACTACAGCATAATCTAAGACATGATTGTATATCTCCTCTGTGACCAAATAAACATATTATTTTTAATTTGTCTCTTCTTCTTCACGGGTATCTTCTTTTTTTTTCTTATGAAGATACCCGGTCTTTTGGTAGGCTTACATGGGGACATATTGGTCCAACACGCAGAGGCCCTTTGAGAATTTAAATCTAATAGGAAATGGAACCCCCACTAAAGACAATCCACGCCCGCCTTATGTAGAAGAACGGTAATGGACTACCTCCAATGGGAGTTAAACTATTGTGAAATATGCTAACTACAAAATGGGATATTGAGTTGGGGGTTAGATGTACTAGGTGATATGAACTATTGATTAAGACGGCGTCTGCCATTTTAATATATCATTATCAAAATGTTGGCAGACAGTGACTTGCCAACTCACTAGATGGGCCCCCTATACAATCGCCATAGGCATGATAAGCCTGTAAGGCGACAGAGGGCAACACCGGTGTGAGCGGCTTGGGGTGTCGAGCGGTGCGGCGCCGGTTTCACCTTCGCAGGACAGGCCCGGAGCGGGCTTCCCCGTAGTTATGCCCTTGAAAATGACACTTCCACCCCTGAGCATATAGCTCTGGCTCCCTCCCTCTGACCGGCCAATTAAGGCAAGCCAGAGTTGAGGTTTGCTGCACTCCCGGGAGTAGCACTCTCACTGCTCTCCCGTTAGGCCATTAAATCCTAACCAGTGCAGAAGGGCAACAAAACTCTGAGGAATCGGGACCGATGTGTAGCCACGCACATTCAGCTCGCCACAAGCTGCCCTGCGGATGTGAGCTTTTCATTAACTTTCTGATACATTTTTTGTTGATATCAGAAAGTGGAAGGCTCAAAAAGCGAATCTACTATGCCCTCATAGGGTTGCGTTAATCCTATAACAGATAACGACTGTCCTCGAGGGGTAAAAGATCTATATTATATATCTTTTTATTATTATTATTAATACAGCTTTAATTTTCGAGAGCTTATTTCAAAAAGCACTGAGATATCATGATATGGGACGTCAGGTCCACGGCCAGCGCGCGGTGTTACTACAGTCACAGTAAACCTGGCAAATAAATGGACGAGGGTGATCATTTGTGGCATTCCCATTTAGGAGTGTTTTTGTTTTTTTTTGTTGACGAGAATGCGTTTATCTTCTGTCATTCCTGCTGCTGGGGCAGCAGGAACGGTGTGCAGGACTTCCGGCCCTTTGGGACGAAAACGTTACACCGCGGGGTTTAGTAACTAAACCCCGCGGTGTAACTTCTTCTTTCCAAGCGGGTCGCAGGATAGCCCTGAGGGTTATTCACGTGGCGACCCGGCTAAGGGAATGCCCCAATATGGCTCCCACACATCTCTAGTGACCACCATCCCCGCGTTGCCTAAGGAGGCGACGGCGGCTCAACACTGTCGGCTGCCGGCCATGGATCGCACCACGGTCGGCACCGACAACTAGCGTTTCTGTGCTTCGGTAAGCTGTTCGTCTGAGATGCTAGTACTATGGTAGTCGTTAAACCAAATGTTCCTTTTAACAACCTTATTGTCACACCAAAATTGTTCACATTACCTGCTGTGAAAAATTTTAAGAGCAGTTCTGTTAACAATTTTGGTGAAGAATTGGCAATGTGAGCATTTTGTATTTGCAAACTTCCATATGGTAACGACTAGCTGACCGGCGCGGCTTTGCTCGTGACATACTTCGAACTCCCGTCAGTTTATCAGTCACGGCTTTATTCTGGTTGCTCCCATTTAATCCCGTCGTTTATTACTTTTACAATAATGAATGAATATTTGCCCGATTTGTTGATTACTGCTCCGCTCTTCAGGGATAAATGCTCTATCCAACACATATTAGTATAGTTAACTTTATATATCGGTTTATTTACCAAACTATAAGACATCGCAAAACCATAAATAGTTTCCAGGACACTTCCGTACGGAGCCGAATCGACTACCCGTTTGGGCCGTTTGTTTGAGTTGAGTGAGACGCGAGGACCTCGCAAAGCTCGCTCGCTATTTGCCTGTCCCTGCTGTCGCGGACTTTATTTTACAACTTTTAAAGGGGAATAATGTTCTAATACATAGTTTTTGCGTAACTGTAATCGTTTACGCAGCGTTCGCAACGGAAGCTTTTAAAAGGAATATTTTGTCCCCGATTTTGACACATTTATCATTGCTGTTCCGCACCTATTGGTCGTAGCGTGATGCTCATCATCATCCGAGCGTCTGTCCCAGTTGCGTCTCGCGACGCCCGGGGTCCGCTTTCCTACATTTTCTCCTCCACTTCGCACGGTCTTCGGCATCCCCTGTACCATTGGCACGCATGTCATCCCTTACGACGTCAAGCCAGCACTTCTTGTGTCTTCCCCTCTTACCGGGACCCGGCGGGGCTGACATGGCCAGACATTTGTTACCTACGTAGCCCGGCGGTTGCCGCAAGACGTGACCATACCAACGAAGGCGACACTCTTGCAACTTGTCTGCAATGTCACGGACGTGAAGGCTGCCGCGGATGCGAGAGTTTCTCACGCGGTCCACTCGCGTGACCCCACACATCCACCGCAGCATCTTCATTTCCGTGACACGCAGCTCCTGCTTGTGTCGCTCCAATATGGGCCATGTCTCACTGCCATGTAAAAGGACAGGTCTAATAATGGTTTTGTAGACCTGTCCCTTCAACCGGATCGGCATTTTAGGGTCACAAATGACACCGGTCATCTCCCGCCATTTGGCCCACGCGGCAGCAATGCGTGACTTGACATCGCAATCGATGTCACTGGACGTGTGAAAAACAGATCCCAGGTATTTAACCTGGTCCGTGCGCTCGACCAAATCACCGCCTATGCGGACGGATGTGGGATCTGTCGAGTTTAGTGCCAAGTACTCGGTCTTCGCCACATTTAGTTTCAGACCGCCGTTCTCAAGCGTCTCCTTCCACGCCTTTACACGTCGCACCAATCTGCACCTGTCCGCGTCTGCCAGCGCAATATCGTCAGCATACATGAGCAACCATGGAGGCTGCTCATGTGGGTTTCTGATGCTGTCCGACAATTCGTCTAATATTACACTGAACAGAAGCGGACTAAGGACCGAACCCTGGTGTACCCCGACGGTGATGGGGAAGGGTTTCGTGTCGCCAACAGCAGTCCGAACCATTGAATCGGAGTCACAGTACATGTCCCGGATAGTGTCAATATAGACCTCTGGAACCCCTTTGGACCGCAGTGCCCACCAGATCATCGCACGAGGAACACAGTCGAAGGCCTTCTGCATGTCTAGAAACAAACCGTGCAGAGGCGTGTTCTTCGACCTGTATTTCTCTGCGACAACCCTCAGGGCAAAAACAGGGTCCGTGGTACCATAACCAGGGCGAAACCCATATTGACACTCCGAGAGAGTGCACTCCTGCCGGATCCGAGAGTGCGTGATGCTATTTAGCTATATAGCCTCCCTCGATAAATGGTCTATTTAACACTTAAAGAATTTTGCAAATTGTACCTGTAGTTCTTGAGATTAGTGCGTTCAACCAAACAAACAAACTATTCAGCTTTATATTAGTATAGATTTTAGATTAGGTGGGTTATATGCTTGTACCTCAGTACTATAATCTATCACTAGCTATACTGAAATAAGATGAGTCACTGTGCATTTTAAAATACTTTCTCCTCAAAACAAATCTCTGTTGTGATTGAAAAGTGTACTTCACAAATAGCTGTATCAACTTTGTGTGTACACCTAACAAAACAATGAATAACATATGGATTATTAAAAAATAAATGGATGTTCTAAACATAATATTATGTGATACACATCTTCAAACGCCTCGCAATTTCGAAAAAACGAATTGACCATGATAAGTTGATAACAACTTTATCTTAGTGGTCTTCAAACGGCATTATTTTGCTGAGTGCGCATTGTGTCTAAGTTTTTAAATAACAGTGGAACCCTCCATGATACCGGGAATTAGTCAAATTTGATTTAAAAATAAAATATTATTTCTTTTCTTATAGCTTATAAGTAGCTATGTAAAATGTGGACTGGTTAGTAATTGTCAATAAATATCTAATAAACATTATTACTTACTGGGGTCTATGACTAGACAATGGTGGCAATCTGTCCTTTGGATCAATCATCCATAAACTCTTGTCACCTAAAAAATAAATTTATTAAGATGATCAGACTACTTACAAATCCTGCGACAGCCATTGTGGCTACAAGTTTATCAATATGGGTGAACCCATTAAATTTAATTTAATGACATTGTAGAATGGAGTCATTAAAAACATTATCTTGAAAATGAATTGGAGCTATATCACGCTGTATCCCTGACTACCCCGTCAGGGATACAGCATGAAGATAGTTGTTTTTCTTTAATTGGAGCGAGACAAAAATACACATTCAATCCATTTTGGGTGACTATATTTATATAAATATCATCATCATCATCCGAGCGTCTGTCCCAGTTGCGTCTTGCGACGCCCAGGGTCCGCTTGATTTATATAAATATATTGTTTTACAATGTTTGTTGAACTCTTGTTAAAGGCCTTGAAGGATTTTAAAATTTATTGTGTATTTTATATTTTATTAATGGGTCTAAGAATAGGTAGACTATTTTCTAAAACCTAAATGATAATGGTAGCCTTTTATATGCCAAAACAACTTAGGCAGGTCATCTAGTATTAATCTTAATAATATTATAAATGCGAAAGTTTGTATGGATGTTTGATACTCTTCCACGTAAAAACTACTGAATGGATTTTAATAAAACTTTTACAACAATGTAGCTTATACATCAGAATGACACATAGGCTACTTTTTATCTCGGGAACAAGTTCCTGTGGGAAACGGGAACCGGAAAACTTCTCTAGGCGGGCGACGCCGCGGGCGTCAACTAGTAATATTATAAATGCGAAATGTGTATGGATGTTTGTTATCTTTCATGTAAAAACTACTGAATAGATTTTAATGAAACTTTACAATAATATTGTTTTTACATAAGAATAACACATAGGCTACTTCTTATCCCGAGAACAAGTTCCTGTGGTAAACGGGAACAGGAAAACTTCTCTTCGCGGGCAAAGCCGCGGGTGTCAACTAGTATAGAATATTATCGTTCACATATTTTTGTAATAGAAATTGCAAAAAAACTGGATTTTTATAGAAAAAAATATAAATGGCCTTTTGATAGATACCATCATAATTGTTGTGGGCCATTAAGATATCTCAGTGGAAACACAATAAGTAATTTAAACAATAAACACTGGTAAATGTTAATGCCTGATTAAATTATGTTAATGACGTTAATAGGTTCAAACTTCTAGATTTTAAAAAAATATCACCTTTTTATTTATTATTTAAACACAGATGACGAGAGAAAGGAACCATAATGTATGACGACACTCAAGAAACATTTTTGCCGAATGAAACTACACTCTAAAGTTTCCTGAGTAGCAACACTAAAATGCAGAGGATACTTGTATTGAGATGAATAAGCAAGTTCTTATAACTTAGAAATACATTTTAAAAGACATTACTTACGTGACATGCTCTTCTGTATTTCCCTGTGGTTGAAATTCTCTCCACCCCAACTCTCATTATAAAATTTCTGCATCTCGGCACGAAGAGTTGTTAGAGAGTATCTTCGTTTTGTACATATGTTCTCTTTACCTTTCAAATTATCAAAGTCAAGATCCTCATTCAGTATTGCAGGAATTTTTGTGGAGACAAACTTAGAAATATCACTTTCAGATAAGCTTCGATCTCCAATGGGTTCTAATTCAGTTAATCCAGATACATTCCCTATTACAATATTCTCACTTATATCTGAGTCTTTGTTTTTATTATTTGCGAGTGTGCTGTGATACCGGTCAGACTCCGTTTGATTAAAAGTATAGAGTTTTTCAAACATTTCTTGTTTACGAGCAGCTTGTCTTCTGTTTGCCATTGCTAAACTTTCTTCAAATCCTCTCACAGGTGAGCAGCTGCTATCTGAGCTTACATTTTTTCCATGTTGGTTCTGTATGGGAACTTCTTTAGCACCTTCTGACATATTGGAATCAGATTCATAAACATCAATACTTGGTAGACTTTTCTCTGTGACTACATAAGAGTCCTTACTTTTATTTATATCAATTGAGTTATTACTGTCGGAGTCATAAACATCTGCATTTGGAATACTTTTCTCAGTTGTAGAATAACCTTTAGTTTTCTGTTTCTTATTCTTAGCTTTACTTTTAGGTGTGGCAAAACATGTATCATTAGATGTAGCCTTTGCTGGTATCACTGTGACAACAGGTGTAGAAGTCACAGCTTGTTTAGGCTTCTTTTTCCTTTTTTTTGATGGTGTACTTTGGCCTAGTAGATCAGACCCATGTAGACTGAAATCAAAGCTAGGATTATCTGGATGTCGTGAAGATATGTTCAAAGCAATACAATCACCACGAATGAATTCATCTGAAACTGACGAGACTACCGAAGGAGCTGGACTTGACGACTCTCTTTCAGTGCTGGACACTGCTTTGGTTCCGACATTAGTCTGGTTCGTAGGTGGAGTAGATGGATTAATAATAGTGAGTTCGTCTTCATCTGAGCTTTCAATAGTGATGGTTGGTTTTGGTGGTACGGCAACCTCAATAACCTCATCCTCATCACTTGATTCCAGCACTATACGGTCCTCAACATCATGCTCAATAATTTCGATGGTTCGTTTAATGTTTTGAGATACTGGTGATTGGAGTATGGACAGCTCAACACATGGTAGTTTTTCTTCTTTGGGCATGGGTGTTTGGTTTAAATGTTTCGATTCAGTTTGTTTGTAGTTATTAAGTGAAGTGTTAGTAGGTTGTTTTGGCGTGTTGACCTTTTGATATTGAGTCGGCGGCTCACTGGTGCGCCAGTAACGACGCACCGTACTCTTAGGGGTGTTCTCCACGATGTGTAAACCATCGCTTTGTTGTTGATCCGATGTTGTGTTAACCTCCGACTCGTCGACATGATGTAACATGGCATAAAGCCTTTCCTCCAGATCATTCTCGTTAAGTTCCTAAAAATAATAGTTGCAAAATAAACTTCATTGTATTGTGACACAACAAAAATATGGTAGCATTGTTAACCTAAACACGTACCTCTTCCATGTTTAAGCAGCGAATGTAAACTAAACAACACTTCACACAAACTTAACATAATCGATAATGATATTTAGAATAATTGTTAAAGTGGTGACAGCATTACAAGTAAATAAAAAGGAAATTTTGTTGCTACAGACACGTCCAACTCTCCATTGCGAAAGGTGACAAACCCTGATTCAGAGTTACCAGCTCTGCAAAATAATTAGTCCTTAAAATTTAATTGTTGTTGTTAGTTGTCTTCGCCAATCTTGGGCAGGCGAAGGAAACTAAGTCTATACAGCCTAGTCTTCAGTATTTATTATTTTCTTGTTATTTAGTTTAAGTCATGTCTAGTCGTTTTTCAATGTCAAGTCTTCAGTCGTAGGTCCTAGTCCGTGCCCCAATAAGGCAGCCTTATTGCAGGTCTCTATGGAAATTTGGCACCAACACAAACAACACCGCTATTCATTGCAATATATCACTTAACTTCACTAATGCACTTTTCCGACCTCTTTATGTATAATATTCCACCATTATTTAACACAAAAAACACGGATTTTACACTAGTTTTGAAAAATAATTTACGACAAACGTGCATCATTGCTAATGTGCGCGCCAAAAGTCCCCTAAAAATTTATAATAAATAAGTTGAGATAAAGCCACAGACTATAATGCTTACTCTTTTACGTCTGTGGATAATGCATTAGCAATCGACTAAAACACAGGATGATTATCAGACTACTAGTTTAGGGTGTCGTTTATGCTATTTTTCTTATCTTTTTAGCTTTTTTGGCTTGATTTGAGCAATGCCAGAGTCAAATAAGTTATTAAATTCAATTACAATTGCTTCCAAACAGCAAACTTCAGAAGCAGATATACGAAATTTTGTATTGCTAGCGTTAAAAATGAAGAAATGAATTTTTTTTCCAAATGAACTTCAACCCCCTATTTTATGGTAGCTAGGGATAATTAAGCACATGGTCGAACCCAGGCGAGGGCAGGGGGGACACGGTTTTACCCAGTTGGGCAGCTGCTAAATTTTATGATTTAGAAGGGATCACAGGATCATATCAATTTTTTTTTTTTTTTGTCTTACGTCTCTGTCATGGACAAAGCCTTTTTACATTATATTATTAACAACAACTGTATTCTCAGCATTGGCCTCGATAGGCAACTTCTACTAATACTACTACTTTTATATACTTATTAATCTATGGACTTATTCTTATGTTGCTATAGTTTTTCAACATCAATTACTACTTCTTAACATCTATTAACTTATTCCTGTGTTTCTAAAGTTCTTTCATTCCTACTATTCCTTTCATCCATTTCGAACCTTTCAGTGTATATTTCGATTTAACTTTAACTTATATATATCATCATCTTCCACTCCTCTCGCTCCTATGCCTCTCTCACTTTCATACTGGTCTATCATTCTTATGGGAAGGGAAGGAGCTATCCCTGTTTTTATTGATAGGGTTTTTATTTTTATTTGTATGTTTGACATTTTTCTTTTAATTATATTTACTTACAGTTACTTTTCCTTAGTTTAATATACGTGTATTTTTATATATCTATGAATATCTACAAAATAACAATTACTGTTGCTTTAAATTTATATATATATATATAGTTTTACTTATATTACTGCCTTATCTAGATTACATTTACTGTTAATTTATTTTTTACATTTTTATCTGGACGTGTTGTTTACATTTGGATTTTATTGTTGTAATCTTATATTATGAATAATATAGTTACAAAATACTTGTTTTGCCATTTCTTTTATTTACTATGGTTATAATTTTCGTAGCGTATTTTACAAATACGTCCCTGTGTTCCTTTATCAACAGTGGCAGGTTTGCTTGATTGATTTGAATACCCACTTCCGTCTCCAAATCAATTCGGTCCATCGCGTGAATGGGGCAGTCCAGCAGGAGGTGGACGACTGTCTCCTCGACGCCCGGTTCGCAGGCGCACGATGGGTCCCCCTTACACCTGAAGCGTGCCAAGTATCCGGAGAACCCACCGTGCCCCGTCAGCAACTGGGTCGTGGTGCCGGCGATCGTCATCTTGCGGACGATACTATACGCCGCCACTGCGCATGGGAGAAAAAGCTTCGTTACGGAGGCCGTCCCGCCCTCTCTGTATCTCTTGTTCCACTCGTCAAGCGTGCCCCGCCTAAGGGCACGCTTCACGAATGAGAAAGGATACAGACCGTAGTCCGGTGCTCTCTTCAACGTCAGAGCCGCTTCCTTCGCGAGCTCATTGGCTCGTTCGTTACCCTCCAGCCCTGCGTGGGCCTTGACCCAGAATAAGGAAATTTCCTTACCCTGGGCCAATCCGCGCTGAAGTGCGGCCCTGGCTTCCACTGCCAAGGGATGGAGGGCATGACGGTTGATTACCGTCAAGAGAGCGGCTCTGCTGTCGCTGAAGATACCAAACGTAGACGCGCCACGCCTGAGGACCTCACTGGCCGCTTTGCATAACGCCAGGAGCTCGGCCTGGTAGACGGTGCAATGAGGCGCGAGAGCAAGTTTGAGGGCCTTAGTTTCGGTCCGGCTATTCCAAAACGATAGCGCGGCACCGACTCGGCCCTCAATCTTGCTCCCATCCGTGAAGATGCGCACCTCAAAGTGGTTTGCATCTTCCAGTTGCCCCTCGTCTACCAGGCTGGTGAACCCCAGGACCGCATGTTCCGCGGGGTGAGGAGACTCTATCGCCGGGGCCATTCGTTCGACCTTCCAGTCTCCCAGCCATGGCTGGCTCACTCCTCTCTTGGCCTCATATAATGAGGCCACCTCTCGAACTCTGAGGTCCAGAGGGAGCAAACCAGCCAGGACCAGCGCCGAGTTCAGAGAGACCGTACGGTAGGCCTTGCACAGCTTTTGGGCGAAACCGCGCTGTACCACGTTTAGCTGCTTTCGGACACCAAGCTTCTCCGCCAATGCGTGCCAAGCACTGGCAGCGTACAATATCGTCGGCTCCACGGCTGCGACGTAGATCGTCCGGATCACCTCGGGGTGTAATCCCCAGCTGATCCGGGCCATCCTCGCCAGCTTCCGATAGATGCCGATCGCCTTTCTGCATACGTTAATGACATGTGTGTTGAATGTTAGTGCGCGGTCTATGGTGAGCCCTAGAATTTTGATTTCCTTGGACATGCCAATGTCTATCCTGCCCATGCTGAGGCGCGGGACATCGTACTTTAGCCTCCGCGTAATTACCATCGCACAGGTTTTGTGCGGTGCGAATTTCAGCTTGTTTCCGATGCCCCACTCCCGCACATGCTCGAGAGAGGCATTGGCGTGTCCCTCGATTTCAAGAGCCGAGTCCCCATCCAACACCAGCACCACATCGTCTGCGAACGCCTGCACATACACTCCCTTTCGCTCCAGACCTTTCAAAAGTGGATCCAAAAGCAGGTTCCAGAGCAAGGGACCGCCGATCGACCCCTGGGCGCACCCTTTGCCCGTGGAGCGGCTGCACTCCTCGCCTGCGTACCTAACCCTGACTCTCCTGTCGCTTAGGTAACTACCAATTACTCGTCTCAAAGTTGCCGGGCATTTTTCCTCAACCAGTCTCACTCTAATAGCGGGCCACCAGGCGCTATCGAAGGCTCTTATATCCCTCTATGTCCAGGGACACCATAGTGACAATCCTCTTGTCATGGAGTTTTGCCACTATGTGCCCCATAAGGTCATAGAGGGCGTCCTCGGTGCTTCTCTGGGGCATAAAACCGTACTGGCGAGTACTCATTCGCGGCAACAGATGGTATTTGAGGCGAGTAATCAGCATTCGCTCGTACACCTTTCCAAGGACAGGCAACAGCCCAATCGGTCTGTACGACTTGGGGGTGGTGTATGAGTCTTTACCCGGCTTCTTCAGCACCACCACCACTGCTTCCTTCCATACCTTAGGAAAGTAGCCGTGATGGAGGCACCGATTAAGCAGCTCCAGGAAGTCTAAGGGGTTTGCACCAACGGCGTGAGCACAAATGTCGGCTGTAAAGCCGTCCGCTCCCGGTGCTTTTTTAGGGTTAAACTTCTGAAGCGCATCGTGCAGTTCGCCCACCGTAAAAGGTGGGTCATCATCATTATGACCCTCTGTGCTGTCATCCTCTTCGGCTTTCATGCGCACCTGCCGATTCACCTCAGTGTCCTCCTCAACCCGATCCTCCGGATAGAAGGTTCGGGCGAGGAGTTGTACTGAACCCCTTGCGTCCAAATGGGTTTCGTTGTGAATTAGTGGCTGATCTTCTTCCCTCACTGTGGCCCTTCCTATCAATCTGTATACACCCTCCCAGATGCCCTCCCTATCCTGCTTTCCGCAGAAGTTCTTCCAACCTTCGACCTGTGCCTTTTTTACCTCAGATTCATACGTCTCCTTACATTCTAGGTACCTTGAGATTACTAGTTCCCTACGATCGGGAGCTGCATTTCTGATTCGACGCCTTTTGGTGTTGACGGCCCTTTTCAGGGCAGCGAGCCTCTCCGACCACCATGGCATAGTGAGTAACTCCCTCTTTTTCTTTTTCGGGATGGCTTCGTCACAAGCCATCCCTATGGAAGTTGAATAATCGACCACAACACTCTCCAGGTCTTCTATATTGGCAGTCTGTCGGGCACGCAGGTCCAACAAAGATGTTTGCTGCACCATCGTCATCTTAAAATTATCCCACCTGGCCTTTTTAGTGTTGTAAACCCGTGTAGTGAGCTCGATGTGGGTTCACTTGGCCTTTTTTAGGTTAATATGAAACACTATGCCATTGTGGTCCGAGCTTACAAGACCCGTGTCCACCCTCCAGGCGTCGATCATAGCGAGCATATCGCCCGTGCAGGCCGTAATGTCAACGTAGCTCTGGTACCTCCTTCCACCCCTCACAGTATCGAAAGTCGGAATGCCCCCGCTATTCAAGATATGGAGGTCCATCTGTTCAAGAGCATCCCTCATCGCCTCACCTCTCGTATCTTCGGTTGGATGTCCCCACCAGGTGCTCCACGCGTTAGCGTCGCCTCCAAAGATAAGGTGTTGGTTCCCCAGCTCATGCCTGATTTTACTCAGCCCTTCTAGGTAGGGCCCCAGCGGGCTCTCCGGTTCAAAGTAGAAGGAGACCAGCGTGATCTTCCAAGCACTGGACCGGACTCCCACCACCATGATGTTGTCGGTGGTGAGTTGCGGGTACTGTATGACGTCCAATGCTGCGTCGAACACAACAATGGCCGCCTTCACAGTCCCTTCTCCTCGTACAGTGCTCTGGAAGACCCTGACGCCCTGGTACGCCTTCATCCTTTTCACCGCACCCACATAGGGCTCCTGAACTAGGGCGACTGCGGCCTTGCGTCGTGTGGCCTCAAGCATGAGCTTATCGGTTGCCAGTTTCCTCCTCTGGAGGTTCGCCTGTAGCACCCGGTACGGAGCAACCCCCTTTGTGGTGCCCTTAGCAATATTGAGTGGATGCTCTTGCTATACTGTCCCACTTCTGTCGCACTGGGCACGTATCGTCGAAAACGCTGTGCCTCGTGTTGCTCATCTTCTCCCTTTGGCAGTTGCAGCAGTTAGGCTCTACTCCTACGTCGTACTCGGGGCACTTTGCCCTCATATGGAGCCCGCCGCAGTGACTGCAGAGCGGTTCTGACGTTTTGCAGAACTTCCTGCTATGTCCGTACCCTAGGCACAGAGAGCACTGCACAACAGGAGATTGATCTGCCACCCTAACTGGTTGCAGATCAATATGCAGTTTCCCCATGTCTAGGGCCCGAGACCAAACTACCGGGGAGACCCTGAGCACCACGTGGCTTGTATGAGGGTTCCTGGCCGTCCTGCGGTACTGGACTGACATTCTGTCCTGCTCAGAGCTGAGGCCCCTGAAAACCTCATGGTTTCGGGACCTAATCAGTTTGAGCAGATCTGCGTCTTTATGGACCTTCAGCACTCCGTAGAGGACTAGCAGGGGGTCTCTGTTCCTCATTTCTTCGACGTTTAGGCCTTTTTCTCTCTCCTCCAGCCTCCGTTGTGCCCTCTTTCTTTCTTCGTCTGTCTTGTACCCTATTATGACTCTTCTGTCCTTCGCCTTTCTCACTCTTTCCACTCTAATCCATCCTTCATCTTCATTCGCTACTCTCCTTAGTCGCTCTATTACTTCCTCTCCAGTCTCTTTCTCATTTTTTGATGTTATAACTACGGAGTGCAGGGCCACTCGCCCCTGTGGCTGGTGACCAGACCGGCCCGACACGGCACCCGCATTTGTCATAACTCCCTTGCTTTCTCTTTCTTTCTCTCTCTTGTCTTGTATTTCCATTTTCTCTCTCAATTCTATCATTATTTTACTATTTTCCTTTAGCATACTCTCATTCATACATCCCTTCTTTAGTCTCTCTTTCTCTCTCTCGTCTTGTTTTTCAATTTTATCTTTCAACTCTCTCATAATCTTACCATTCTCTATCAGCAGTCTTTTATTCTCCTCAATCTTCCGCACTATATCTTCGGTGGAACTTGCGTTCTCACCTCTGATCTCTACCGTTTTTCCTGTCTCTGATCTTTTCATTCTCTTTCTTTCATCTTCGTAGGCTTTTATAATTCGCAGTAACATGTCCGCTCTGTCTTCTACTTCTCTCCTAATATCTCGTTTTAAATTACGAGCTTCTCCCAGTTGCTCCCTAATGACATCGTGCGCCAAGATTGCTGCAGCGCATCGGTTTTGAGCCGCCGGTACCAGCAGTGGTGCCAGCGCTATCTGTGGCTCTTTGGCTTTTGTAGTCTGAGAGCTAGCCCTGATTTCCCTTGTTGGTAGTGCCTTTTCGCGGAGCTCTAATTCGTCAACGCTTCTCCTGACAGGTTTTGTTGGTCTGCTCTCTATTGGGGGACTTGCCTGACTAGATGTTAATTCATCTCCAGACTTAGGAGAAGCTGTGGACCTTCTTACCGGTGTCCTATATCCGAACATATTGACAGAGATGTACGTCTCTTTGTAAAGTTACGAGTGAATCAATTACTCAAGCTAAATTAAAATACACTTAACGCAATAGCGTTGGTCGGGTTGATAGTCAAAAATAGTATATATGAAAAGTTTGTATAAGTTATAAAAACTAACTAACTAACTAACTATCTTCACGCTGTATCCCTGACGGGGTAGTCAGAGAGGACAGATCGCCAGGCTTCGCGATCCATGCATACTTCTTTCGCTTCTTCGAGATTCATCAATCGCTTCATACACGCACGTCTGGGTATCCGAGTACTTTTGACCTTTCCGTTTTTGAGCAATCTGCTCACGTGGTCTTCATATGTAAGTCTCGGCCTTCCCTGACTCCTTCTACCCTCTACTTTTGAACAATATATATTCTTCGTCAATCGTTCCTCACTCATTCGTTGGACGTGTCCAAACCAACGGAGCACGCCCTTTTCCAGCTTAACCCTGACACTTTCATTCAAACCTGCCATATTGCGTATCACTTCGTTACGTATTCGGTCGGCCAAGGTAACGCCGCACAATTTTCGAAGTGATCGCATCTCCACAGCATTCAATTTACTTTCATGCATCTGCTGACATACCCAGGTTTCACTACCGTAAAGCAAAGTTGGCACTAGCACTGCGTTATGAATCGCCATTCGTGCTTCTTTTACGATGCTTTGTCGCTTTACTAACTGGGACAAAGCACCGTTAACTTTGTTTCCGGCAGCTACTCGCCGTTCTACATCCGAATCACATCTTCCATCCGCGCTAAACATACTTCCTAAATACACAATTTCATTCACTTGCTCTAGACGTTCCTGGTTTACCCTAATCTCGCATTTAGTTCTTACGTCACCTCTTTCAAATACTAGAACCTTAGTTTTACTTGCATTCATGCGGAGACCCTTACTTTCACACCCCTCTTTCATATTAGTGACTAATGCCTGTAGGTCGGCTTCTGATGAGGCCATGAGCACCGCATCATCAGCGTACAGCAGACAGTTTACTGTAAAGTCACCCAAATTCACACCCATATTAAAATCTTTCAACTTCTGCAGGCAACTGTCCAGATACACTATGAACAGCCAGGCGGACATGACACATCCCTGTTTGACGCCTGTACAGACATCAAAAAGAGGTGACACATCCCCCCCTACTCGCACGCAAGCCTTACAGTCCCTATAAAGCGACTGTATTGCCCGCAGTAGCGAGCCGTCCACACCATATCCTGGCAGCAAGTCCCACAGCGTTTCTCTCACAACGTTATCAAATGCTTTCTCTAGATCCACAAAAGCGCAGAAAACCTTCTGGCTAAGAGCCAGAAACTTTTCCGCGATCATGCGGAGAGAAAACACTTGATCCATGCAACCTCTTCCACGTCGGAATCCGCATTGAGCCTCCCATAAATACCTTTCAGACTTTTCTTGCATTCGTGCCGTTATAACCTTTGCATACACCTTACTAGCTAAGCTGACCAAGCTGATCGCCCTGTAGCTGGAGCAGTTTAGGCGCGAGCCTTTCCCTTTGTAAAGAGGTACTACAACTGCTACTCGCCAGTCATCTGGGACCTCACCCGTCCGCCAGCACAAGTTGCATAACAGACAAAGTGTGTCCCAGACACGCGACCCACCGTACTTGATCATCTCAGCAGTAACTCTGTCTTTTCCCGCAGCCTTACCACATTTCATACTTCTTATCGCTTGTTCTATTTCTTTCATACTAATGACTTCAATGACATCGGGATCCGGAGCATCGAAGTGAGCTCCACTTCCCGATGTGGCATCTCTGTCTTTTCTTGCATACATCTTTCCATAATATTCACTCCATCTCTGCAGGACGTCACTTTGGTCTGTTAGGACGTCATTGTTAACACTAAGCACTTTATTCATACTGCAGATTGCCGAACAACTCCGGGTCTTGCCTACCTCTTTCCAGAAGAGCTTGGCATTATCCCGGAAATTGGACGACAACCTTTCATCCGCTTTCATTCTGCACCTTTCACGAGCTTCTTCTATCAGTGCCTTCGTGTTAACTTTCTGCATCTTGTATCTCTCTTTCATATTAAAATCATTCCGCGAGGCTAAGTAGTCTAGCCATGCTTTCTTCTTCATTCGAACTGCTTCTTTCACTTCCTCATTCCACCATGCATCACGCTTATTACTACTGCCTCTTTTCGTTTCTCCACACACTTCCACAGCGGCATTTATCATACTGTCCCTAAGGTTCTGCCATACACTTTCCACATTCTCACTGCTTACATTGACGTCGCCAAGCTTTTCGGCTACCCTTTCATTATATTTATCCCTAATGGATGCATCCTGCAGCTTCCAGCTTTTGATGCTATAAGTCGGCCCAGGTTCAGGACACTCGGTACGATGACGCCAACCCGCGAACAGACCCCTAATCCTAGTTATGACTAGGTAGTGGTCTGATCCCAGCTCAGCGCCTCGATAAACCCTCGTGTCCATCACCTGTTTACGGAGCCGACTATCCATTAGGAATAGATCTATCATGCTTCTCTTTTACTTACATCTCCTCGTATACATATGAATTTGTTTGTGGTTGAACATTGTGTTCGCCACAAACAAATCCTTCTCCTTACAATATGCCAGTATTAGCTTGCCAGCGTCGTTCACCCTTTTATCCCCATACTTCCCGAGTACCGACTCAAAACCATTGCGAGCGGTACCCACCCATCCATTCAAGTCTCCACATACTATAAGTCTTTCATTTCCTTCTATCACATTTAGAGCTTCTCTCATACTCTCCCAGAAGTCCTCTAGCTCACTCGCGTTCGACGAAGATACTGGCGCGTAAGCAGCTACCAGGAAAATCTTCGTCAAACCAAGTTTTACACGGATCCAGAGGATTCTAGGACCTAAATATAAAAATGTATATAATACCTAGGTTATAAAAATGTAGTCTTATTCTAAGTGTCGTCCTAATTCTAAGTCCTAGTCTAAATTATAAAGTACGATTTTGCTACCGTGTCTAACGGGGTCACGGCTCCAGGATCCGAGTGTGTGCTTGTGTGTGTCAATGTGTTTGTTAGTATCGTGCTTGTACAGTGTCAATGTTGAGTGTGTCGTGTGCGTGTGCTAGGACAAGTGTAAAATGTGTGTATAGTGCGTGTAAAGTGCCCGTATGCAGCCTCGACTAAAGTCTGTTTTTTGAAGTTTGACGATTCGGACCAAACCGAACTGCTACCGTTGATCTAGGGCTTTTTCCAATTTAGAGTGCCAAAAACACAGCAAAATTCGAGCTCTATCTAAAGCTGTTCTTAATCTACATTTATCTGCTAGCTGTAGACTAGCTGCCTTATATGTTATCAAGATCGGTTATAAGATCAATACAAAGCAAGATCTCAAGATCTCAGCTACTTCGTTACTTATGAACTATGGTGGCCAATAGGGCTCAGGTCTTATATTAACTTAAATTTATAAAAAGTTGAATTTAACAGATATTCACACTATTTCTAAGTAGCTGCTGCTTTCAACAGTCACTCCACCCACTTCAGGAGCTTTCCTCGTCCTAATTTGGCCAGAAAAAACAAATTTTTTAAATGGTATGTCCTCAAAAATGAAAAATTTTTTCCCCAGACTCTACACGCTCTATGTAGAGTCGTGTAGAGAAGCCCAGTTGATAGCCCCCGCCGAGCCCTTTCTGACGAACCCAAACACGTTGCCGCTATCCCAAGGGGTTCCGGAGAAACAGAGGTTCAAAATTTTTCAAAATGGCCGAATGGTTTTTCAAAAACCCCCGTATCTCCCGAACTACCGGGCCGATTTTGCCCGTGCTTGGGTCAATCTTTGAGAGTGCGACCCTCCAGACTCCCCCTTTCAGGTAGGGCAGTGGCCGCCGAGTCGCCCAGAGCAAACCACACTCCTCTACGACGCCCCGTTCCAAAACCACAGGCAATCAAAGTTTTTCAAAATGGCGGCTGAGCTGTCAAAGTCGAACTTTGATTGCCTGTATCTTCGGTCCCAGACGTCGCAGAGCAGCCAAGTTTGGGTTCACTCTGTACGCCTTGACCCCCTCTACCCCCCTAAATGCTTTTCGGCCCCCCAAAATTTTACAGCTCCAATTTATCTGAGAGTCGAGAAGCAGGTAGATTTTAATCACTAATACCTACTATAAAAAACTAGAACGTTCTATCTCAACGCGTTGGGAAGATACAGCGGTTTTACTAAAGCCAAGATGGCCGCCGAGCTGTCAAAACCAAACTTTAAAAGTCGGTTTCTCGGCAACCAGTGGTCGTAGAAGACTCCGGTTTTCTTCGGGGAGCTTGGCTTCGCTCTGTCTACCTTCCTGGGTGGGTTTGAATTGAAAATAAAAAATTTCCCCGAAATGCCCCCCTTCCTATCTAGTAATATAGAAACGGTTTCGGACCTTACTGTATTGAAAATCCCAACGCGCTAAGACAATCCGTTTCGGAGCTATTACAATTTGAAATTTACAAAAACCTAAAATAAAAAAAATAAATAAAAGTAAGTATAATAAAATGGCGGATTTTTCAAAATTTCTGGTTTTTAGGGCTAGAGGGCTCAAGTTTGGGCTCTTTTGTGTTGCAAAGGCCTCAGCTAACAAGATTCCGCCGTCAAAAACATATATTTATTATTATTTTTCGAATTATTGGCAAAAAACATTAAAAAATCAATAGCTCCGAAACTAAAAACGATAAAATTATACAAAAAATTTTAAAATACGTGTAAAATCTTATATTAACATGCACATATAATTGATTTAAATTTCTTCAAAAATATCAACAAAATTTTTTCAAAAAGCTAAAAATTTTACGTTTTTGATTTTTATTTCCAAGATTAATGTCCAAAAATTTTTCTTTAGTCTTCAATCGATTCCTCTAACGAGCGCGCAACGACGCACAACATACGATTTGACCAATCTAGCTGGACAATAGGTATTTAAATATAATACTTAAAATAACGATTTACTGATCTCCTTACATCCTTGAATATATTACTTAACTGACAATAACAGTAAGTCATCCCTAGGCCGCGCGAAACCGGTTATAACAAAGGGCGAAAGCGCCCAAACCCTGCAGGTAGTCGGCCGACCCGCTCAGTGTGACCTTTAACGTTAAAGAGTGTACATGTTTTTTTTGTGTTTTGAGCGACTTCGAGTAGTTTTTTTCATGGATTCGTCAAATAGAGGTAATTATCTGTATATTAAGATATTAAAATAACCAATATTTTACTTTGACGAATGTGTGGCATTTGTGTAAAAATACATAGAAGATTTCTTATTTTTTTCCTCTACTTAATTTTGACTTGGAGTTTTACTTGGTAGCCAAACGCAGTCAAGCTGTGATAATAGTCTTAATAGATTACCTGTTTATTATACTTTGATGATATAGTATTCATTACTTGCGATTTTTTGCGATTATAATATATTTTTAATTTTCCTTCATAGATGCCCGAATGCAGCGAAAATCGATATTCGATTTTTGGCATTCTACTCCGGCCAAAGATCGATTAAATGAAGTAATTAACTTCGTAAAGGTGCAGTTTGGTGTTTCAGTTCAAAACGAAGAGCAAGACGAGAAATTAAAAGCATTCTTGAAAAAAGAATGTGAAAAAATTCGCGTCAAATGGGTTCGCAAACAAAGAAGGTTAGACTTATTTTTAAAAGAACACGAAGATTGGTTGAACGAAGATTTGAATTTCAATATGCTTGTGGCACCTGAAGACTTATCACAACCAAGCACTAGTGGTGGCAGACCACAGAAAAGTTTTAAAGAAAGTTCCGAAAAATCAAAAAAAAAGAAAAGTGCAACATTTGTTACATAATTACAGCAGCGATGAGTTAACTTTTGCGACGCAAGTAAGTGTCAGAGCCAGTGGGAAGCGAGATGCTGCAACAATAATACAGGAGCTGTCTACATCCTCACCAAAGCGTGCCACCAAGTATAAGAAAGCTCGCAAAATTTTTAATACTCCAAAAGAAAAAAGACCGTATACTCCGGATGAAGCCTTAGCCTTTTTTATATCAAATAACTTGACAGTCCAAACTTATAAAAATATTCAGCAAGAAGCAAAAGAAAGGGGATTCAATGCATATCCTTGCTATGATCATGTGGCCAAAGTGAAGAAGCAGTGCTATCCTTCTGTTGAAAATATAACTGTTACGGATATATCAGCTGAAGTGAAACTGGATGCTCTTTTGAGCCATACTGCATTGAGAATATGCAAAGATATTATTGGAGAAAGGTTAGACATAAGTTTATTGAATTACACTTTAATATATAAATGGGGATGTGACGGGTCATCGGGCCATAGCTTATACAAGCAACCATTTGATGATCCAGATAGCACAGATGAATATATGTTTATCATCTCGTTGGTTCCAATAAGACTCGTAAATGATGAACAGAAGATCATATGGGAAAACCCTCGTCCATCATCACCAAGATTCTGCAGAGTGATAAAATTTATTTATAAGAAAGAAACTGAAGCATTAATCAAAGAAGAGTGCCAAGTAATTGAAAAGCAAATAATGGAGTTGGAACCAACTCGCGTAGACGTAAAGGGTGTAGCCATCTCCATAAAACACGATTTGATTATGTCAATGATTGACGGAAAAGTCTGTAATGTTCTTACAGAAAACAAATCAACACAGAGGTGCTTTATCTGCAAAGCAACATCCAAAGAGATGAATTCACTTCAACCAATGGTTAGAGAAGTAGACGAGAGCATGTACGGATTTGGCATATCGAGCCTACATGCATACATTCCGATAATGGAATGTTTGTTAAACATTAGTTATCGCATGGACATTCGCGAGTGGCAAGTAAGGGGAGAACAGAATAAGAAAATAGTAAAAAAAACTAAAGAAGAGATCCAGAAAAAGTTTAAAGGAATTGGCCTAATCATAGACAAAGTAAAGCCGGGTTTTGGAACCAGCAATGATGGTAACACTGCGCGAGCCTTCTTTTATAATTATGCCACAACGGCACAAATCACAAACATTGATGAAAATCTAATCCATCGATTTGGCACTATTTTAGCGGCCATAACTTCAGGCTACGAAATTAATACCGAAAAATTTCAAGAATTTTGTCATGAAACCAGAGTCATTTACGTGAATTTATATGCTTGGTATAATATGCCAGCCACAGTGCACAAAATTCTTGTACATGGAGCAAGCATAATAAAAAATTGTATAATACCAATTGGACAAATGTCTGAAGAGGCTTCTGAAACCAAGAATAAAGAAATTAGGAAGGCCAGATTAGGCCATACAATGAAAACCTCAAGATACAGAACCAATTACGATTTAATGAAGCATTTACTGATATCTTCAGACCCCTACATCACGCTATTACGAAAACTTCCAAGAAAAAGTACATTGAGACATGACAAAGATGTACTTACTTTGTTAAAAGATTGAAATAAATATTGTATACATTCCATTTGGCCTTTTATTAATCATATTATTGTTTTAAATGTAACAAACAAAGCATTCTTTTAGTTCCTGAGTTTTGTCCACCTAGATTTGTCAAATCGTATACTGTGCGACGTGCAGTTGCAGATTTTCTTAATAATTCTTGGTTCTCAATTTATTAGATGTCAAAGTTTAGAACTTTATAATTAAAATTATTAAAAAGTATCAGACCTAAAATTTTTATTTTTGCAGTTTCTTGGTCTCCTAGGTGACCCGCTTCTTCATGCCGATTTTCAGGTTGCTGGGTTGACTCCTTCGCCGACCTCGTGGTCACCACGTGCTTGAAAAAATTTTTTCAAACGTGTTTTTCGGAAAAACTGTTTCTTTTCCAGAAAGTCTGGTAACAGGAATCGATGACTGGCAGCTAGCGGCACCCCGGGACACTTTTTGAACACTAAAATTTCACGTTTTGCCAAAGTTATCACCAAAAAACTGCACTATTTTTCACAAAATAACCTCTAATTGGGTACTATTTCGAGAATAACTTTCTCGAATCACTCGCGCGACTGAAACACTATACACACGCGTATGCGGCACAACAAGGCGCAACTTTTGGTGTATCACACTTGATGATCGCGTCAGAAAAACCCACTTTTTCGTATTTTAAACAGCGGAGCGCTTTGAAATCGCATGCGCATCAATATTGGGCCAGGGGGGACAACTCTATTTTTTTTAAAGTTATCTGTTTTCTAACCCCCGACGCAAAAAGAGGAGCGTTAAAGTTAGACGTAGGTTTCAGTGTGTGAGTGTATCTGTCGCTTGCGGTTTTTTCATTTGAGACTGCTCTGTGGCACGGTGGGAGTGCATCCGACTGCTACGCAAGAGGTAGTGGGTTCGATTCCCACCCAGGATAAAACTTTGTGTGATGAGCACGATGGTTGATTCTGTGTCTGGGTGTTATTTATCTATAATATGTATGTATTTCGAAATATATAAGTATGTTTATCAGTTATCTTGATCCCATAACACTAATATTAGCTAATATTAGCTTACTTTGGGCTAGATGGCGCTGTGTGAAAAGTGTCCCACAATATTTATTTATTTTGTGCCCGTTTCTTGGTGGTAGTTCTTAACTACTTTTGGGTAATATCGGTCCAGTCTGTCATGTATAATAATAATGTAAGGCATTTTTGGCGTATGATTACTCCGTTAAGTGCTGAACGCGTGGCAGTATAATCGTTAAATGACAATTAATTGATAACTTTAACCTAATGCTGCAATGAAAATTATCTCCAGAGAACCCGACTCTTTGAATGGTGTTTGGGTTCAATAGTACTTTTTAAGGGTTATTCCTTAAAACGATAATATATTATATTTTAATAATAATTTGACAAGGTTCAAATTCATATGTACAGATAAATAAAATTGAAGTGTCTGTTTGTAATTCCAAATTAACATATTTGCACTACATAAAAAATGTCTTTATTTTGTATAGACCATTTTAACGGCGCTTACAACATGTCATACACTAGAATTAAAGATAAATTTAATATTTTTAGACTGACCACCGGTTTGGAACGCGGCCCACCTGAAAAAAACCGGCAAGAAACTTAGGAATGCTTTTTTTGATGGCCTATTTACAATTTAATATTATTTTACTCTGCCAGCAGATAATTTCTAGGCGTCCTTGTCGTGCAAATAGTCTTTAACAGCGTAATAAACTTTTTCACAAAGCTTTTTTTTAATTAACAGAAGAAGAAATTTGAAGACAGAAGGTCTAGCTTTGCGTCTTATTCCATAGTGATGTAATTTTTTGCACAGCGTTTCATGTTGACTCAAAAGCTTTGCATAGAACGCAGAATAGATTAATTGATTAATCAAATATGTAAATTTACATAACAAAAAAACTATTTTTAAAACGTTTCTCTGTCTGTATGTTCCGGCTAATCTCTGACACAACTGAACCGATTTTAACTTTCACTGGCACTCTTATAATATGTAGAAGATGTAACTTATGCTACTTTTATCCAGTTCTTTAATTTAAACCGCTGTGCGTCCACTAGTTAATAAGAAATACATATAAATTAAAACAAGTATTTTTTATATAATTTCTTAAATAACTGGACGGGATGACCCGCTGTACTGTTACAGAAGCAGGTCCAAGACGGCGGCTTGACCTTAAAATTTCACGCTCGCCACACCGCCCCCAAAAGCGGGATCCAAACTAAACTTCAAAGAAGCTGGATAACGCCCAAACCATTAAGAGAGGCTGCGATGGTAGCCAAACTCTACCGGGAACCCAGGGAGGATTTTCGAGGAGTTACTGGGGGCGCCCGGTGTTAAACTGATAGGTAGAGATCGTGTGTTTTTAGTCGATTCAAGTCCGGCTTAACGCTGCTGACAATCAGTTACAAGGGGCGCGCCTCACGATTTTTAAAAGATGCGTTTTCATTTGGCTAATTTCTTGGTTAATCTTATAATACTTTCACGGAACACGTCATAAAACGTTACGCTGAAGACCCTCAAAAGTTATTTTTAATTTTTTTTGTGTAGCAATACCGACGGATGTTATGACTCAACCGACACGGTTCCTATCTATCTGTTTAACGCCTCGGGCTAGGACGATTTAACCAATGCACTGCGCTATCTTACCGTTTGTGCCTATATCCCGCTTGCCATTTGCCAAGTACCTTTTGGAACTACGTACACGTTTGGAAGGTAATTAATTAAAAAAAAAGGAACGAAATGTGCTGTAAAATGGTGTAATAGTTATAGCGATCGAACTAGTACTTCTTTTCACTCATAAGTAAAATTTTATATAATTTACATAACATATTTAACGAAAAACCATTAATTTTATTGAAACATACCAAAACCTTAATCGGCCTATATTCAATAAACGTTTTTTCTCTTTAACATAATAAAAAGAATTACCATCTTAAATTAGCCGAATAATATTGTGTCAAATTCGTATTGCATACCTACATTTTTCTATGTGCTGTATTTGCAGTTGTACTTATTTTTATTGGTTGTTAGACAGTGATAACACTTTATGCAAGAGTAACAAAACAATATGTATGTAGTTTCCCCCCCGCACGAAATTTTATTTCATACTTTAATAGGGGATGAAGAGTAGAAGCGTGCACGTCGCCATCCCTGCCAGCTACGGCTGCAATTCTACTCCAACACGAGTGCCACCAGGGCGAATGATGCTAGGGCATGCCCCCGAGGCGACGCGCACCAGTTCGTCCCCGCTGGTGCGAAAAGTGTGAGTCAGAGCGGCGTAGGGGACCGCCACCCTACACGCGCGGCCCGACACGGCGGGAAGTGGAGGATAGAGTGCAGGGTAGCTGCGTGGAATGTTAGGGGAGGAATGACAGATAAGATGAATGAGTTGATGGATGTTATGAATGAGAGAAAGTTAGATGCAGTGTGCTTGACAGAGACCAAGCGCAAGGGCAGCGAAGTCTTGGAGCTCCCGGGTGGGATGCTCGCGCTTTGGTCTGGAGTACCAGAGAGCGAGCATGGCAGTCGGGGGGTTGGAATTTTGCTGTCCTCGCGATTGGCCTCCGGTATGTATGAGTACAAACTGGTAGGTCCTAGAATCCTCTGGATCCGTGTAAAACTTGGTTTGACGAAGATTTTCCTGGTAGCTGCTTACGCGCCAGATCTTCGTCGAACGCGAGTGAGCTAGAGGACTTCTGGGAGAGTATGAGTGAAGCTCTAAATGTGATAGAAGGAAATGAAAGACTTATAGTATGTGGAGACTTGAATGGATGGGTGGGTACCGCTCGCGATGGTTTTGAGTCGGTACTCGGGAAGTATGGGGATAAAAGGGTGAATGACGCTGGCAAGCTTATACTGGCATTTTGTAAGGAAAAGGATTTGTTTGTGGCGAACACAATGTTCAACCACAAACAAATTCATATGTATACGAGGAGAGTTAGTCAAAGAGAAACATGATAGATCTATTTCTAATGGATAGTCGGCTCCGTAAACAGGTGATGGACACAAGGGTTTATCGAGGCGCTGAGCTGGGATCAGACCACTACCTAGAGTACCTAGTCATAACTAGGATTAGGGGTCTGTTCGCGGGTTGGCGTCATCGTACCGAGTGTCCTGAACCTGAGCCGACTTATAGCATCAAAGGCTGGTAGCTGCAGGATGCATCCATTAGGGATAAATATAATGAAAGGGTAGCCGAAGTAGGTAGGTAAGTAGTGAGAATGTGGAAAGTGTATGGCAGAACCTTAGGGATAGTATGATAAATGCCGCTGTGGAAGTGTGTGGAGAAACGAAAAGAGGCAGTAGTAATAAGCGTGATGCATGGTGGAATGAGGAAGTGAAAGAAGCAGTTCGAATGAAGAAGAAAGCATGGCTAGACTACTTAGCCTCGCGGAATGATTTTAATATGAAAGAGAGATACAAGCTGCAGAAAGTTAACACGAAGGCACTGATAAAAGAAGCTCGTGAAAGGTGCAGAATGAAAGCGGATGAAAGGTTGTCGTCCAATTTCCGGGATAATGCCAAGCTCTTCTGGAAAGAGGTAGGCAAGACCCGGAGTTGTTCGGCAATCTGCAGTATGAATAAAGTGCTCAGTGTTAACAATGACGTCCTAACAGACCAAACTGACGTCCTGCAGAGATGGAGTGAATATTATGGAAAGATGTATGCAAGAAAAGACAGAGCGTTGCCACATCGAGAAGTGGAGCTCACTTCGATGCTCCGGATCCCGATGACATTGAAGTCATTAGTATGAAAGAAATAGAACAAGCGATAAGAAGTATGAAATGTGGTAAGGCTGCGGGAAAAGACAGAGTTACTGCTTAGATGATCAAGTACGGTGGGTCGCGTGTCTGGGACACACTATGTCTGTTATGCAACTTGTGCTGGCGGACGGGTGAGGTCCCAGATGACTGGCGAGCAGTTGTAGTACCTATTTACAAAGGGAAAGGCTCGCGCCTAAACTGCTCCAACTACAGGGCGATCAGCTTGGTCAGCTTAGCTAGTAAGGTGTATGCAAAGGTTATAACGGCAAGAATGCAAGAAAAGTCTGAAAGGTATTTATGGGAGGCTCAATGCGGATTCCGACGAGGAAGAGGTTGCATGGATCAAGTGTTTTCTCTCAGCATGATCGCGGAAAAGTTTCTGGCTGTTAGCCAGAAGGTTTTCTGCGCTTTTGTGGATCTAGAGAAAGCATTTGATAACGTTGTGAGATAAACGCTGTGGGACTTGCTGCCCGGATATGGCGTGGACGGCTCGCTACTGCGGGCAATACCGCTTTATAGGGACTGTAAGGCTTGCGTGCGAGTAGGGGGGGATGTGTCACCTCTTTTTGATGTCTGTACAGGCGTCAAACAGGGATGTGTCATGTCCGCCTGGCTGTTCATAGTGTATCTGGACAGTTGCCTGCAGAAGTTGAAAGATTTTAATATGGGTGTGAATTTGGGTGACTTTACAGTAAACTGTCTGCTGTACGCTGATGATGCGGTGGTCATGGCCTCATCAGAAGCCGACCTTCAGACATTAGTCACTAATATGAAAGAGGAGTGTGAAAGTAAGGGTCTTCGCTTGAATGCAAGTAAAACTAAGGTTCTAGTATTTGACAGAGGTGACGTAAGAACTAAATGCGAGATTAGGGTAAACCAGGAACGTCTAGAGCAAGTGAATGAAATTGTGTATTTAGGAAGTATGTTTAGCGCGGATGGAAGATGTGATTCGGATGTAGAACGGCGAGTAGCTGCCGGAAACAAAGTTAACGGTGCTTTGTCCCAGTTAGTAAAGCGACAAAGCATCGTAAAAGAAGCACGAATGGCGATTCATAACGCAGTGCTAGTGCCAACTTTGCTTTACGGTAGTGAAACCTGGGTATGTCAGCAGATGCATGAAACTAAATTGAATGCTGTGGACATGCGATCACTTCGAAAATTGTGCGGCGTTACCTTGGCCGGCCGAATACGTAACGAAGTGATACGCAATATGGCAGGTTTGAATGAAAGTGTCGTCCTAGACCTCGGGACCTCACCTAATGGTTGGGTTATCCCGCATATTTGGATGTTGGCTCGGGTGTTATCTTGCTTCTTTGCGTGAGGCGTGCGTGAAATTCTCACGTTAAGCCGCCGTCTTGGGCCTTTTTCTGTAAGGACGGTGAGCAGACCACTTGCCGTAATTTTAAAATAACTAATAATTTAGGAATAAGGAAATATATATAAAAAAACCGTTTTAATTTATATTTATTGTCACTAGGATTATAAAAAGAAGTGCTCGTGTTCTGTAAACGATCTCTGCGTTAGATGACTTTCACTATGGCTGCTGTAACGCAATGCACGTGTACATTTATTTGTAACCGGTACGAACACCCGTTGCACCCGACATCTCTACCCATGCCCCATAATAGTTTTCAAATACTTTCATACAAATTTTGATCTTCGAATTTAACATCTAAAATAGACACATTTTATTAAATTTATTCGGCCGTTTAGACCCACCCCAGTTCCGTGCTTCGGAAGGCACGTTAAGCCGTTAGTCCCGGTTGCCAATAAAACGGCAGTCGTTAAGCCAGGTTGAAGGCCTTATGAGCGGCTTAAAAAATTACAACAGCCGGTCGCCACAGCCTGCGCCTGTTTATTTCAACACGGCAATGGGACAAAAATTCATACGGTGAAATGTGGGCGTTTAATATGCCTCTGCCAAACCCTTCGGGGATATAATATGTATGTATATAAGAAGAAGTAGGTTCACGAAATTTGGTGCTGCTATCTCTGAAAAGCAACTTTTCCCATATAAACTCTATTTTACTCCTTATATTATTTATCTATCACGCCTTATCCCCTAAGGGGTGGCAGATGCATATTATATGCCTAATTTTCACCATGTGTATTCCTGTCCCACGTAGTAGGTGGTGAGCCCATTGCCGTGTTGACTGTTGAAATATAAGGCCTTCAACTTGACTTAACGACTGCCATGTTATTGGCAACCGGGACCAACGGCTTAACGTGCCTTCCGAAGCACGGAAACGCTCGTAAATGTAAATGCCACAAAATGGTCACCCATCTGACGACCAGCCATAGTGAAAGTTGCGTAACTCAGTGATCGTTTACAGAACACTGAGACCGCGGGGCCACGAGCGCTTCTCGTAGATAAAAAAGAATCACACCTTTCTTACAATAAATTTATTTTAAATACAGTATATTGTTTTTCATTATCACTTTTTACAATAAATCGATTTAAAAATAATATTTTGAGATTATTATATACAGTACGCTATCTAATTTAATTCTAGCGTTTGTCGTAGAGGTAGAGATCTAAGCAATTATTTTCAACCATCTGCCGAGCGACTCTCCAATGCGGAGAGCAGCATTCCTGAAACAAATTTCAACATAAAAATATATTTACTTAGTACACAATTGTTTCCTTCACCGATGTATTTGGTTGTATAAATTTTACTACAATATTTGGTCGCATAGAAACAATTCTGTTGCCGTAATGAGATGGGGTTAACTCACTGTAGGACACCAGGGCGATTAACAGTGAGGCGCTAGCCGAACGTAGATCACATCCTTCGTACGTTTAATAGTCACGTCTTTATTTCCAAAGGGGTAGTCAAAGGTATACTAAGTTTATTAATTTTATATCTATGTAAATATTTAAGTATATTAAATAATTCCCGTCTCGAATCGAATTGTCTTTTTCCACTTTGTTAAAAAATATATATTAATTTTATCATTTATATTTGGTCTCAGGAGAGCATATTGCCGTGCTGAAAGGGACAGGCGCAGGTCGCCATACCAACTGTTCGGATATTAGATTTATAAATCAAAACATTATTTTTCATACATAATTTCATGTTTAAATATTTTCACGATTTGTCTCTTGACGAGTAGTCTGAGAGACTGCAAATTCTTTAACCGTAACATACATGCACGGCTGCAAATGAAGAATGAATGAATGAATGGAATGACTGACATAGAATGTACTTATTGGTGATCCAGCCACTTACTAAAAAAAAATATATAGTAATAACAGAAGGAGGAGTCATAGGTACAATGGTACTGCTTATTTCTATAAGAAATATCTGCCAGCAGACCGGCGAGAGGAAAATGTGAAAAAGTAGGAAAGAACAAATAAAAGTGTGTAAATAAAAAGTAGACAAGAACTAAATCAACACACATTCAAAATAACTCAAAATAGACAAAATAATAATATTAACTATAAGGATATATACAAATACGCATAATGAAAGAATAAAAAAAAGATAATAATAATACTTACACATACACATATACTTTACACTTATTATATATTTACATATAAATAATAAGGTTTACAGAGTAGAAAGGTAGTGCTCACGGACTTTCCTTTTAAAAGTAGTACCTAATAGATTTACTGTCTCTAATAACAGGCGGAAGAGAATTCTGCAGTCTAACTGCATGCACTGTGAAAGAATAAGTGTAGAAATCTGTTTTATGATTTGGGAATTTGAGATTTGAGCGTAGATTTGACCTACAAGGAGCATCAGGAGAGCGAACAAAAGAGAAGCGCTCCTTTAGATAGGAAGGGGAAGATGGATTGTAAAGGATATTGAAAAGGAGACTGAGAATTCGAGTGTTCCGGCGTAGGCGGGTTGGGAGCCACTTGAGTTCTTTGCGAAATTCGGACACATGATCGTATTTTCTAAGATTATTTATGACATACTTCTTTTTTTATTTTTTTATTGTAATGTGAAGGAACAACAAACAGCTACACTATGTAATATTATTAGAAGTAATAACAGTAGATTAAAAATAATGTAGCCCACAGCGCTGTTTACAGATTACCAGAAGATTTTAATTAAATTTGAGTCGCTAGAAAGTCTGCATGAAATACAATAAAATAAAGAAGAGAAAATAGTTGTTAAAACTAAATAAATGATTTTCCCCATGGACACCCACCCCACAGCTATTAATTTGTGATTTTCGTAAGTTAGTTGTCATTTATTTGATGAACATACAAATATGTCGATGTCCTCAAAAGTGTTGTTATAAGACTTTGTAATAAAAGTGTCCAAATTAATAAATAAAACGGTGTTTTGTATATCAACGCGAAGTGACAAGAACTCCTAACTAACATTTTAATGATTTTTAGCTTTTTCCGTAACTAAACTTTAAAAATGTATTTGCAAGGCCTGGCAAGAACACATAAATTTATTTTACAAATATTTCCAGAGTTATTTAGGAGTTCTTGTCATTTCGTCGTCGATATATTAAAAAGGTGTTGTTGATTATATAAACCCACAAACCCCAAGAACGAGTGAACTCACCTGACAGAGAAGCTGGTGCGCGGCGCGTGGGTGCGCGCGCGGGCCCGCAGCGCGGCGACGGTGCGCTCGGCCGCCTGCGCTTCGTCCGCACCGCGACCCACCCACACCGCTTCGCACTTACGCCTGCAGACACAACCCAACAACTGAATCTATACTATATAAAAAACCATCATCAGGGCTCCGAATATGATTTTGTCCCATTCGGTGTCGAGACTCTTGGTCCGTGGGGTCCTAGCGCTATAAAGCTTTTTAAGGAAATAGCGAAAAGGTTAGTCGACATCACAGGAGACCGAAGAGCTGGCAGCTACCTCGGACAAAGAATTAGTCTAGCTAATCAAAGGGGGAACGCTGCCAATATCTTCGGAACCTTGCCTAAAGGGACCTCTTTTAATAATATATTTTAGTAGGGCTCCTGTTCTGTATATTCAGACCAGGGCCCAATTCTCGATCAAACAACTTGAAAACGGGAACGCTTGGCTCTTGTCAACTGTTCTAAATAAACAAATGAAAAATATCATTTGTTTCATATTTAGAAACGGCGAAACAAGAGCCAATAGACGTTTAACTAGTAAATTTCCTCCTACGCTTTAAGAGGCGCGAATGCGGGCGTGGGAATTTGTGATTGTACACCCATATTCATATTTTCAATTCACACAAACGCATCACGAAGTATATTAAACGTACCCTGGATTTAAATAAATTAACGTACAGTGTTTCGTAGAAATATATATTTTTTTTCTTTTTTTCGATCGTTAGCTACGTAGTGGCGGACTGCTGTCACCGCGTACCTAAAAAGGGTGGAGCCAAAGTGTGTGCTTTTTGAGTCCAATGATAATTTTGTATTTTTTTTTTACAGATTTTTTCAAGTGTTTAATATAATTGAATAACGTGTGTAATATGGATTTTAACTAACTAACTATCTTCACGCTGTATCCCTGACGGGGTAGTCAGAGAGGACAGATCGCCAGGCTTCGCGATCAATGCATACTTCTTTCGCTTCTTCGAGATTCATCAATTTTAAAGAGAACCATTTACGTATATTTCAGATTAAAACTATTGATACAATTAAATGTCATTAATGGCCTTAACAAGCGGTGCTCCTGCCTAATGTTGAAGAGACTCCGTCGTTATAAGATACCCACGGGGTGGCTTTAACTCCCATAACAGTGCCAGGTGGTACAATGGGTTGGTCCGACTAGGTACCGTTGTACAGCTGTGTCAAGTCACCAGAGCCCAGAGCTGGTGCCGCTGGCCATCCGCAGCATAGTACAGTTACCCAAATATACTATTCCGTACCATAAATAACCATGTCACGCAGCTATCCCACCACGTCGTGCAAAATCTCGAAATGAATCATCGTACCAGATGGTGACTGGTACGGGCTCCCGGCGGTCACGCTCGGACCGCATCACTCGCACGCACTTCTGTTCAGTGTGTCATATACTGCATGTGTAGTGTAGGCGATGATTATGACACTACTCGTCGGCAAACTATGACGGTCTTCACGACTATTTTGCATCCCAAAGAGCATTGCTTTGCAGAAAAGACCCCATCGGATAGCGCCTCTGTTATTACTGGCAAGATCTGAGTACGCAGAGGTTGTTCAACAATACAGTCGGGCTCGGGCGGTGCGTGATATAATCGGATAATCTCAAATCGGAATTCAACAGAGCCAATAGGGCCACTGTAGGCCTTCAAGACACAGCCGTAAAACTCGCTACCTGCTTACGTAGCATCTAATGGGCAGCACTGTCGTGAATATTGGCGACCGACCAATGCTATGCAGGTCAACTTTTGTCAATTCTTATCGCCACAGCTGCGTTACCCGGATGAACCACTTTCTCCTAAGGCCGAATAAAAAGCTGAAATGCTTTTAAAGCTCTTTCCCTGAACGACGAATGTGGCTTATAGCCCTCCACCATCGCTATTGGTACCTACCATACGCATACAATGCCTGAAATGTGATCAGGCAATGCGAAGTACGGGAAATGCTACGGTTACTCGACACATGGGGCGGTGCGTGTTTTTTTGGTTGAAGGTCCAGGTTGGTTCCAGGTTCAGGTATCTACACGTATCGCACGTTTATTTTGTTTACCCGCGATATATTCTGTAATACACCAACAATACCATGTCAATGCTTGGATGAGGGATCAAAGCTCGGACCTTGTTGAACATTTAAACATCGAACCGTCTCTGTTCCAATCACAAATTCATTAAACGCCCGGAAATTTCTTTTAAAGGTTTGTGTTGACCCAGGACTAACGCTCAGATGACGTTGAATATTCAAACATTGAAGACGCACCTATTTCAAACAGAAATTCATAAAATACTCAAAAAGTTGTTGTGGTTTCATTTGCAACCGGGACTAACGCTCGGATGAGGTTGGAGATATTCCAATCACAAAGATGCTAGATATTCCAATCACAAATTCATCTAATTCCCGGAAACGTGCAAGGGTTTCGGTTGCAACCGGGACCAACGCTCGGATGACGTTGAACATTCAAACATCGAACCCGCACCTATTTCAAACTCAAATTCATCAAATACTCAGAAGAAACGTAAGAGTTTGACTTGCAACCGGGACCAACGCTCAGTTGACGTTGAACATTCCAACCATCTTTTTCAATCACAAATTCATCAAATTCCTGGAAATGTGCAAGGGTTTCGGTTGCAACCGGTACTAACACGCGGATGACTGAATATTCAAACATCAAACCGGCATCTATTTCAATCACAAATTTATCAAATACTGAGAAGAAACGTAAGAGTTTGATTTGCAACCGGGACCAACGCTCGGATAACTTTGAATATTCAAACATTGAACCGGCATCTATCTCAATCACAAATTCATCAAATACTTAGAAGAAACGTAAGAGTTTGATTTGCAACCGGGACCAACGCTCGGATGACGTTGAACATTCAAACATCGAACGCGCACCTATGACAAACACAAATTCATTAAATACTTATTTTATTTATTAGAATTCCTTAAGATTTCGGTTGCCACCGGGACTAACGCTCGGATAACGTTAAACATTCCAACCAGCGAAGCAGCATCTTTTCCAATCACAAATTCATCAAATTCTCAGAAATTCGTCAAGGTTTCGGTTGCAACTGGGACTAACGCTTGGATGACGTTGAAAATTCAAACATCGAACCTCTACTCCTAATAAAAATTGATTAAATACTTAGTTGCATGGTTTCGGTCGCAACCAGGACCAACGCTCGGATAGTGATAAACATTCAAACATCAAACCCGCATCTACTGCAACTACAAATTCATTAAAAAATACTTAAAAAAGAACGTGAGTAACGGGCGCCGCAGGGCCATGATGATGATTATGTTTTTTTTAAATTGAAGGTAATATGACATATGACATAATACATTTGGTACATATGCGTAATTATCTACTAGTTCAAACGTTACAACTGTCAGATTTCTGACACTCGCAACCCACCCAAATTCAGTTCCAAGTTCAAAACATCGCGGAACAATAAACTCGAGATAAAATTCAGACCGAGACGTGAATTACCGGAAGGCACTGAATTTTTAGCGGTCGCGTATTCTAATATAAATCCTATAAAGTGGAGGCTACTTTTCCATACTAAACTTCCATAAGAAAATGACATATGTTTAGGCTTAGATTTTTGCTTTCAATTTGAATCAATAATCAAACTACTGTGGTAAATTAATTATCTATACTTTTGTCTCCAATTTTAACCAAAAATGTGTTCAATTATAACAACGATTTAGCTGACAGAGACAAAATATGAAAGGTCGATTTTGCTGATTTTATCAATGTTGTCGATTAATTTTCTCAAAAAACAAAATATTTTAGGTAAATCGCGCGTGGTGTTGTTATACATCCATTCTTTAAGAAACTAAAAATAATAAATTTTGACAATTCAATGACATCAGTGCCATAGCATTTATAAAACGCCAAGTAGTGTTTTGTGCGTTTTTAAGAACTCGCCCCTTAAGTCGTTGGTCGAGAATTGGATCCCTAGAATAAAAGAAATTCAAAAGGGGAGAGTTTAAGCGGGAATTACTCGGATGGCAGACGTTTGCTGTACATAAATTATTGCACGCCTCATAAGCGAAGCGTTGAGGTGGGTACTACTGTCACTTCGCGCAAAACATCTGATTTTTCAAACTTAAAATGTCTCTATTTAAAATAATATTATACACACACATATCAAGAAAAACACTATTTTTAACACTCATGATATTTTTGATGCCATTTTTGTTATTTAAACTAGTTAAAAAAGTCCGTGTGTCTGTATGTGCGTATGTTAACACGATAAAGCCCGAAATACTTTACTAATCGAGTCTTTTTTTTCTCTTACGCTTCAGTATAATTAGGAATAGAACCCTTTCAATTTTCACGGTCTGATTCGATGTGGTTTAATTGTTATTTTCTTTTTTTCAATATTTTCGAATATGATCGTATACTAGCGTCATCTATGGTAAGAGTTGTGTACTGTCTAATACACATTCTCGTAAAGTTGTTAACAATTGCGAATATAGATGTCGCACAACACTTGGCTGGTACAATAAAAAGGAACGACTTTAGTTTTAATTTTTAATATTTAACTATTTTTTTATAATATAATAAAAGCATGTGAGGCGTGCACTTTTGGATTTTCCAACCTTGTTTTATGTGTAAAAATGGTAGTTTCTTAGACATAAAAGTTGTGTAAACGTGTATAATGAAAGACAGTGATATATCGGATATTGAAAATGTGACATAATATTCGAGTATTCCTACGAAGACAATTAGGGAGCCACTTGAGTTTCTTGCGAAAATGAGTGACATGATCATACTTTCGGAGATTATAAATAAATCGAATACATAAGTTTTGTAGTCGCTCAAGTGTATCTAAAAGCTCCTAATTGGCATCCAAATAGTAGGAGTCCGCGTAGTCGATAATAGATTGGATTAAAATTTGAGCAATTTAAGAACTTCTTAATAACTTAACATTATACGTAGAATACTTACAGTTGTGCGATTTGTGTCAATGAAGTACGAAGCACAGTGTCGAAGGCTGAGCTCGCGTCGCTGAATGCGTCGGCGGTCGCGCTACCGTTGCGTGCGCACGCCCAAGCGATGTAGCCTCCAGTGCGCAGACGTGACGAAGCATTTTCTAGGACCTGGACAGTTTCGGTAATGAAGTAGAAAGAGAATAGTTTAAAAAAACGTATCCGATGTGAGAGGCGACTGGCAATAAAGCAGGGGGACGAGTTTACTATTGACAAGCCGTAGAATGGAATCAGAATCGCTGTTTTTAGCTGTCAAAATGTTAGTAGATGTTATCAAAAATGCAACTGACTAGCGGCCACTGGCGCGGTACGTGTAAGTAAAACTCATCGGCCGACCCATAGAAGTCTATTGGAGTACGATTGTAATAGTAGACTGTATCGTCAAAATTGTACCTAATGGCTTTCTATCGAGCGACATTACGATTCTTTTCTGACGCGATTGAAATAGTAAACTTGGCCCCCCTGGTATCATAATGATTAAAACAATTTAACTTAATTGCCTTTTAATTTGTATTATTATGTAACTTAGCGATAATAATAAGTGAATTTCAATGTTGTATCAACATTAGCTACTTCTTTAGCCCTGGCGAATCGGCACTATGTTGGTAACACCATCATAGTTGTGGTAGTAACAAATCTGACGTGCACATTTAGTGCATCAATTATAATTATTAGCATAGCAATAGGTTTCGTTATGTTAGTTTATAAAAATAAATTATATCGAGCGCAATGAAATATAGTGTATAGTGTACAAACTGCGAGTTTCTTAGTAAGACAAATCAACTAGTAATATCATCGAAGCTACAGCAAGCCACAAAATCCGCACAGCCTTAAAATTATAAATTTTCTTAAAGTGAATAAATACAACTCTGTTCAGACAGGATTTGAACCCGTGACCTTCGGCTAACCAGGGCAATGCTCTAGGCCGCAGAGCTAAAGAACCGTACCGCAAGTAATATAAAATTTTCAATATTTTTAACTAGTTGACGCCCGCGGCTTTGCCCGCATAGAGAAGTTTTCTCGTTCCGGTTTCCCACAGGAACATGTTACCGGAATAAAAAGAAGCCTATGTGTTATGTAAAGTTTCATTAAAATCCATTCAGTTGTTTTACGTGAAAGAGTAACAAACATTTATTCTTACAAACTTTCGCATTAATAATATTACATACTTACATACATATTGTCACGCCTTTATCCCCGAAGGGGTAGGCAGAGGCATATTAAACGCCCACATTTCACCGTATGCATTTTTGACCCACGTAACAGGTGGTGAGCCCATTGCCGTGTTGAAATGGACAGGCGCAGGCTGCGGCGACCTGCTGTTGAAATTTTTTAAGCCGCCCATAAGGCCTTCAACTTGGCTTAACGACTGCCGTTTTATTGGCAATCGGGACCAACGGCTTAACGTGCCTTCCGAAGCACGGAACTGGGGTGGGGTCTAAAGGGCCGAATAAATTTAATAAAACAAAATGTGTCTATTTTAGATGTTAAATTTGGAATAAATTTTGAACCCGTTGCCTTTTTAGTGAGGTGGTAACAAAAAGGCTAAAAGGTCTTATGTGCTAGACACTAATTAGCACTACCAATTAAAGTCCTGGTAGTCTCGGACTAATATTATTAATAGGATTTAATAGTAAGTATAAGGCCAGAGACAGAGAAAGGTCATGTCTGTCTGAGTTTAGGTCTCGTCTGAATCGAGTTGTCCTTTATTTATTTAAATAACATTTATACACCCATTTGCTTTCAAACCCTATCTGAATTTAGAGTATGGGGTCCACTTTCATTTAACTGCCAGGAGCAGCTGTGGTTTAGTTTTTGATTTTCGACATCGTTGCATGGGAGCCAGTGCCGTCATCTCCCAACCCCATAAGGTCACCTGCGTAGCCTCATCCGTTAGTTAGCCGGTGCACCTCTAGCAAGTGAGGTTGCTTAAGCCCCGAAGGTCTTAGTTGGCTCCTTACATACATACATATTGTCACGGCTTTAGCCCCGAAGAGGTAGGCAGAGGCATACTATACATTTCACCGTATGCAATTTTGTCCCACGTAGCAGATGGTGAGCCCATTGCCGTGTTGAGAAGGGCAGGCGAAGGCTGTGGCGACCTGCTGTTGAAAATTTTCAAGCAGCCCATAAGGCCTTCAACCAGGCTTAACGGCTGCCATTTTACTGGCAACGGGGACGAGGGACGTTCCCTTTCGAAGCACGGAACTTCCTTACACACAGTGATCATACTATTGCTTAAAAACCCATACCCTTAAATTATTGTGAATATCTTCTGTGACTAGAGTAGCCATGCCGTCCAAGCCACCTTTAGGCTCTGCGCCGACCACCACGATAGCGTCTACCTTGTCGCCGCCTACAGATCCTGTCTTGGTGACCTCACAGCCTCGCTGGTCCACCGTCTCGACGACACAGCCCTGCTCTTTCAGCCTCCTCTTCAATTCTCTTCCTAATAAGTTAGTTGTGTTTGTTACCTGGAATGACCTCTGCTCAATAAACCGCTAAGGTGGTGTTTGACAACATTGTGAACGGGTGTTACTCTTGAATAAAAACACTTGTACTATTACACATTATTTACTTTTAACCTGAAAGATTTCGCCTTACTGGATTTTCAAAGGTTAAAGGGAAATAATTTGATATAGTTCAAGTGTTTTTATAAAATATGTAGCAAGTTCCACCAAGTGCCAATAATCAACAATGTAAATAGGTGTTATAGACCCACTCGAGCCTTTTTTTATTTGTATCAATGTCGTAACTTCTCTGCCTCAAAAGTTTTACTAAATTGATGTATAAAACGCAGCAAAACTACCTCAAAATGGTAGCACGACCCTCTCCATCGCGTGCGATGTGTCCTTACTTCGTTTAGTTATCCTGTGGTATAATTATATTTGAAATGGAGTTGCAACACTAAACTTACTGCTCCTCAGATAAGTGTTCATCTTTAATCCAGTTCATTATCTATAATATCATCATATCATGCCTCGGTGGCGCAGTGGTAGTGTATGCGATTCCAGGGTTCGATTCCCGGGTCGGAAGAAATATTTGTGTGATCCACAAATGTTAGTTTTGGAGTTTGAGTGTTTCCTATGTATAATATGTATGTATTTAGAAATATATAAGTATGTTTATCAGTCGTCTAGATCCCATAACACAAGCTTATATTAGCTTACTTAGGGCTAGACGGCGCTGTGTAAAAAAATTCCCACAATATATCATAATTCGTTTAAATTTAATTTAGTGGTTATAACAAACGCTAAAAACAAGCAAACAAACTCAGTTGGTGTAAGTCGTTGAACCGAATAGCTCGAGAATTTGCCAGCAAAGTTCTGCCAGCACGCGGAGAAGCAAGTTTATACTGTGAGTTGTCAATGACATTTTGATGTGACAGGTCACAGCGTTCTTCAGGTTACAATTGCTGAGGAACAAAACGACATAAGAATCGGCCACCACCAGTTTTGAGACAGAAGTGGCAAAGGCTCATTGGTTTGCAATATACTGTTCTCACTGCTATCGACAATGACGTCATTTCAACCATCAAAGTTTCTGTGACATAATTGAAATGTAATATTAACAATAGTGATAGTCTCTATGTTTATCTAAATTAGACCAGGTGGAAAGCCATTAGACATCTAAACCATAAAGCTTAGAAATGTCTTATGAAACAGCTCAGTCTGTTCGTCCGTCTGTACGCATCTAAATTTCATACTCTTAAAATGACGATATAAATATGGTGGAGAATTTCAACTTGATTCGATACGGTTCGGGTAGTTCAGGTGGCTAGAACATTGCCCTGGTTAGGCAAAGGTCACAGTTTCAATCCCTGTCTCGAATCGAATTGTCTTTTTCCACTTTATTAAAAATTTATGAGAAATTTAGCAAATAATTGCTTTAAAAATTTATCAATATACTGAGTGGAGTCCATTGCATCAATGTTTAAAAATAGTTGTAACACTGTTTATGGTATCGAGTTGTTCATTAGCTCGATAGATGGCTCTAGTCATACTCTTAAAATGACGATATAAATATGGTGGAGAATTTCAACTTGATTCGATACGGTTCGGGTAGTTCAGGTAGCTAGAACATTGCCCTGGTTAGGCAAAGGTCACAGGTTCAATCCCTATCTCGAATCGAATAGTCTTTTTCCACTTTATTAAAAATTTATGAGAAATTTAGCAAATAATTACTTTAAAAATTTATCAATGTACGCATCTATTTCTCAGAAACCAGTAGACATAGAAACAAACGGTTTGCGGCATTCCGTTCAGGATACCATGAATATGTGCATAGGCGATTTTGAATTTCAATCACTTTCTATTTTAAAACTGGGTTCGGTTTAGAAGTCGTCTGATTCTCTCGGTACAATAGAGAAGGGCGCGTTATTTGTTTATCAAATGAGAAGATGTAACAGACGAATTAAATAAATAAATATCGTTGGGACAACTCACACAACGCCATCTGATTCCAAACTAAGCAGTGCTTGTTCTATGGTAACCAGATAACTGATAAACTTACTTATGTATTTCTAAATACATACATATTATAGATAAGTAACACCCAGACACAGAATAAACCGTCGTGCTCATCACACAAAGTTTTATCCGAAACGAGCCCTCTTGCGTAGTAGTCGAATACACTCCCACCGCGCCACAGAGGCATTGACTGCCTCTGTTAGTGAAGTGTTAATTATTGTTAACGACTATTTATTTATTTATTAACTATAAATATATCTATTCCGACGTTATTTCTGATTAATATTTAAATTTCATTTTCAGTGTTATTGATTTAATTGTTGCCCTGACATTTAATATTAACTTTGATTCTGCAAACTTTGGCATTTTAGATGGCATTATTTAGGATTGGTTTCTAATAAAATTTTATTGTGTATTAAATTCGAACTTTGTATTATATGTACTAGCTGATGCCCGCAGATTCGCCCGCGTTGTTAAGTTTTCCTATACGAGATTTCCTACGGAACCCTAAACTTTTTGAAAATCCAATATAGCCTATGTTACTCACGAAGAATGTAACTTCCTAATAGTGAAAGAATTTTTTAAATCGGCCCAGTAGTTTCTTAGCATATTCTTTACAAACAAACTTATAAATCTTTCCTCTTTATAATGTTAGTATAGATGACTTAGTGTCATATAAATTATTATATAATAAAAAGAAAGTTGAGAAAAAAACTAACTGACTACTACGATATATTTATTCCTTTCTGACTATCCCTGACGGGGTAGCCAGTGATGAAAGATCGCCATGTATCGCGAACCATGCATACTTCTTTCATTTAATTATTTTTTTAGTATACAACAATTTCATTTTCCTCCATTTAGAAACAAATTAACACCCAAAATGCGTTTAGTCGCGAATAACGCGAATGTATTTAATAAAAAGGGTAGCTACAATTCTTCTCCTTCCGCAATGAAAAAATACATACCAATACAGTTCTAATTTGTCTCCTGGTACGATTCTCGCGAACTATCTTACTGGTGACGGTGTACGCAAGCAGTACCGAAGTGGCCAGCAGTAGGGAGCCACCTTCTAACGTGGCCAGAAGTCGCCACGCGAGCGCCGAGCCGCCTTCCACAGCTTCTGACATTCCTTCTGTAAATAATAATATGAAAATTAACCTATAATGAACTTGCTGACTCAGTGTTCTGTAAACGATCACTGGGTGAGGTAACTTTCGCTATGGCTGATCACGGATGAATTGACAACTTTGTGGCATTTACATTTGCGAGCGTTTCGGTGCTTCGGAAGGCACGTTAAGCCGTTGGTCTCGATTGCCAACATAACAGTCGTTAAGCCAAGTTGAAGAAAAATTTCAACAGCAGTACCCACAACCTGCATCTGTCTATTTCAACAGGGCAATGGGCTCACCACCTATTACGTGGGACAGGAAGTTATGTTCTTTTTTTTTCTATAAAATATACCTACACCTAGAAGCTTTCCAGGTCCCCTGCTTGCATAGGAGGGAAGAGGCGTTATGTTCTTTTTTTTCTATAAAATATACCTACACCTAGATGCTCTCCAGGTCCCCGCTTTGCATAGGAGGGAAGAGGCGTTATGTTCTTTTTTTTTCTATAAAATATACCTACACCTAGATGCTTTCCAGGTCCCCCGCTTTGCATAGGAGGGAAGAGGCGTTATATTCTTTTTTTTTCTATAAAATATACCTACACCTAGATGCTTTCCATGTCCCCCGCTTTGCATAGCAGGGAAGAGGCGTTATGTTCTTTTTTTTCTATAAAATATACCTACACCTAGATGCTTTCCAGGTCCCCTGCTTTGCATAGGAGGGAAGAGCCGTTATGTCCTTTTTTTTCTATAAAATATACCTACACCTAGATGCTTTCCAGGTCCCCCGCTTTGCATAGGAGGGAAGAGGCGTTATGTTCTTTTTTTTCTATAAAATATACCTACACCTAGATGCTCTCCAGGTCCCCGCTTTGCATAGGAGGGAAGAGGCGTTATGTTCTTTTTTTTTCTATAAAATATACCTACACCTAGATGCTTTCCAGGTCCCCCGCTTTGCATAGGAGGGAAGAGGCCTTATGTTCTTTTTTTTTCTATAAAATATACCTACACCTAGATGCTTTCCAGGTCCCCCGCTTGCATAGGAGGGAAAAGGCGTTATGTTCTTTTTTTTATAAAATATACCTACACCTAGATGCTCTCCAGGTCCCCGCTTTGCATAGGAGGGAAGAGGCGTTATGTTCTTTTTTTTCTATAAAATATACCTACACCTAGGTGCTCTCCAGGTCCCCGCTTTGCATAGGAGGGAAGAGGCGTTATATTAAATTTTTTCTAAAAAATATACCTACACCTAGATGCTTTCCAGGTCCCCCGCTTTGCATAGGAGGGAAGAGGCGTTATGTTCTTTTTTTTCTATAAAATATACCTACACCTAGATGCTTTCCAGGTCCCCCGCTTTGCATAGGAGGGAAGAGGCGTTATGTTTTTTTTTTTCTATAAAATATACCTACACCTAGATGCTTTCCAGGTCCCCCGCTTGCATAGGAGGGAAGAGGCGTTATGTTCTTTTTTTTCTATAAAATATACCTACACCTAGATGCTCTCCAGGTCCCCGCTTTGCATAGGAGGGAAGAGGCGTTATGTTTTTTTTTTTCTATAAAATATACCTACACCTAGATGCTTTCCAGGTCCCCCGCTTTGCATTCTTTTTGTAGTTATACCTCTTTTGGCGCGTTAGGGAAAAATGATAAGAGAATATTTTTATGATGCGCAGACCGTCACGAAATCTATATATATATAAAAATGAATCCCAATTTCCATCATCTGTGCAGGCGTGAACGCCTGGACAGATATGAAAAATTCTTTTTGTATTGAATAGCTCATTTATCGAGGCAGGTTCTTAGCTATATATCATCACGCCTTTACACAGGAGAGCGAAGCAGTAATCATAAATGTCAACAAATCGGGGAAACTTTCATGCATTTTTTGAAAAGTAATAAGCGACGGATTAAAATGGGTGCCACGGGGTTGGAAGTATGTCACGGACGAAGCCGGGCAGGTCAGCTAGTACTATATATATAGCTAATAAGTGTTTCCATGACAACTTATAACTACATTCAAAGAAGTTTTCATTCTCTTGGTGTTTTATTTCTTACTAATTTATCATTCCTGTTACAAACAAAGAGTTGTGGTATATGTGATAAAATCTTATTAGACTATAGCAGTATAACTTCTAATGCGTGTACATAAGTACACACATTTCTTTTTCAACTCCGCCATATTATCTTCTGATAAATTTCGTTGCGGGTTCCCAAACATTCTAACTTCTCCTGGGACTTCTCCAAGATCGAGCTCGGTGTAACTTTTCTGGTCTTGATCATTGCTGTAGAACCCCGTGGAATCCATTTCATCCCGTCGTTAAATAATTTTACAGTAATGTATGAACATTTAGCCGATTTGTTGACATTTATGATTACTGTTCCGCTCTTCTGGGTCGTTCGTGATGATATATAGAATAAATAATAAATATCCATCACGCCTTATCCCCGAAGGGGTGGCAGAGGCATATTATATGCCCACTTTTCACCGTGTGGATTTTTCTGTCCCACGTAATAGGTGGTGAGCCCATTGCCGTGTTGAAATAGACAGACGCAGGTTGTGGCTACCTGCTGTTGAAATTTTTCAAGCCGCCCATAAGGCATTCAACCAGGCTTAACGACTGCCATTTTACTGGCAACCGGGACCAACGGCTTAACGTGCCTTCCGAAGCACGGAAACGCTCGCAAATGTAAATGCCACAAAGTGGTCACCCATCCGAGGACCAGCCATAGTGAAAGTTGCGTAACTCAGTGATCGTTTACAGAACACTGAGACCGCGGGGCCACGAGCGCTTATTTGATATATAGCCTCTAGCTTTTTTGGATAAATAGGCTATTCAATACAAAAAGAATTCCTGAGATTAGCGCGTTCAACCAAATCGCGAAAAACCTTCAGATTTATGTATTAGTATAGATACAGATTTGAAGACTGTCCATGCTTTCTGTGATTTATAATTGGCATTTTGGATTTTTGTTTTATAAGCATATTTGTTCTTGTTATTCACTGTTTGTATTGAAAATACGAATGAATTAAAAAAAATATACTTGGCTGTGCTATAATAATTATTCTTTTTTCCTTGACCGCGCTTCAGAAGCAATAATTAGAATGTTGATAATTACTGCTATTTAATTTTTGCTAGGAGATTTCACTTTTAGTTTATTTACATTTTTGATATTATGTCAGTAAAATTGATTTACACAAGACTGAACTGAGTGAAAATTGGTGGTGAAGTGAAGTGGTTTATAGATGATTGCAATACCAGAGGTGTTATAATCACGTTGCAGTCACAGAAGAACAGGCTGGGGACACCTGATGTTGAAAATTTTCACGCTTATAAGACTAGCAACCAGTACAAATCGCTAAGCGTGTATTTCATAGCACAAAAACGCTTCTACATAGAACAACCAACATGGAACAAAATGTCATTTATCTCAGAACCTACCATAGCGTGAGATTGACCAAGAGCACTGAGCAAGCATACTGCATTGCAAACATGCATGCAAAACTTCATGATCACAAACGTTGCTACATAAATACGTATAAAATTAAAGGATTGTTTACACTGTTAAATTATCGTACTCGTAAGTGCATAACGCGCGAGATGCAACTAGGACAGACGCTCGGATGATGATAATGAAGTGTATAACGCGTTGATGTCTTTATTATGATAACATTGAGAGCGTCTTCTTTTTGTGGCCTGTCAGGAGACTAAGTATATTAAAGTCTATTTCTCCAGAACTATAAAATACAAACCATATAGACAAACGGTCTGCATTCGATTCAGGACACCATGAATTTGGTATAGACGAATTTAAAGTTTCTGCCACTTTCGGTGACTATTTTCAGTTTAGAAATCGTCAGATTTCTTCGCTACGATAGTGAAGGGCGCGTTACTTGCGTACTAAGATTGAATCTAACCCTTTTATTATATTTTTTTCTTGTGGTAAACCTCATGGATGCTATAACCTAAACCCACACGTTTCCCTTCCATCTGTCTATAGCCGGGAGTCCCGGGTGAGCCCTCGAAAGGATAGCCCCAGGGCTCCCGACAGACTTTGTCCGCTACCGCAGGCTCATTCAAGGGGGCTTCGTGCGTTATCTCACTTCTTTGGGGGGATCAGGTTTTATATCACTTCCTTGGGGGGTGAAGGGCAGCTCTCACACCGCTGAATCTACCCCTTTGTAGGAATCCTGTCAAGATGGCATGTCCCAGATAGCTGTGAAACGGATCGTTTACACTGTTGATTGATGGCACTTGGTGGAACTTGCTACACATCTTGAACTAAAACACTTGTACTGTTCCACTTATTTATTATTTAAACGTGACCAGTTTCGCCTTACGGCATTTTCAAAGGTTAGCACAATAATTAATAAGTGGAACTGTACAAGTGTTTTAATTCAAGGTGTGAAACAGATTGTTTAGGTAAACATAATGTTTAGGTAAACATAAACATAATGATACTCTGCCCAATGAAGCACTCGTAGTTCCGCTTGCTCAGAGTTCTGAATACGATCACTGAGTTAAGCATCTTACGTCACGGTCAAACTTTTGATGGATTGAAGTTTGTATCATTTCCATTTATGAACATTTGTGTGCTTCGCAAGGCATCTTAGCCAAGTTTAAGGCCTTATGAGCCTGGCGGCTTGAAATGTTTAAACAGCAGGTCGCCACAACCTGCGCCTGTCCATTTCAAAACGGCAATAGCCTCACCAGTGATATAAATACAAGGACCAGGCTTTATCACTATTAATTTGATTTGCTTCATTCCAGTCAACACATACTGTCATAGTATTAGTATAATATAGCACACAAATATTGGTTCCGACCCGGGGAAACGAACCTGAGACCGCAGCGCGGCAGTCGCATACACTACCACTTAAACCAACGAATATGTTTAAATATATGTTAATATGTCAATGAATATGTTTATCAGTTATCTACACCCCATAGCACAAGCTAACATACGAACTTAATTTGGACTAGACGCTAAAAAAGAATGAATAAAACGAGACTTAGAAAGAGAAAAAAGATTTTTTTTAATCTGTTTCGTTTGTGTCCTGATGAGTCATAGAAACCAGGAACGTCTAGAGCAAGTGAATGAAATTGTGTATTTAGGGAGTATGTTTAGCGCGGATGGAAGATGTGATTCGGATGTAGAACGGCGAGTAGCTGCCGGAAACAAGGTTAACGGTGCTTTGTCCCAGTTAGTAAAGCGACAAAGCATCGTAAAAGAAGCACGACTGGCGATTCATAACGCAGTGCTAGTGCCAACTTTGCTTTACGGTAGCGAAACCTGGGTATGTCAGCAGATGCATGAAAGTAAATTGAATGCTGTGGAGATGCGATCACTTCGAAAATTGTGCGGCGTTACCTTGGCCGACCGAATACGTAACGAAGTGATACGCAATATGGCAGGTTTGAATGAAAGTGTCAGCGTTAAGCTGGAAAAGGGCGTGCTCCGTTGGTTTGGACACGTCCGACGGGTAGGCCGAGACTGACATATGAAGACCACGTGAGCAGATTGCTCAAAAACGGAAAGGTCAAAAGTACTCGGATACCCAGACGTGCGCGTATGAAGCGATTGATGAATCTCGAAGAAGCGAAAGAAGTATGCATGGATCGCGAAGCCTGGCGGTCTGTCCTCTGTGACTACCCCGTCAGGGATACAGCGTGAAGATAGATATCTTACGAACAACAAAATGAGGCGCGACAATGTCCCTTCACCACTAGACCGCCATGACAGGTACATGTTTATTCAGATAAAGCCCGTCACACGCGTAGCTATAATATATATTAATATGCCGTGCTTTCTATACTAATATATAAAGCTGAAGAGTTTGTTTGTTTGCTTGAACGCGCTAATCTCCGGAACTACTGGTCGGATTTAAAAAAAGCTTTTTGTGTTAGATAGCCTATTTATCGAGGTTAACTATAGGCTAAATATCATCACGCTACTACCGTGGTGAGCGGAGCAGTAGCCATAAATGTTGACAAATTTGGCAATTTTTTATGCAATATTGTAGAATTTATAAGGGGGGATAAAATAGGTGTGCCGGGAGTTCGAAGTATGTCACGGGCGAAGCCGAGGGCGTCACCTAGTTGAAAATAAAATATGCATGTATGTCAGGGTTGTACACAAAAATGTCGCTTATTAAGTAAAAAATACAATTAATAATTATATTTTTAAATTATATATAGCCTATGCCTTTCTCGATAAATGGGCTATCAAACACAAAAAGAATTTTTCAAATCCAACCAGCCTTTCTGATATTAGCGCGTTCAAATAAACAAACAAACAAACTCTTCAGCTTTATAATACTCGTATTAGTATAGTTTAACTTAGCCTGTGGCAGTGGTGTGTGCATAGAGTACATACGATTTACAAACCTGATGTGGGACTCTAATCCCGGGTTGGGACTAATACAATTTTTTTTCGCATTGCTTATATTTGCTTTAGAAATTTTGTATTATTATATGTTAATGTATGTTGCGTAGAAAAAGTTCTACAAATATTATACTCGTAGACGCGAAAGTTTTAAGTATGGATGGATGTTTATTACTCTTTCACGCAAAATTTACTGAATGGATTTTGATGAAATTTTACAAGAATATAGTCTACACAGCAGAATAACACATAGGCTACTAATTATTCAGCGAACAAGTTCCTGTGCGAAACGGGATCGGAAAAACTTCACCACGCGTGCGGAGCCGCGGCCGTCAACTAGTATTCCATTATAAAGATGTTAGTCCAGGAACTCGGAAACTATCCGTTTCCGAAAAAAAATTTTTATGAATTGAATAGTCCCTAGTCCCTTTTTCGAGGAAGGCTAAAGGGTATATATTATCCCCCTACTACCCAGGAGAATGGAGCAGTAATCATAAATGTCAACAAATCAGTAAAATTTTTAGACTGTATTGTATAAAATTATTAAACAACTAAATTTTCTACAGTATTGTGTAAAATTAATAAACAACGGATGCCAAAGAACTTGAAATACGTTACGGGCGAAGCCGCGGGGATCAGCTTGTTAAATTATACGTTTACAAATATTTACTGCTTACCTAGGTACTACCTGGCCTCTGACCTTGCACCTATTTTCCTACACTCTTTATTCAACAATTAGTATTTCTACACATTTCGTTTTATTTATTTGTCTGCCTCGGTGACGATAGGTTATAATTGCTACTGAAGTTACTCAGGACTCGGATCGGGACTGAAATTCATGGAAGCCTCAATGTTTGCATCGAATTTTGGGTGTTGTCTATACATATATATTTCTATAAATCAAATATTAGTATAAGTGTGTATCAGCTTAGTTTGGTTTGAAATGCGTAAAAGTGGCCCAAAATATAGAATACTAGTTAACGTCCGCGGCTCCACACGCGTGGTGAAGTTTTCTCGTTCCCGTTTCTAACAGGTACTTGTTCCTGGGATAAAAAGTAGCCTGTGTTATTCTGATGTGTGTGTAAGCTATATTATTGTAAAGTTTCATCAAAATCCATTCTGTAGATTTTGCGTTAAAGAGCTTTACTTATAGAGCTTTACCCCTTCGGGGATAAAGGTGTGACAATATGTCATGTCATGTCATACTTACAAACTTTCGCGTTTATAATATTAATAGGAAGTAACAAATAAGTCCCGAGACTAAGTACTAAAAAAAGTTTTTTTTTATAAAATTATATTTTATTCATCAACGTAGTCTCCTCCAAGAGCGATACAGTCCCTCCAACGCTTTTCTAACTTTTCTATCCCATGCGTGTAGAACGATTTGTCTTTGGCTTCAATATAAGCCTCCGTTGCTGTGATAACTTCAAAATTTGAGTCAAATTTCTTACTCTGGAGCATTTTTTTGAGATCTGCAAACAGCCAGTAATCGCTGGGGGCCAAGTCTGGCGAATAAAGGGGATGAAGAAGCAATTCAAAGCCTAATTCATTAATTTTGGCCATCGTTCTCACAGTCTTGTGACAAGGCGCGTTGTACTGGTGAAACACCACTTTCTTTTTGTTCATTTGAGGCCGTTTATCCGCAATTTCGTCCTTCAATCGCTCCAATAAGCACATGTAATAGTCACTATTTATATTTTGCCCCTTTTCAAGGTAGTTGATGAAAAGTATTCCATGCGCATCCCAAAATATAGACGCCATAATCTAATCGCTGATTGCCGATTGGATTCCGGAGTAAAATGGTGTATCCATGTTTCCATACATACCGATGTAAAAAATCCTTTTTATTACGATTCATCAGCGCCAAACATCGCTCTGAATCATTGATACGTTGTTCCTTTTGATCAGTTGTAAGCAAATGCGGCACCCACTTGGAAAAAAGCTTTTTCATGGCCAAACACTACCAGCTGAAATCTTCATTATCTCGGCTATCTCGCGCACTTTTATCTTCCGATCTTCATACATAAAATTTTATAAGCCATTGCTGGGCTTCAATGGTATTTTTTCCCATTAAAAAACAATGTTTTATCAACACGCGAAACTCGTTTTTTTTTTCATTGTATCGAAACTACAAGCGTAGCGTCACTTAAATGTCTGCAAAATCAAAATTTTAAGTTGAATTTTTAAAATTTTGACACATATCTTTTATTGAGGGCCAGTACTTTTTAAAAATCAAAAGAGTTTTTAATATATACACCGTTTCCAAGTTAGTCTCGGGACTTTTTGAACAATCTAATATACTCGTACTTATATGTTTCATCATGATAGACTAAGCAGAACTTAGGCGATAAACAATGAGTGAATATATTGACAATAAAGATTGTGACGTGTGATGATCTAAGAGTTGGTAATTATGGTTGTGGTTTTGCGCAGGTGGTTCTGTTAACTTTGAAATAATTATGGTATGATCTTCTACAAGAGGTTTTTCCAAATTAATTTATTATTCATATCTTTACTTTAAAAACTGAAATATTTTATGGTTTAGCAGTAAATAAGGAACTGCTACTCTACATCTTTCTGTCCGTTTGCAGGTTAATTCAAGTATTAATAGTGGTAGAATAATTAAGGTACCCTAGATGTAAACAGTGCGTATGCATTTTTTAGTTTTGTCTATTTTGTGGGGTCTGTGTCATTTGTTTTTTGTGGTCTTATTGTTTGTGGTCTTTCTAGAAACTTTGTAGGTTTGCAAAAATCATATTGAGTGTTATTTTTTGTAAGCCTTAGATGAACTTGTACATATGCCAAGTAATTGGTTCTGGACATGTGCAATTAAATAGCAAACTATAACAGATCAGTATGCTTTATAAGTTTATCAGCAATAGTGAACCAACTGAGAAAATGTAGTTATTGAAATAAACCTTTGTAAAGTAAATACAATATTTGAAGCTACGGACGGAACCCTATTTGGCCTGTACTTTTTTCGAGTTGACAAAGTATTGTAACAGAAAGTTCGTGACAGTTAAACAAAAAAATGCTTGAAAGGGATACTTACTCGTATATTAATTTGTTAAAATGCTGTCAAAACGCCATTTATTTTATACTTTCTAGTGACTAATCGTTGCGATACGAACAGTATTGTCTACTTTATGTTGCTACGACGTACCTATCAATAGTTACTTTAAAATCGGAAATTAATGAAGGTTGAAGTATTATATTAACTATCTTCACCCAGTATCCCTGACGGGGTAGTCAGAGAGGACAGATCGCCAGGCTTCGCGATCCATGCATACTTCTTTCGCTTGCTGTAGATTCAATAATTTTTTTTTTTAATCATTAAATAAATTTAATAAGTTTATTAAAAACAAGCTTTGTGAAAAAGGTTTTTACTCCGTTACAGACTATTTGCAGGACAGGGACACCTGGAAATGATCTGCTGGCAAAGTGAAATAATATTAAATTGTAAATAGGCCATCAAAAAAAAAGTCTTCCTAAGTTTCTTGCCGGTTCTTCTCAGGTGGGCCGCGTTCCGAACCGGTGGTCGCTTTAAATATTTTAAATAGTGTATGACATTTTGTAAGCGCCGTTAAAATGGTCTATGCAAAATAAAGATATTTTTTTTTTCTACATTATATAATTAAAGAAATAACGAATTTTGGTTTAGTGCTTGTGCTACCCACACTGGCGCGGAAGAACGGTGCGTTTGTAGTCTAACTGGTGAAAATAACCATGGCAAAACGACAATCTTCATTATTCTTACGTACTGTGTGACGCCCGCATCATGACCTTTGATTTTCTTTTGATGGTCGTTTTTTTGGTTAGCAAATTGAAATGACGCCGCACGTTTAATGGAAAGTTATAGCGACAACTAAAGCTTGAAGGCCATTTTAAGCCTCCTAATCGAACAACTTCACCACAAACCCAGCAAACAAGACAAAAACCACAGTCTATTACAATGTTGTATTCGCTCGGAATTACCAACACTCACTGTATGAATTTTTATTAGAGTGAAAAAAGATTAATTCTCGGTTCGGTAACTCAAAACTTTAGAACCCGTGACCTTGGCCTCATCATCATCATCCAAGCGCTTGTCCCAGTTGCGTCTCGTGACGCCCGGGATCCGCTTTCCTATTTTTTCTCCTCCACTTCGCACGGTCGTCGTCATCCCCTGTAGTGTGATGTCATTCCTTACGACGTTAAGCCAGCACTTCTTGGGTCTTCCCCTCTTACCGGGACCCGGCGGGGCTGACATTGCCGCAAGACATGGCCATACCAAAGAAGGCGACACTTTTGCAACTTCTCTGCAATGTCACGGACGTGAAGGCTGCCGCGGTTCCTCACGCGGTCCACCCGCATGACTCCACACATCTATCGCACCATCTTCATTGCCGTGACCCGTGAACTTTGCCTAACCAGGGCAATGCTCTAACCATAGAGCTACCAGAACCGTACCGAAATAAGCTAAAATGAGTACTCATCGTATATTTTTTGCCCGACTGATTCACAAATCGGATGATTCATCTCGAGTACGTTTGTTATATATTTTTGAACTGGTATGACATCCTGTAGACACTTAACGGTTTATCTGAATTTAAACTTTAGGGTGTAATTAATAGATACATAGTCTTCAACGGTGAATTAATACTTTTAAATAACAATTGTTTTAAATTATTTTACTTGTTACGTGATATTTTATTACCCTGCACCATTCCCCTACTACAGATATAATTAGACGTTTGAGGAGACCTATGCTTGTCTAAAAACCTACTTATTATATTTACACGCTTGCATATAATGCGTAAATCATTCGGACAATACAGCGAAGATGCATTGTTGTCAACGTAAAGCTCCCAGCTATTGTCTTCATATAATTAAGGATTCCCATGGAAAATATTTTCATATTGTTCTGCTAAGTCAAGGAAATTTCCTTTTCCTTTAAGTAGTACTTTTATAGGGGAACAGAGTCAATGGCCGATTCACACCGGACTTTTAACAAATGTGTAGAATGTTGGGTAAATTAAAGGGTCGGTAGCGCGAGTGCTGCACTTCTAGGGGCCGTGTCTACTATTGACTAGCCGTAGAATAGAACCAGAATCGCTGTTTAGTTGTCATAATGTTAGTAGACTATCAAAAATGCAACTGACTAGTGGCTATTGAGCGACGATTTCGATTCTATTTCGACACGATTGAAATAGCAGACTCGGCCCCCAGATGTGTAGACTACATTCCATCAGGTGGGCACTTGTCTACCACCTCAAAAAAAAAACTCCTTCATCTTATTCAGTTTTTTAACCGACTCCAGGAGGAGGTTCACAATTCGACTGGTATATTTATTTCTATTCAATTCTAATCATTTTATGGCTTTTTGTGCTCTTTGCAGCACTTACCAGTGTCCCGTAACTAGAACTAGTAACGAAGGAGATCGTATAATGACTCGGGAGTTCAGATTTATTCAAATTAATTAATATATTATGTAATTTTTTTTTATTTAACTCTGTCACCAATTTCAGCAGCGTGACGGAAATACATATTTGTTTTGAAATGTAAAAATATGTAATAACGGAACGTAACGGTGACGAATCAGTCGATGAAATGACTATTAATAAGTTTTGACGTTGAAAACTTACGATGTCAGAGATACCCAAGTATTAAATAAAAATCCATTAGACATAATATATTATCATTTCATAAAAAGAAGCTCATTAGACGTCTTAAGACAATAAGATACAAAACCGATGTCGTTTTTAAATTATGGTGGTGATTAATGGAAACTGTCACCATATTGTCGATTAATTCTGGTAATTTTGACTGCGGCGTCAAGACAGACTTGTTACTGTGGGAGTGAAGCGATTTAAGTTTATTCGTATCATTTATAATAAGTAGAATATTCCAGTCGCAGGTTAAATTCCTTTCTTCCCTCCGTTGAGATATTTTTTTATTTGTATAAAATGCATTTAGACACTTCGCCATCCTGCAGTACTGGCAACAGGGACGCTCAATGTGGGACTGTCAGTCCTAGAGAGGAACCAGACTTCCCACTAAACCACCTTGGTGTTCAACCTTACCTCAACAAGATTGTAGGAAAGAAAATTGGCTAAAGAATTAGTTAAAAGAATTCGTTGATATAAAATTCTGTCTATTCAATAACGTAGTTTGCATATACTTTGCGAATAATTAAATTATGGATCTGTGTTACTAGTTAATACTTTTGTTACATTACGACACAACTTTATGAATATTCAGCAACCGTGGAGTAAAATGTCAGTATTTTACAACACGTAATTACTGCAGAAAAGATGGCCTATAGATAAATTTCGTTGGACAACCGGACAATGTTGTCGGGGGACAACGTCAGAAACGAAGTGCATAACGTTTATAAAAAAACAGTGAAAAAGAAAATTCAGTTTTCAACACTAGCATCGGTTACATCTGAAGCCCGATTTCTGGATCCCGTGGTCTGCTTTCCTACATCAGAACAGGAATGGGTTATTAATCTCTGTCTTTGGAAATAGTAGAGATTTCGCAGATCGTATTACCTCTGTCCGATGACAATAAAATTTCACAGTAGTTTTGTCAAAACTGTAATAGATTATCTCACTAATTTCCACGATCATCAGTGTATGACGTAGGTACTATAATCTATGATCTTTATCATTATCCTTTGTATTCTGTGGTCCACCACGTCAGGTCTGTCTTCTTGGATTTAGTATTAAATAACCGACCTCCGGTCAACCGGACTTACCAACTTTAGTCAAATGGGTGAATACCCTTATCGAAGATGCACCTAGTACTCTTTCGGTGTCATAATAGTGCTGAATGTATGACTTTCGGCTTGGTGCTTCGATCCAATCAATAATTGTGTATAATATTTTAAGAACTATGTTAATTAATTCGTTCATAATGGCCTATGTCAATTAAAATAATCTTTTGCTGTTAGAGCTGTGGAGTGCAGTGTTACAGATGTAATTAATTAATATTTTGGCTATGCAATTATTTTTAATGGAGCTTGAATTGATTTGATGACCAGATAGTATAAAACATGTGCATAAAGAAATTACGTTCATTTAGACAATTATACTCTGAAGAAATACTAGACGAAGTAACTAACTAAGTAATTATCTTCACGCTGAGGGGGTCATAAAAGGACAGATCGCCAGGCTTCGCGATCCATGCATACTTCTTTCGCTTCCTGCAAATTCATAAATCGCTTCATACATGTGCATGTATGAAGCGTCTGGGTATCCGAATACTTTTGTCTTTTTCATTTTTGAGCAATCTGCTCACGTGGTCTTCATATGTCAGCCTCAACCTACCCTGACTCCTTCTACCCTTAATTTCGAAAAATATTAATTTTGGAGTTTTTTAAGTGATTAATAAATCATTCGGTCAATACTTAGTCGAAAAACGTAGTAATCCCGTTAACTTATTTATGTATGTGTGAAAATAACGTTAGTTATCTAGACAAAAAGATAGTCTACTATTTGCTACAAAATATATGACTCATGCTGTTTATTTTAAAGCGCAATTTAAACTAGACTTGACAGAAAAAAGCCGGTTTTGCCCCACAACATGTTTTGTCTGTTATTATTTATAAAGCACGTGCATCCACAGGATGTATATCAGTATATATGTAGTTACTAAAGAATGTCCGCAGGTTTTGTTTGGCTTAAAGTTGGTTTACACGCTAATGTCTTTCCCTGGGAATGGAAATAAGATGCTTTACCGGGATAAATGCATTTGGTACTCTCCACCTACAATTTCACTACTTCCTTTTTGAAAATCACACTCATCCATAATCGTAAAAATCCTTACCTACATATCAGTCACGCCTTTATCTCCGAACGACTAAGCAGAGGTATACTATACGCCGAAATTACACCGAGTGCTTTTTTATCCCAATTTCCCTTACGACGTGAAATATCCCCTACGACTTGATATACTTTATGAAAGTGAAAAATACATACATACATACATACATATTATCACGCCTATTTCCCATCGGGGTAGGCAGAGACTATGGTTTTCCACTTGCTACGATCCTGACATACCACTTTCGCTTCTTCTACTTTCATACGTGTTTTCGTACACGCTCGCCGGTTAAGGGTACTCTTGACCTGGCCTTTTTCCAAAAGGTCTTCGATTTGATTAATATACGTACGCCGAGGTCTACCCCCACCAGTTTGCCCATTCACTCTCGCCACATAAATCTGCTTCGTCAGTCTACTTTCATCCATCCTCTCCACGTGTCCGAACCATCTAAGCATCCCTTTTTCTATCTTAGTCACTACATCTTCTGTCATACCGCAATGTTCCCTTATCGTGCTGTTCCTTTCTTTACCCATCAACTTCACTCCAGCTATACTTCGTAGACTTCTCAGACTTCTCTGAAAGTAAAAAAAGACAAACAAAATAAACAAACATACTTTTCAAACCTACTAATATTATAAACGCGAAAGTTTGTAAGTATGGATGGATTTTGTTACTCTTTTACGCAAAATCTACTGAATAGATTTTGATGAAACTTTACAACAATATAGCTTACACATCAGAATAACACATTATAAGCTTTATCCAACAGAACAGAACAGAACAGGTTCCTGAGGAAAACGGGAACGGGAAAACTTCACCACGCGGCGTCGCAGGCGTCGACTAGTTTATAATATTTAGCATAGTATAACCAGATTATATTTATGCATAGACTAATTACTGCTTTTAGAAAAGCAAAAGGCATTTATAATGTAAATGGCAATGGGCTCACCACCTACTACGTGGGACAGGAATACACATGGTGAAAAGTGTGCAAATAATATGCCTCTACACCCCTTTGGGAATAAGTCGTGATAGATAAATAAATAAATTAAATATAAAGCTGAAGGTGTGGGTGTTAAGTGTCCACTAAGATCTCCGGGGCCCCAAGCGACGTCAGCTGGAGCACCGCTAGCAGATGAGGTCGCTTAGGGCTCCGGACATCTTGGTGGGCACTTAACACCCACTCCTTCAGCTTTATTTATCTATTACGCCTTATCTACTGAAGGGGTAGTCATCTGCAAGCGGTGCACTAGCTGACTAACGGACGTGGCCACGACGCATGCGCCCTTATGGAGTTGGGAGTTCAAACGGCAGTCGCTCTAAACAATTACGAAAATAATATAAGTAACTGGGAATACATAAAGATAAAAAAAGAAGAATAGTGGAACGTATGCGACCTTATTATTTGCGATGTTTCATGATAACAGAACTTTATCTGATAGTACTGTATGGATCCTTAAAAAAGTAAGTAAGTAAAGTATAAATTTAAAGCAAGGACAAATTATGTAGTAAGGCTATTACGTCTTATTTCATTATGTCGCTCTGAGTCTACACACATACATATACAAATAGAAAAATAATACGAATATAACATAATAAATATAATGTAATAGACGAATTCTAATTTAAACAATAGACTTTCAATTTTATTTTAATTATGTAAACGAAAACTAATTTATAATTACTGTGAGGTGGTGGAGTTCCGTGCCCCGTCTCTACCCACTGCCGTAGGATGAGCCGGAAAGCCCGCATGAGCTGCGCTCTCGCGGTGCGCTCTCCAGTCTTTAGGCCCACTTCCGAAATAGATCATCGCGAGCCGCCTGCCTCCAGCGATCGATCTCTTCCGAAAGCGTCCGACCTCGAGTTTGTTACACCAGTACGCCCTCGACATACACCCGCCGTAGGACTGTAGCCTCAAGATCACAGGACAGGCTCCCTGCTATAAGACACGCCGCCTCGTAAGAGATGCGTTAAAAGCGCTCTGCGCTAACGTCCGCTGCGGTCTATGGTGGAAGCGCAGAAGATGTCCGCCCAAATAGGTGCTCCGTAGAGCGCTTTGGAACGCACTACACCGATGTAGAGGCACGTACGGCCCCCGGTATTAGGGAGCAGTCAGGATAGCGGCGCGAGCCTTCCTGCGTATTGGATCGACTTTGGAGCCAATAGCCGGAAGTAATCAGTGAAGTACCGTCAGCTGTCAAGAACCAGTCCCAAATATTTTTTGGGTTTCCCGAACAGCGATAGCTCACCACAAATTGGAAGCCTCGACAGGGCCCTTGCCAAGGCCCGTGGAAGAACACGGCCTTAAGTTTGCGAGGGCAACCTGTGCTCCCATCACCCGGATGAGACTCACAATTTGGGCCACGCCCACGGTGCCCAGTGCTTCCTTTACGTGGGGCCCCGCGCGGTAACCAAGGTATAATAGGCGTAGCAAATTACGCCAACCCTCGGCAGCATGGTACCGCTCAGGATCTAATTGAAACCGATGTTCCATAGGTGCGGTCCGAGGAACCGTACAAACCATGTCATGCTGTGTTCCAAAGGGATCGGCCCTGGAACACCGCATGACATGATATGTATATGTAGGAGATGGCCCAGTTATTAGAGACGTAATAATAAATATTTATAATAATAACCATGGTACCTTGTTGTCATAATGAGACTCAACATAAGACTCGCTCGTGGCCTCGCGGTCTCAGTGTTCTGTAAACGATCACTGAGTTACGCAACTTTCGCTATGGCTGGTCCTCGGATGGGTGACCACTTTGTGGCATTTACATTTGCGAGCGTTTCCGTGCTTCGGAAGGCACGTTAAGCCGTTGGTCCCGGTTGCCAGTAAAATGGCAGTCGTTAAGCCTGGTTGAAGGCCTTATGGGCGGCTTGAAAATTTCAACAGCAGGTAGCCACAACCTGCGTCTGTCTATTTCAACACGTCAATGGACTCACCACCTATTACGTGGGACAGGAATCCATACGGTGAAAGGTGGGCATATAATATGCCTCTGCCACCCCTTCGGGGATAAGGCGTGATGGATATTTATTTATTTATTTATTTAACATAAGACTCTCATGACCAGTGTTCGGATTAGTGAGGTTTGACTATCTACTTGTGTCTACTTCAAGACACGAGTACACAACACCTTTAAAAATATTGGTGCGTACCTAATTGGTTAGCACATTATTGGTTAAACAAATCAATAATATTTTTCTACAAAAAAATTAAAAAAACTGTCTTTCATTGATTTTATCAAATTTAGATCGATAATAAACGAGGTTGTTATCGTTCTACGATGGATTATCGCCATGTAATGCCCGATTCAATTAGTTTTAATTTTTTTTCGATCGATTCGTATTTTATTTTTCTCAACCATATCCATTACATCCTATGTATGTTTATTTAACCTATGTAATTTAAGTCGAATTTAAAATTCACTTGCCAGATTATAAAGAAAATAAACATGAGCATTTATTTATACATACAAATGTAAATTGACTATAAGCTTATAAAACTAGTTTTTTTTACAGCTTTCTCATTCTGTTTGCCACCCCGGGCCTCCGACGGGCTTAGTCCGCCACTGTAGAAAATTTATGAGAAAAATAATAGTCTAATTCTTATTATTTTAGTAAACGTTTTTTGAAGTGTCTTATAACGCGGTACGCATATTTTTAGATGAGATAAAATCTCTAGAATTGCGACGCCGTTACTAAACACAGCCATAGTGTGTGCATATATGCATGTACATATAGCAGATCGCGAACGTAAATAAATAAATGTTTTAATAATTAATTGGTAGATTCAATACCTAATAAAAAATAATAAAACGTTGATCCCGGTCATCTAGAGGTCTTTTTAAATAATATTGAGTAATCAATTAAGACTCTTTCAGTGTTGAATTTTTTTTCATCATCATCGTTAACGTCGATTCCGGAAAATTTTTGAAGTGAAAACTTCTTTTAGCGCGGTACGCATATTTTTTACTTTAATTTAGTTTTCATTTCTGTAAGCACTCCCGGAGTGCAACATGTATTTTTTTTATAATTTAAAACGGTATAGAGACAACTCCATCAAATGAAGAATCATCAAATAGTCCCACCTGTTCTTGAGTTATAAGTGGTGTAAGTAACTTGACTTTTTTATGTGTAAAAACATTACGATATGAAAACATTACAACATAATGCATTACATTTTATGTCGGGGACATCGTGTGTTTACGGAATTACTTAAACTGCTCATATTTTAATGAAATATGGTAGATAAATATTTTAGTTAAGTCAACACTGTCAGTCAAGGTTGCTTTTACTTTATTTGCTTACATACTGTTCTTCGAAAATGTGCATTACTGATGTTAATTTTATGCATAACGCCCACTAGTCTCTAATTTCTTTAAAATTCATAAATAGTTGTGGCAAACAACTCTTTTGGTTAAACGCGCTAATCTCAAAAACTACTGTTCCGAATTTAAAAAATATTTTTGTGTTCGATAGCCCATTTATCGAGGAAGGCTATTGATTATATCATCACGCTTCTATCAAGGAGAGCGAGAGCAGTAATCAAAAATATTGGGCAAATTTTTATACATTTTTATAAAAGTAAAAGCGACGGAATTTGATTGATGCGATGGGGGTTCAAAGTATGTCACGGGCGAAACCGTGGTGTTCAGCTAGTATTATATATAAATATACAGTATGGCGTTGCGTGTCTAGTAGAGAGCGGGCGAATGACATTGATTCCATGTTCTGTTTTCACGCTAAAAAGGAATCGATGAATCATCGGTAAATAAACGTTACTATATGTTTTATATATGACTAGTTGACGCCCGCGGCTCCGCACGCTTGGTAAAGTTTTCCCGTTCCCGTTTTCCACAGGAACTTGTTCCCGGGATTAAAAGTAGCCTATGTGTTATTTTGATGTGTAAGTTATATTATTGTAAAATTTCATCAAAATCCATTCAGTACATTTTGCTTGAAAGAGTAACAAACATCTATTCTTACAAACTTTCTCGTTTATAACATTAGTAATCAATTCGGCTTCAGAGAAAAACACTCCACGATAGACGATAGACCAAATACATCCCGTTATAGAAAAAGCCCTAGAAGAAAAGAAAGTTTGTTCTACAGTATTCCTGGATGTCGCACAGGCATTTGATAAGGTGTGGCATAAAGGTCTTATATATAAATTAAAGAAAATGGTCCCAAAACAATTTGCAGATATTCTAGAATCCTACATAACTGAGCGCACGTTTAGAGTCAGACATGAAGATGCTTATTCTGATCTCTAGCAAATAAAAGCTGGAGTACCACAGGGAAGTGTCCTTGGCCCTGTACTGTACCTATTGTACACCTGTGATATCCCAGAAATAAAAAACAACGTTATTGCAGCTTTCGCAGATGACACAGCCATAATGGCTACAGGTGTCACTCACAAAGACGCCGTAGAGAAAGTACAAAGTGCCATCAATTCCATCACCGATTGGACAAAAAATGGCGAACTAAGCTAAATGAGTCCAAATCGACTCATATAGACTTAACAAATCGAAGACCTAACTATACACCGGTATACATTAACGGTAGCATAATACCATATGAAAATACGGCAAAATACCTGGGTATGACGCTTGACGCAAAGCTTCGCTGGAAGGCTCATGTCAAAAAGAAACGCCAGGAGTTAGATCTACGCTACAAGAGTATGTACTGGCTACTTGGCAGACATTCATCATTGTCAGTGAACAACAAAGTTCTTTTATACAAACAAGTACTTATGGCCTGTATGGACATACGGTATTCAGCTTTGTGGTTGTACAAAACACACTAATGTTGAAATTATACAAAGGTTCCAAAGTAAAGTACTTCGGAGTATAGTAAACGCTCCCTGGTACACTAGAAATGAGGACATCCACCGGGACTTAGGAGTGGACCTTGTTATTAAGGTTATGAAAAAATACGCCGAAGCTCACGAAAAAAGACTTCTTCAACATGTGAATGTCGAGGCTATCCAGCTCCTTGACACCACGGACACTGTAAGAAGACTAAAAAGGACTAAACCTTTTAAGTTAGTTTAGTGAAAATGTTAGTAGTGTTACGGAGTGCAGTGAAGTGCTACCCCTGAAGAACACATGTCATAAACAAATGTGTACATTATAATAGAGACCATTAGAAAAGTGCCAATGGACACATTCTTTACTCAGTAAGTTTTTTTAGCAAGTTAAGTTAAATTTTAAATTACTTATTAGCCTCAAGGCTAGATTGTATTTGTTATGAGGTAACCAAACAGTTACTTTATGAAAAAAAAAAATTAGTTGGATAATGCTAAGTATAATTATATTTAGAAAAGAGAACTTTGGTAAAACCAATTTAACTAAACCTTAGACCCAAAATAACTTTATAAAGTCATGTTCATGAATCAGTGTTTATAAATGAATCGAGTTCATGACGAGCGTAAAATATGTTACATGGAAAATTTAACTTTTTTATCCAAGGTAGCTGACGTATGTGGGTACCGGCAACCATAAACTTTAAACGTCACGTCCACGTCACTCAGGAGGTTGTTTACCTTACCATAGCGGAGTAATAAAGGAAACAGGATGTACCTATGTGTCTTAGGTACAACGTACTTCGTAGAACATACGAACTTCGCAACAATTGTCTACAATAGACACATAGGTACACATGATTGTTTGACCTAAGGCAATAGTGTTTGGACAATATAATGTAACATCTTATTTATCATAATTTGTTTATGTAGTTTGGAGTCTGGGATCCGCCTTTATATGACTGTTTTTATGTATAAGGTTTTATGTAAATATCCATCACGCCTTATCCCCGAAGGGTTGGCAGAGGCATATTATATGCCCACTTTTCACCGTGTGGATTCCTGTCCCACGTAATAGGTGGTGAGCCCATTGCCGTGTTGAAATAGACAGACGCAGGTTGTGGCTACCTGCTGTTGAAATTTTTCAAGCCGCCCATAAGGCCTTCAACCAGGCTTAACGACTGCCATTTTACTGGCAACCGGGACCAACGGCTTAACGTGTCTTCCGAAGCACGGAAACGCTCGCAAATATAAATGCCACAAAGTGGTCACCCATCCGAGGACCAGCCATAGTGAAAGTTGCGTAACTCAGTGATCGTTTACAGAACACTGAGACCGCGGGGCCACAAGCGCTTCAAGGTTTTATGTAAATTAGTTAAAATAATCTTATTATCAGCGACACAAGCAGCAGCTGCGTGTCACAGAAATGAAAATGCTGCGGTGGATGTGTGGAGTCACGCAGATGGACCGCGTGAGGAACTCTCGTATCCGCGGCACCCTTTACGTCCGTGACATTGCAGAAAAGTTGCAAGAGTGTCACCTTCGCTGGTATGGTCATGTCCTGCGGCAACCGCCGGGTTGCGTGGGAAACAAATATCTGGCAGTGTCAGCTCCGCCGGGTCCCGGTAAGAGGGGAAGACCCATAAAGTGCTGGCTTGACGTCGTAAGGGATGACATGCGTGCCAATGGTCTCACTACAGGGGATGCCGACGACTGTGCGTAGTAGAGAAGAAAAAGTAGGAAAGCGGACGTCGCGAGACGCAACTGGGACAGACAGTTTGATCAGTTTAAATAATATTATTATGTAATACACAATATATTATTACTTAAAATAATATTTTGAGTGACAAATAAAAATATGACGGTAATTGGTCACAATGTCTGAAATAATGAAGCTGACTGAGCGAGCGAACCTACGAGCGTCAGCTTATGTATTATAAGCTTTGAAGTAACTATAAATACATAAAATAATTAATATGAAATCTTGCTCAACGCACAGGCCGCTCGGTCGAATTAGAGCAATGCACCATAGTGAGTGGAGAAACGATCAGTATCTGCATAAAATGTTTACTTCGAAACTTATAACGACCTAACTATACTATACCTAACTAAAACATTAATCGCAAGTATCCGATATTGCAGCTCTGTGGTAAGCGCGATGATAACGAACTAAGTAATTACCTAAACTAAGTAAAAAAACTAATTAAAGATTATGAAGAAAAGGGAACTTTGGTAAAACCAAAAATAGTTACTCCGTGATCATGGCGCTAGCACAAAGCCGTAAAATCGGATACTCTCGAATGATAGTGGACATGGTAAATATCCCGATAATGAATATGTTAGTGACCGTGATAGTTTAAATTCTTATTTATGTACCAATAAAATATGCACCCGCCGGCTTTAACTTACTAACTACAGTACTCGTAGTAAATTGTGTAACATTTTTCTACCTGCACTTAACTATTTGTAATAGTTAATAATGTTAAAGTATGTACTCTGTTATCTCTGGGGCTGTAATCAAATATAAGGATAATTACAATATGAAGTGCAATATATTTTGCGGTCAGCATTAGGGTGCGTTTCCACTGAGGTGGAGCTGTGCGGAGTGAAGCTGTATTGTGCCGTGTTAAAACAGGCAAATTCAATCTCTCAGTTCAAATTTGATGCTCTCGGTAAGAAAAAGGGCAGAGATTTGAAATCTTTTATTAAGTTGGTTATTAATTTTGATTAATATACAGCCATAGCACTAGTCTGATCGACTCCGTTCTGTCCGGCTTGTGGTCGCTTGATACCTTTAGACCTATATTTTATTTGAAAGCCCGCTTTGCTCCACATAACTGTTTCCACTTGTGCAGAGTGGAGATATCAAGTATTAATTGACCAATTCACGGTCCGCTACGCTCCGCTCAGCCAAGCTCTGTTTCAGTGGAAACGCACCCTACGGACGGAAGGTATGTACTTCGTAATTATTGTTTTTCGCAATATTTTTTTTTATAAAAGAACTTCGGTTACTATTTACAAATGTAGTTCTAATATTGCGTGACTTGATCGATTATAGTTTTAAGTAGGTACCTACAGTAAAGATAATGCACTACCAACTAGTTATGTGATGAAAAAGAAACAGCGGTCAAGTTCGTGTCGGATCACGCTAGTAGCTAATTTGTATTTTTTTTACTGCGTATTTACTTCTACATATTAATTTTCCTTTTACGTTCGTTATATTTGCAACAGATCGGTTCACGAAAGATGCAAGTAAGGTATTTACGGCAGTAAATGCCTTACCTATATTAATGTTACATACATAAATTTTGTCACGCCTTTATCCCCTAAGGGGTAGGCAGAACATACTATACGCCCACATTTCACCGTATGCCCTTTTTCCCACGTAATAGTTGGAGAACCCAGAACCGTGTTGAAATGGACAGGCGCAGGTTGTGGCGACCTGCTGTTGAAATTTTTAGGCTTAACGACTGCCATGTTACTGGCAACCGGGACCAACGGCTTAACGTGCCTTCCGAAGCACGGAGGAATTAATGTTAATTCCAAATAATAATGTTAATAATCCTTAATTGATGAATCTCGAAGAAGCGAAAGAAGTATGCATGGATCGCGAAGCCTGGCGATCTGTCCTCTCTGACTACCCCGTCAGGGATACAGCGTGAAGATAGTTAGTTAGTAAGTTAGTAATAATCCTTAGAATAATGTTAATGTCTAATAAATGCCTTCAGCGCAGTGGTCATCTTTCGTGAACCTATCTGTACTACCATGAATTATTCACGTGCAACAGTTCAGCTGGTACTTGGACTTGGCTGGTACGGTAGTAATGAGTATGACAAAAATTTGCGGTGTAATTTCTTCTGTGACAATGTTGCTCTTTAATAATAGTTAAATAGATCATTGAATGAAATCCTTTGAAAAATTATGACAAATGCATACTTGAGAGCACTTGAGACGGAACGTGTAAACTTTATATATACATATGTCACGCTTTCATTCCCGAGGCTACAACCAGAGGCATATATGCCAAATTTCCCCATATGCTGATGTGAGCTTCATGGACTTGTGGATATATTTTTAGAGGGACTAATCTCATTCACCTTCCCATTACTATGACGACCTATAAACCAAGATCTACAGGAATGCCCAAAAACATAAAAGTTACATCGAGCTTAAACTCGGTAATATCCCAGCAGTAGTTGGAAGCCTAAAATCCTACCTAGAAATGAGAGCTGCTCCTCACAGTCAAATAAAAATGCATCTTATGATCCATATCCAGACTAGATAGGGTTTGAAAGCATCTGGGAATATTACCACTATCACTACATATTATAAAACAAAGTCCACGTATCTGTCTGTCTGTTCGCGATAAACTCAAAAACTACTGTACCTAATTTTCTACCATTTTCGCCAATGGATAAAATGGTTCTCGAAGACTGTTTTAATATATAATTGGTTAGGTTTATGTATATATTAGCATAAATATAAAGATATTTGTTGAAGGTGTCGACAAAAAATATACCGTCTGAGCTTTCAACGAAAACGTTGATTTACATACATACATACATACATAGTGTCTAGTGTCCATCCTCAGCCTTTATCCCCAAAGGGGTAGGCAGAGGCATACTATACGCCCACATTTCACGTTATGCATTTTTGTCACACGTAACAGGTAAGCCATAGTGAGCCCATTGCCGTGTATAGTGGAATTGTGTATCTTATATGGATCTACAGAAAGTCCGCAATGGAATACTTAAGAACAACCATCTAGCTTACTATAATACTGGCGAAAAGGGTAAAGGGAAAACTATAACACGCGGGCGAAGCTGCGGTCATCAGCTAGTAAATACAAAAAGCTTTTTGTATAAACCATACCTAAACATTATCTCTTAGCTTGATTTGAAAAAAAAAGGCAAGGTTAAAATTATTTAGGTATGTTTGTACCTACTTATATACCAATTATTTGATTTAAATTGTGGCTAAAGGCAATTGTGACAATAATTGCAGGTATAGAACAAGTACATAAGCTACCATTATTTATTTATAACGGCCTCAGACGTCGTTTTGTAAAATGGAACATACACTATCTATCTAATACTGACGCTGTGCAGTGGACTTTCGGTAATTCGACTAACATTTTAGATTACATACATACATACATATCGTCACCCCTGTCTCCCAGGGTAGGCAGAGACTATGCCTTTCCACTTGCTACGATCCTGGCATACAACTTTCGCTTCTTCCACTTTCTTAAGTGTTTTCATACACACACGCCGGTTAAGACCTGACCTTTTTTCAAAATATTTTTTATTTGATTGACATTATGTACGTCGAGGTAGCCCCTTCCCAGTTTGCCCATTTACGGTCGTAATTTTAGATTAAGTGTCGGAATATTGACTTTGTCAGATAGAGTACTGCCTAAGATCGTTTTTTTTTTGAAAAAGTAATCATCTCAATCTAAGTACATAATGTATTAAAAACTGTTTTAAAAAGCAATTAGTATGCTAACTTATTCTAAATTTAAATTTTAAAGCGGAAAAATTTTTCACTCTCGAGCGGGACTCGAACCAGTCTCTTCTGGTTCAACGCACGTGCAACTTTGCCACTTTGCTAAGTGCCGGTCCATGGTGCCTTAAGACGTAAGAAGGTGAATTAATTCGTCAGTTTCGAGTAGGTCTCGGTGGTGTAGTTGGTAAACGCGTCTGGATCGGTTGGACAATGATCGTTTACAGAACACTGAGTGGAGCGGAGCGCTTCGATTTTAAACAACGGATTTAATAAACAACAATTTATAAATGACGGGAGTTCGAAGTATGTCACGGGCGAAGCTGTAATTACATTAACGAAAAATATGGCTCATTTTAAAAATGTTTATTGCAATTTATTACAAGCTACTACTGATCCATAAGACTCTTGCAACCTTTGACTAGACTCAATGGGTATTTAAATAATAAAAATAATGTCTGATAAATGTTACTCGTACGGTCAGCGAACCTATTGCCTTCAAAATTAAGTGCCAATGCACTCCGTCTATTAAGGTCGCCTACAGACGCAGGTAAAACAAGTTTGCCATTTACCAGTGCAATTCTATTATGCCACTGATCACTTCGCCCCTATCTAGTCCAATGGGTTACGTACATACCTGGGGGTCGAGTCTACTATTGACGAGCCGTAGAATAGAACCAGAATCGCTGTTTTTTTGTGCTGTGTCTGAATCGCTGCTAGTCAGTTAGTACTGACCAGCGGGCACTGGCGCGGTACGTGTTAGTAGAATTCTATCGGTCGACCGATATAAGTCTATTGGAGTACGATTGTAATAGTAGACTACGAAAAACTGTCAAAATTGTAACGATGGCTTTCTATAGAACGATGATTTCGATTTTATTTCGACACGATTGAAATAGTAGACGCCCCCTGTCCCAATAAACCTCCTAATAATAAAAATATTTTTGATTGATTATTACAACCGTAAAAGCCAAATTGACTAGGCCAAGGCAGTAGTGTATGAAATTTCAGACTATTTAATGATAAAAATTCATGTTATTTAGTCGCTCTAAGTTAACACACAAAAATATACAAATAGAAACATAAAAAATATAATGTAATAAACGAATTTTGTTTTAAAATAAAATATTTTCATTTAAAACGAAAACGAATGTAATTACTGACGATTAAAAAAAAGTGGCAGGGAGTTTTATTGTCAGGTTCTTATTCAGGCTTTACCTACTGCTTTGCCAATCTGGCAGTAAATGTAAGCCAGCAAGAATTTTTCATGCAAAAACTACTGAATGAATTTTAATTAAACTTTACAGTAATATAGTTTTTAGATCAAAATAGGACATAGGCTACTTTTTATTCTAGAAACAAGTTCCAGTGGGAAGCGGTAACGGAAAATCTTCAAACGAAGTACGAAGCCAGGGTGAGTACCTACTTAGAAAGAAGATGTTGAATAATGATTCCGAACATTCTCAAGTTGAATGTAAGTACATCCGATACGCTTTTGATGACGTATGAAAACCGGTCCGTTTCGTTTACTCCGACACGGTCAATGCCCCAGAGTTAGCCAAATTATATCATCTGTGGTCAGTTATACTCGTTTGAAAGTCTTTCTTTAGAGATATTAAATATATTATTAATTTTAAAGTCATTATCTTTATATATTCTGTTCTTTTTTTAATTAACTTTGCTATTTGTTTTTTTTTCCTTGACAAATTTTAGTAAAAAAATTAAACCGTTCTCGCATCAAGGTTACACTTCAATATTATGCCAAGAGTTGGTAATTAGTCGGAGGACACAAGAAGCCTGATGCGTTCTTGGTGATCCTCCTCTCTACTGCTTTAGGCCGCCGCGGGGCTTAGTAGGTAGACCAGGTGTCCCACACAAGTCCTTTTTCGTCTACCGAAATCCAAGAGAAGGGAAAATGCCTAATAGCATTTACTGAGTCAATAAGGTACTAAGGTACCATTATACAATAAAATTACGTATTATATATAGTAGCCACAGCCTGCTCGTGTCCATCTCAACACGGCAATGGACTCACCACCTGTTACGTGGAACAAAAATGCATACGGTAAAATGTGGGCATATAGTATGCCTCTGCCTATCCCTTCGGGGATAAAGGCGTGATAATAATGTATGTATGTATGTATAAAGTAGGTACTTTTGCATACTTGTAAATGGAATTGAGCCCGTTTCGTTTGCGGTTTACTTATTTTTATACATAGAGTGATTCATGACGGCCTTTTAGACATATAATTCGTAATTGTGTTAATTGATTGAATTGAAATATGCCGACTGAGGGTTTTCATCGAACTCGCTGCCCTGAGTAATATAACAAAACAATGATAGTATTACTTTTTATATATCTAGAGGAAAGTCTGCGGTAACATAATGTCTATTTTTTAAGAATAGCTTACCTTTGGGAAATTGGCACGGGCCACAGACGTACAAGAGTAAGCAGACCAAACATATTCCTTTGCTTATGGAGCAATAATTCACCATTCACTCTTGCTATTTGTTGTATAAAGCTATCTTTGTTATAACGTACAAATAAGCTACAAACTTGTAATGACAACCGCCGCTGTCATCTTTAAATCAAAGTTTTATGTGTCGAAGTGATAATTTAACATAAAATGTTACAAAAGTAGACAAAAAATATACAAGAAGGTGTTGTGCATAGAGTGATGAAGTTTCATTATCAAGAAATTACCAGAAATAACTAAGCTAACCTACCTGTCTATGTGTGTGTAATAGGCTACGCTATTTTCCGGTAACGTTGGGTCTGCTTACTGTCTTTTATGTTGTTGACTAATTAAACATAAATAGTAAACACGTGCATACTAAAACTAATTACCGAACTACTATACTGTAATTGACTTTGCTGTTATGCGAATGGGATAATTTTTTTTTTGTTACTAATAGTTACTTATTCGTGATTTGTAAGAATGATCATAATTGAGTGCTGTTCTTGTGGCGGCCAGCGCCACATAGTAGAAATTTATCGAACTACATCGATACTAAGAGCCGTATTCCAGAACGTTTATCAATACTCAAAAAACACTTAAGAATAGTATTTATAAGGCAAAAACTAGCCTCAAGCGTCGACTGAGTATTGAGAAACGTTCTGGAATACGGCCCTAAGAATACTACATCGCGCTATGAGAGTTTTCGCGCTGAAGAAGCAAAATATGCAACAGGCCATCATCAATCGTTTGGCCTCGGCCCGCCAGGCGTGATCACCTTGTCTGGTCGGCGAATCCTCCCTTAGTGTCAGAGGAACATCTCCACCCGTTCGTTTACAGTGAATTGGCATTAATGTAAACATCCTCGGAGCGTTTTCATGTTGCGTTCGAAGCCTTTGTTTTTCCTCCATTTTCTAGCGTTGCACTTTCTTATAATGATACAATACTTAAATAATAATATTTTTTAAAAATCAATTACGTAAATTTAAAAACAGGCTAATTGCTTACTATTTTAGTAATATTTTATGAAATAAATAGTCATTATTTTGTATACAAAAAAACAAAAAAATATCAAACATAAAATTGTATAAAAATTTTGTAGCATGTATTTAATTACATATTTTTTTACGTTTCTAGTGCTGACTAAGCTATTCTGACTTTGTTTACTACTAGCGGCTTTACTGAATAGAAGGCCTCATGAACAGTTAAACAGAAATGTGCTGCGTCAAAAGGGGCCTTAGAAGGTGACTAAAGGCACAAAGGGTCGGTAGCGTGAGAGTAATAGTAACTTTGGTGTTGAAAATGTTCAAGCCCAATGTCCAGGTTGAATAAATAAATAATAATAATGAATGATTTATTATTGATAAAAGAACTCGGATACCCAGGCGTGCGTGTACGAAGCGATTGATGAATCTTGAAGAAGCTAAAGAAGTATGGATCACGAAGCCTGGCGCTCTGTCCTCCCTGACTACTCCGTCAGGGATACAGCGTGAAGATAGTTAGTTAGTTAATGATTTATTTATTTCTAAGAATAGTAAGTACATGAAGAACGCCACATTAAAAATAGTGACACATATTCTACTGCTGGGAGTCCTAAGGCTATCCTTTCGATTAATGATTTTATTAAATTATTTGTATTGAATAGTGTAACAATTTGAAACCCTTATAATACTTATATCGTTTTCTCCAAATTTGATTGACACTGTTTGATAAATGATGTTACAGATAAGTCCTGTTTTGTTTGTAATTATATATTTGTTTTATGATACGTTGTACAGTACTGAACAATAGCATAAACGCCTCCGCAAAAATCTATTCTATAAGTTATGGGTTGTGTAAGCGGGCTCTGATAAAAGTACCTTTAAGTATATCCTACGAAAAAACTGAAGAGTTAATAACTGTATTAAAATAGGTATCATAAGTGATAGTTCTAAGAAAAGGAGTGTGGAAACGTACAATTATAATACAACAAATAAGTAATACAATACGTTTATGCACATCTTCAATCTTTTTAAGTGTAATACATACAAACATACATATTGTCACGCCTTTATCCCCGAAGGGGTAGGTAGAGGCATACTATACGCCCACTTTTGTCCCACGTAACAAGTGCTAGACACTAATTAGCACGACCAATTAAAGTCCTGGTAGTCTCTTTAAGTGTAATAATCGAACAATTTAAACTAGGTACATGTTTATAGGTGATAGATTAAGATATAATGTTAAAAATCTATTATTATTAGGTTGAAAATAGATTATTCTTATTCTTAAAGTATGTATAAGCACTGTTGTACACTCTTCTCCTAACTGCATACGTCTGTTTACATAAGTTAATATACTGTCTAATAGAAATGAATAAATGTATACGAATTAAAAAAAAATCATATTAATATTGCAAGACTGCAATATTAATATGATTTCGTTACAATTGTAACGATTATTTTCAACCTCTGGCTGATATAATAATACTTAGTTTAGTATGATGAAATTTCGAAACAAATTGTTTACCTTCGTGAATAATATATTACTATGTCAACATATACTCGAGAATGATAGAATATAATGGAAAGTAAGGAAGAATTTCGTTCAAGGTGCCGTCTACCCCGGGATATCCTTCCTAGAATATCCAAGCTGCCAGGTGTTATAAGGATATGTTGCAAAGATGAGAATGCACTCTTGACACTTTTTTTTTTGATTGACAAGCTGACCCCTGCGGCTTTGCCCATGACATACTTCGAACTCCCATCGCACCCATTTACTGCCGTCGTTTATTACTCTTACAATAATGTGTTAAGAATTGCCCGATTTTTTTACCTTTATATATACTGCTTCGCGCTCCAGGGTAGGTCATTCAACACATAAAGAATTTTTCAATTCGAACCAGTAATTCCTGAGATTAGCGTGTTTAACCAAACAAACAATACACAGTTTAATTCAAATTTAATAAGTACAAACAAAATATACATAGGTACACTTACAGGCTTATTAATATTTTACATTTTGATGTGTATTATTTATTGCATTTAGTATTTGGGCAAAATCAGATCAAGCAGCTGAAAATTGTAGGGATTGATTATAATTTTCGCAAATTCGAAAAGTACCTACGTTGCGTAAACTACTTTTGTCAGAAAAGATTTTGGATAAAAACTTTTCTGAAAAAAAAAAAAAAAAAAACAAGAGTATGTAGCAACCGTGGGAGTAGGTCATGAGTAGTTATTTATTTTTTCTAACCGATTTATGTTGTTAACGTTTTTGTTACTTTGCTGCTCATTTTTTACTCTCTGCTCTCTCTCTCTGCTCATTACTCCGTCAGGGATTCAAATTCAAACAATGGCGTTTTCCTATGTATAATATGTATATATTTAAAAATATACTAGGTTAATATGCCGTCCCCGGTAAGTCTAAATGGAGCGAAGCGTTTTGCCGTTTTTTCTCGAGTTATTTTGTCGATGTTTATTTTCCTTTCGGTGATTATTCTTCTATGGTATGATTTTAGACTTTATTTTTTCTAAATCATCTATGGCTTGATGTCTTGTGTGGTATGGGTCGAGTCATTTGGCGGGAAGAGTGACAAGTGCGGACGCTTGCTTTATATTATTTTCTAAAACTAGTGCATTTATCTTGTTTTATGTGCGGGAGTGGTGGTTTCTTGGACATAAAAGTTGTGTTAACGTGCTTTAGTGAAAGACAATGATATATATGCAGTGAAATGCTATTTTCTCTCTTGCCGCGAAACGTCCACTGACAACCTTAGTATAAGAATCACCCTTATACTGAGGGCAAGGGCCAGGACGTAGCCTGAGGACACGACATCGACTGAAGAAGAGCCTAGTAAGTAAGTAGTAAGATTGAAGAAATATGATATAAAAAATAAGATTTGGCTAAAAGGTCTTAAAAACCAGGCCATTAAATAATTACATTAAAAAAAATGTGGTATGGGTCAAATTTGATGAAAAAGTGTTGAGTGGTTTGCTAGGAGTTCGAGGAAAATCCGAATCAGGGAAGAATGGAGCTACGCTCGTAATAAGCATGTATATCAGTTGTCTAGATCCCGTAGTACAAGCTTATAGCTTAGTTTGGGCTAAATGGCGTTGTGTAAAAAGTGTCCCACAATATGTATTTATTTTTATTTAAATTTAATAAGCAAAATATAATTACATACATGCTTACATAATATATTTTTATTTTGATGCGTATTACTTATTACTTTTGCCCAAACTGATTGGGCAGAATCAGGTACCTAAGTAGCGACATGATAGAATTTCACATAAGTTTTGTCACAAAATATTTCAGATATAATCACCAGAGCAGCAACTGTGGGAATATGTAGGTTAATTATTTTTTCTAGCCGAATTATGTTGTTCAGTTTTTTATTATTTTGTTGCTCTTTGTCAATTTTACTTTTTCTGTAGCTGTCGTCGGATTAAATGATTATGACGAAATCTTACAGATTCTTACCTAACACAGCACAAAAGCGGCAATAATCGTGATATTATCGTTCATTAGAGTTACTTCAGTTGTTCAAATTTTATATACTACTCGGGACTTCACGCGAAGTTCACGAGTAGTATATAAAATATAAACAGCGAAAGTTTAAAAATAACATACTTCAGTTGTTCTTTTTTTTTCTTGGGCTTTCTCAATTTGACAGTTCTGCCAGAATCGACTTATTTGAAGGTTGTTTGATATTTTGATTTTAAGTCTTTATTTTACAAAAACATTTTAATTTTCCAAGAAGTACATTATTATAAATAGCTACGTATTCATATCCAGGTTTGGTTAAGTTCTACTCCAGGAGAGTAGTAAAGACCTCGATTTTTATAACTCATTGCATTTTTGAGTAATATTTTCACAAAATTGTCTAAAATAGACCAAAGTAATACTAAAGTTTCCTTATAGTTTATATTGGGAAAAGTCATTGTAAAGTAGCCGAAAAAACAGAATTTAACCTACTATTCTCCGGGTCCCAAGCAACCTCACCTGCTTAAAGTGCACGATGAGAGATGAGAGGTGACAGTAACAGGTCATACAGCAGTCACTCTCAACAATGCTGAAAATCACAAGTCAAAGAGAACCTCGGGCAGGTGACGTTTGTAAGCAACTGTGAAAACCAAAACACTACGATGTAGGAAGGGCGAAGATTATTGGTAGCTGCAATCCACAAGGTTCCGTTTATGCAAAGTAAAAATACAAATTTTCTTTTTTAAGCAATTATTTTGCTAAATTTCTCATAATCATATCGTCAATATCAATCAATAAATATCAATAACAATCATCATACTCTTAAAATGACGGTTAAAATATGGTGGAGAATTTCAACTTGATTCGAAACGGTTCGGGTAGTTCAGTTGGCTTTCTAGCCAATACGGTTGTAATAATTGCCCCGGTTAGGCAAAGGTCACGGGTTCAATCCCCGTCTCGAATCGAATTGCCCTTTTCCACTTTATTAAAAAAATATGAAAAATACAGAAACTTAAATGAAATCAAACCTTCGAAACTGAAATCCTTTCCGAAACTCATTACACACCAACTATAATGATTTGAACGATTTTACTGAATATAGTCATTGTTTTTAAATAAACATAAATTTATTTTGGCGCCACTTCTAATTTCAAATTATAAAATCACACACGATCACAGACGTGTTTATTTTTATTCAAGCCGGCCGGTGCGATTTGTTTCGCGTTTAGTTTACGAATGCTAACGTTTTCTTTTGACGAAGGCCCGCGAGCGTGCAGCCACTCACCTTGATTTTCCTGAATGCTTGCTAATATTTAGGTCACAAGGTATCTTGTTATCAATGTAGTTTTATTAATAGCTTCGTATTTATAGACGAAAATAATAAGTATGCTTGTAAGTTGTTTTGAATTCTAGACTATTTAATTTATATAGTCTTCCATAACGTATTATATTTAATTAATTATCATACCTAATATTATTAGTGTAAAAACGTGATTGTTTAGTTTCACTTAAACAAAATTAAAGGTTTTTTTTTCTAAAATGGTGATAGACTACGTTTTGTTACGGAAATCATCTCATAACAGGGAGCTACCAATACCATACCTAAATAACGCGAGCGGCCTACTAGCGGGCGGGGTCGCGGTCTATCAATAAATTAGAATTTATTTCTTTATCAGAATAATCTCTTCCAGTAGCTACTGCTTATTCTAGTTCTAAATCTCGACTACTAATCCGATTTACAAAATTCTTTTTATTTATCGAGAAAGTTTTAGACCATATTAAATTAACAGGCTACTACGCATGGGAGCAAAGTAGTATTGATATTTTTTTTATTACATTTTATTAAAACAATTTAATGGGCATGTATTTTAGGTGTGGGGTGCATCGGGAGTTCTAGTATGTTATGAGCGAAGTACCATTTTTTTTTATGTATGACTTATCAAAATGTCGCCACCCGCCTGATGGAAAGCAGAGACGACGATCCGTGACTGAGGACCGCAATTCCAGCCGGTAGGACTCCGATAGCGACTAGCAGGTTGACGGCCCAGAAATATGCCTTTTTACGCTTCTCTTAAAGGACCCATGATCAAATCTTATTAAATATAAAAACTGAGAATAATTTTGATAATTAAAAAGTAATTATATGTTCTATTGTATTTGATAACAACTGTTTTGTAACTGACGTGCCGCCTGTAAGTAAACTATTTAAGTTTCCGTTCATATGTGCAACAGTAAAGTGTCGAAACCTGAACGCATTAACGCTGTACAAATACACAGCTTTCTGAATGCTACCAGTTGAAACATAAGTAATTATAATGATCACCAATTGGATTGCCCAAATTCATTGAAAGAAAATTAATACATGGCACCCATGTTACAGTTATATATTCGAAACTAGAGGACGTCCGTAAGGTCAACTTTTCCGTACTAGTTTCCCAGGGGAACCTATTCCCGGGATAAAAAGTAGCCTATATGAGGTCAATATGATAATCACCTTATATTATCATACTTATTATTATTAACATACATACATATTGTCACGCCTCTATTTCCGAAAGTATTATGGCCCCGCGGACTCAGTGTTCTGTAAACGATCACTGCGTTAAGCAATTTTCACTGAGGCTGTTCCTCGGATGGGTGACCACTTTGTGGCATTTACATTTGCGAGCGTTTCCGTGCGTCGGAAGGCACGTTAAGCCGTTGGACACGGTTGCCAACATGACAGTCGTTAAGCCCAGTTGAAGGCATTATGGGCAACTTGACAATTTTCAACAGCAGGTCACCACAACCTTCGCCTGTCCATTTCAACACGGCAATGGGCTCACCACCTGTTACGTGGGGCAGAAATCCATACGATAAAATGTGGACTTATAACCTCTGCGTATCTCTTCGTGGGTAAGGCGTGACATTATGTATGTATGTAATAAAACACAATTTTTCACTTGCATTTGCTTGCTATTTACAACAGAAACTCTATTGTTCCTTTTCTTCATTCTCAACAAGAAAAATAAACGGTAGAGTTCCCGTTGTTATCTTTCATTTGTTACCCATAGTGTGGAAAAGCTCTCATAACTTAGTCTTATCTTAGGAACTCTGTTATATGGGTTAAGAGTGAACTCACTTTATTTTTCAAGTTATGCAAACTTTTTGATTTTATACCATCTTGTATGACTGTGGTGGACTGACTTCATACAGCTAACATACAATATATACATCCAAACTAAACGTAAACGTGTATATAAATGTAAATTCTGCTCAATCTGTTGAAGATCTCTATTTCAAAATTAATGAATGGCAAGATTTCTCAAGATATCTATAATTCCTGACTACCCCGTCAGGGATACAGCGTGAAAATATAAAGATAGATCTATGATTCAACCCAAGGAAACAAATATACATTACAAAATTGTAAAAAAAAGTTTACATAAATTTAAGTGGAAAAAACGCGGCAAATTTAAAAAAAAATTAATGTTTTGCTTAAAATATGGCGACCAGTTTATGTATTGCACGTACTCGTAACCGAAACAGGAATTGACTTTACAAACTTTACGTAACTAGGGACACAGTGTTGTGAAAGCTGATAATTCTAGAAACAGATATGCATTAGCTTCGATGGTAACCTGTTTGGTCTAGACCAGAGGTTCCCAAACTTATTTTGTATACTGCCCACTTCGAGACTAAATAAATTTTTGCGCCCCCATTTTTTCACCTACTTAAAACCACTATAACTTCAAATTAAATTATTTAATTGTTGTGAGCTATATTAGCGGAGATTAAACATTCATTCTTAAATAGACATTTACTATAATCCTCAAGAGTTAACTTGAGACCTGAGTACAGTAGGTAGTACATAACGACGCTCAGGTCTCAAATTAACTCTTACGGGCTACACCTACCAATGAGAATGATTATTAAAGCGCAACTTTATAGTATTCAGACAGAGTATATTTTATTCAAAATAAAACAAACATAATCGTATAGCATAAACATAAACTTATATAAAAACTTATGTGAAGGATGAATCAGATGCTGTTTAATAAGTTTGTTGATATCAGGTTCTAATTTACTCAAGAACAGCCGCAAGTCACCACGTTCGGTAACATGCAAACGATTTCTCTTTTTAGTAAGCAGCGTTGGCACAGCACTAAATCCACGTTCACACAAATATGACGATGGGAATGCTATCAAGAATCGTTGAACGATTGACCACAATCCAGGGTACAATTGCGGGATCGGTTTTTGTAGCCAAAATTCTTGATAGCCATTTTTGAACTTGATTTTTATTTCCTCGTTTGTTGTCAATTCTATAAGTTCTTCTTCCAGCTGAGGTGAGATTGATGTGTTGGATTGTAACACGGATCTAACACCCAGCCTGGTATTTCCAAGTTCAAAATGTCCTGGTATCGTTCGGTGAAGTCAATGTTGAGGTTTTCCAAATGTTGGCAGTAGGCAAACAAGACGTCGTTACTGCAGGATACTGATAAACTCGGAAACTCACGTCTGCCCATATTATTTTTTTGTAGAAGCAGTTTGGCTGCGAAAGCAACAATGACATTTTTTGTTTTAACCAACCATAGTGAAAGTTGCGTAACTCAGTGATCGTTTACAGAACACTGAGACCGCGGGGCCACGAGCGCTACGATGTAATGAGCTTGTTTGCAATGCAATTCTGTATCTTTAGTTTCCAATAACTCTATCACAGAGTCAAAAATGCAATTCTGTATCTTTAGTTTCCAATAACTCTATCACAGAGTCAAACAGGTTGTAAAATCGAGTCAGACAATTGCCTCTTGATAGCCAACGAACCTCAGTATGAAGCAACAAGCGGTTGGAATCTTCGTCATTAGTAACACAAAGCTGATGAAATAATCTATCATTTAAAGAGCTGGTACGGATTTTATTGACTGCTTTGATACACTTTTAATAGCCGAAAATAGTTTTGCTACACTTGGCTGAGTATTATGCTTCATCACTAGGTCTTGAAAATATGCTACATTCTTGTCTTACTTATCTGGATGCATTTTATTCAAATGATCTTGCAGTCTTGAAGGCATCATTGCTTCATTCGAAAACGTTTTTAGACATAGAAGGCACTGAGGCGACGATGGGTTTTTGGGATTTTCAATGAATCCGAATTTAATATATTCCACAGAGTATTGCCGTCTCTTGTTTTTTACTTCCGACATTGTTTTGTTTTAAGAAATACTTAAGTAAGTGTTGAACTTAAGTACTGCTTATCTATTACGCGCGAAACCGCAAATGAAAATAAAATAAATATTCCGTTGTTTATATAGGATTGCATAAGCAGCACGCACCGACAGGAATAAGACAAACATGCATAAACTCGTTTATCTCATTCGACGCTCAATTGTACTCAACAAGTAATAACAAGTATTCTATGAATCAGCCGATTGATACAAGAATGCACAAATCGGATTATTTAACAAAAACTTATTAAAACATGATTGCCCGCGGTCTATTATCTACGAAAATAACCTATCTAGGAATACTAATAACTAATAAAATGCAAAAGTGTGTCTATTGCCTTTTTATTTGTTTGTTTGTGTCTACTTTCATTTCGAAACGGAGCGACCGATTGACATGATTTTTCTTCTAGTTATTGAATAAAACAGGACAGATACATGATATACGCGGAGAGAAATATCGAACCGAGTTTGAGCAATCTCTTAATTAATATTAGTTGATGTTCTCAAGTTGTAGCCGAGAGTCGAGACCTCTGTCGGTGTCTAAGAGTCCTTCTAGCTAAATGAAATTACAAATCGCCCTCCGAAGCCTACACAACGCCCCCATTTTTTTTCTGGGTCTCTTACCGCCCTTTAGGCCTGCAGCGCCCACAAGGGGGCGTTATCGCCCATTTTGGGAAGCGTTGGTCTAGACTCTTTCGACATGGTCAGTTAACAGTTAATAGAAGTGTGCCACCTAAGTATAAGTGAATCTTAGTAGCCCGCAGTAATGATATCAAGCCAGATTCAAGTAATTTGAAGCTTTCTTTTTATTTTTTATCCTGGATAATAATCCAGAAAAATAAATAAATAAATAAGTTTAATAAAATAGTCTTTTAGTTAGTTTTGGTCTTCAGTGGAAAATATGAATCCTCTTATATTCATATTTACGATATATCGGGATTTATTCGCGACTAATATTATTAGGTACAAAGCCTACCTTATACTTCCCGACGTTTCGACCGGATTACTCCAGCCGTAGCCACGGGTTGACTGGTGGCGACGGGTTCCTCTTACATTCTTGTAGATAGCAAAATTAGTCTAGTCAATTATTTTTCCAGTAAAGCGATTAAAACTGTTCTGGAGCTTTCTATGGTGTTTGGAAAGTAACAAAAACACGCCGCATTCCTTTGCGTTGTATCCCTCACGTTGTTTCCAGCACTTGTGGAGGTGGTCCAAACTTATATGTTTAAGGGCCGTATTCCAGCACGTTTCTCAAAACTCAATCAACGCTTGAGGCTAGTTTTTGCCTTATAAATACTACTCTTAAGCGTTGATTGAGAATTGATAAACGTTCTGGAATACGGGCCTAAGACTCTCTTCCTAACTCAGTCGAAAATACACGTACTATGTTCAGGATGTATCCCTGACGGAGTGGTCAGAGAGGACAAACGGTCTTTATGATCCTTGCCTACTTCCTTCGCTTCCAACAGATACATTAATCGTTTCATACATGCACGTCTGTGTATCCGAGATAATCTTTCTATTTTTAAGCAATCTGTAAAAAGAACCAAAATTCCAACAGTTAGGACATATGTAACAAGTCCCGAGGTATCCCAAAACATATTATACATTATTTTAAACCATTGAAGCAGTAGACAAGCATACGGCTCACCTGATCGAAAGTGGTTACTGTAGTCTATGGACGTTTGCAACGCTAAGGTGTCACGCCCAACTGGCTCTATTGCCATGTTGAAATAAACAGGGCCAGGCTGTGGCTGCCAGCTGTTGAAATTTTCAAGCCATATATAAGACCTTAAACTGTGCATATAGAATTCCATGTTACTGGTAAAGGAAACATCGGCCTAGGTTCTGCAACACGGTAACGCTCGTAAATGATGAGATGTAATGGTCGGTAGTGTAAGTTCAGATATATAAATAAATATGTGTGTGTACCAGAGTAGTGAAATTTTTATACGACATTCTTTTTACAGCTATTAAACTTCTCTCATACGTCGATAAAGAAGTTTCACTTCATCACACAACATGACGTGCAACCGAAAAACATGACGTTTTTAAGCTATAAAATTTCTCTCAATGTCGATAAAGAAGTTTCCCTTCAAAAAAAATGGCTTACGCTCACAGAGCAAGGGTTGTTGCTCTTTCACTAGCGTCCTAATAGAGACGAAAGAAATAATAATACCGCATGTCGAGTTTACGTCAGGTTATAGGCGAAAATAGTATACGCGGCCTGTCGGGTCACTTTGTGACGTCATGGCTACCTGACCTTACCTGCTCGACAAGGTGACGTCTCCCACTTTACTTCGGGACACGTCTCAACAATCTCGGTTACTGATCCACTCACCCCTCTTCTTCCATCACCCTAGCTTATCTAAAAACGTAAATTCGAAATTGCTTTGTGTAACGTTTAATATCCTTCATCTATGTGCGTAAGTCACCCTAAATTCACCCACAGCCTACCCCCTCAACGTCACAACTTAACCGTCTGAGTAGGTAAAGAGTTACGCCCCCAGACACGCTTGGTAGTATGAAAAATTAGGTGACTCCCACGGCTTCGCTCGTTACATACTTCGAACTCCCGTCACACCTATTTAATCCCGTCGCTAATAAATTCTACAATGATGCATACAAAATTGCCCGATTTGTCGTCTTTGTACGTTACATAAGAAATAAACGGACTCAATTGTTTTCTAAGGTTTTCTAAATGTCCGACTAGTCAGAAATATAATACATCTCTGCCACCCACAGGGGACAAAGGCGAGATAGAATTCTGTAAAATTTTATGGTTCTAGATCCAGTGGTTTTAGGTGTACGTTGATCGATTAGCCAGTCAGTTTCTGCTGTTTTAAACGAGTATAGATGTGCAATAGCAAAAACATTTCGTTTCGTTAACTGTTCTGAACTTTGAGCAATCGGCTAATGGCCGGTCTCAATAATCTATCTTTCTTTTACTTTTGTCTAAAATAATGTCAAAATAGTTACCATCGGTACCTATCGACGAAAATTTCGGTTTCAATAACCAAAGATAGTTAGAAATAATTACCTACGACATTGAAATATCTGTCACAAAGGTTAATAATTTAACTGTTTATCTGTGGTAGCGATCTATGTTTAACTGAAGATAGAATATTGAAACCGGCCATAAATAAGGTTCAATACTTTCTTTTAGAAAATATTATATTGAAAAAACACAACCTGGTTCAGGACGGGGCCAATCCGTGACCTTTGCCTAACCAGGGCATTGCTCTACACCACTGAGCTATCAGAACTGTACCGAAATAAATTGAAACTCTTCACTATATTGTAATCATCATTTATGAGTATGATCAGAGCCATCTATCAAGTTACTTAACAACTCTGATATCAATAAACAGTCTCAATCCCCGTCCTGAACCAAATTGTATTTTTTCCCTTTAATAAAAAATCTATAACTACTTATGTAACGATTTTAGATCGAAATCATTGTTTTGTTTTTTAAGTGCCTTAAAAAACGATCGATTCATTTTTTGTCAAACCTTAGGTATGGACAAAAAAAGAAAATGATTCTACTAAAGTGTCTTTTGAACATCCAGGGTCATCTTAGATAAGATTCATAACTAGCTGCCGTACACGACTTTTCTCGCATTGCATTGTTTTTGACAGACTTCGATCTGTATTTAAAGACCGTCCCTGTAAGTACCTACTCGAACATGACACAAAATTTAGGTAAAATATTTCTAGCTGTTCTTGAGTTTTACTCAGCAATAAATTTGGCGATTATTTTTTTTAATCGGTCGCTTCGCGATTTTATTTTTCCGCGTATAACATTAGTTATTTGCAAATGAAAGTGTCGATAAAAAAGGGCTTGCCGTTTTAGAGATTAATCGGAACAAGTAGAAGGACAGATTTTTGAAGTGAAACTTCTTTAACGACGTTGAGAGAAATTTTATAGCTGTAAAAAAAATCTTACGTTTTTCGTTTACGAGCCATGTTTTTATGAAGTGATACTTCTTTGTCATATGTGAAACTTCTTTATCGACGTATAAGAGTAATTTTATAGCTGAGAAGAAATGTCGTAAAGAAGTTTAACTTTTTACCTGTGTACTCTGGTACACACTAATTTATTTCATGTGTACTTTTATAACGTGAAAAAATTTATACGAGTATATATTTGTATCCTATATAGTGTAAAGCTGTTAATTTAGAATTACAAACATCAGTATAAATATACTTATTAGATTTGGTTGAGTTGATTTTTGAGTATCCACGATATTACGACGATTAACTACCTAACTAAGCCCTTAATTAACGAAGTTTAAAATACAGTAACCTACGGTACATGAACCCACAATTTGAGCAACAATTACACAATTTGATTAAAACACCGATACACAAAACGGATTTGAACATAACGAGTACCTAATTCTTCTACAATTAATTACGTGAGTACCTTTTTAAATTGTTAGACAAACCTATATTATATATATAAATATATATAATTATACTAGCTGACCCCCGCGGCTTCGCCTGTGACAAACTTCGTACTCCCGTACTCCAATGCGCTATCCAACACATATTAGTAAAGTTAACTTTATATTATTATAATTTATTTTGATAAGGATTAATAGCATGAGTAAAATACGCGTTTAAATGTAGTCCAAAAAATTTCAAGATTTTTAGATATATAAATGGTTGTTGTGCCTCACTCGACATAGATAGGTATAGTGTGTCGTAGACTTTTTTGTAGATATTTATAAGATCTACAATTAATTAGGACATTTAATGGGTCTATCTTTTATAGTTTAGGCAGCGTACGCAAAATAAGTAACTTTTCTGGTTGATTTTTTACACCTTGTGTCCGAAAAACCCAAAAATCTTACGGAACCCTATTTTTTTCCAAAATAAAATAGAGTCTATGTTACTCGTGGATAATGTAGCTTTCAAATGCTGAAAGAATTTTTAAAATCGGTTCAGTAGTTTTTGAGCCTAATTATTACAAACAAACAAACATACAAACTAAGTTTTCCTCTTTATAATATTAGTGTAGACTAGCCGACCCCAGCTTCGAACGTGACGTACTCCGAACCGCCGTCGTTTTCAGTTTTGTATGAAAATTTGCTCGATTTGTTGACATTTATGGTTACTGCTCCGCCTCAGGGTGTAGCGTAGTGATATATCTATTCTAATATTTTAATATTATACGGCAATGGGCTCACCACCTATTACGTGGGACAGGAATCCCCACGGTGAAAAGTGGGCATATAATATGCCTCTGCCATCCCTTCGGGGATAAGGCGTGATGGATATTTTTTTTATTTAATATTATAAAGGTGAAGAGTTTGTTTGTTTGTTTGGTTGAACGCTCTAATCAGGATTTGAAAAATTATTTTTGTGTTTGTCCATTTATCGAGGAAGGCTATAGGCTATTTATCATTACGCTACTACACTGGGGAGCAGAGCAGTAGTCATAAATGTCGACATATCGGGCAAATTTTTATGCATCTTTGTAGAATTTATAAGCGACGGGATTAATTAGTTGCGACGGGAGGTCGAAATATTCCACGGGCGAAACTGTGGGGGTCATCTAGTAGCCTATAACCATTCTTGATAAATGGACACTAGCACAAAAATATTTATTTCAGACTTTTAGTTCCTGAGATTAGTGCGTTCAACCAAACAAACAAGCAAGCAAACAAACAAACTGTTCAGCTTTATATATTAGCATTGCTAGATATGTACTTAAGTCCAATACTAAGTCCTTTATCAATTCCTGTGTCCCTGTGCTAGTAAAGAGTAGAAAACTTTACCGAAGCTAATTATTAAGATTTGGGAGTATTTTTCTTCGACCGTAGAAAGAGTGAAAGTAAATCGTAAAAGAAAACTTTAACTGACTTAAAAAAGGGGAGTTTTTAATTTTGAGGGTGTGTAGGCTTTACTATATTCTCCTGGCCCAAGCGCACTCACCCTCACCTTTTAGCGGTGCACCAGCTGACTAAAGGACGAGGCTATGACGCAGGCGCCCCTAAGGGGGTGGGAGGTTAGACGGCAGTCGCTCCTATCATCGCCGAAAATAAAAAACTAAACGATAAATACTTCAAGTAGTCAAATAAAAATTAACACCATACTTAAAATTCAGGTAGGGTTTGGAATTGGAAGCTGGGAATACAGTAAGATGAAGAAGAACTAAAGTAAAAGTTAAAACCTCTTTATTATTGTACACCAGGAATAGTACATTATTGCAAAGGCCAGGAAATAGGCAATTGCAGTCGAGTATGAGTGTAGAGTATGCCTGCAGTACTGAGCTCTAGGATACGATTCCCGGGTAAGAACAAATTTTTGTGTGTGGATCCATTTATGTTTGGGTTCACAGGGGATGAGGATAGACCGGTCATAACTCCTTTGACCTTGACCTTTTTCAACCGCATTTGTGCGTGCACATCCATCGTTCATCGAAGCATGCAGTACGTGACGAAAAAGAGACCCAGGAGTTCTTTTAAGCGAATCCAAGAGCGAAAACCTATGACGAAGCTCGAAGTTTCAATATACGATAGTACTCGCTGCGTAACAAATTGCCAAAAGTGGTAGAACGAACGATGTTGGTCATGACCTTGGCTATCTACTCCTAGCAGGTTGCTGGTATTTTACAAATGACCATGTATATAAAAGAACTTTATAACTCAACAACGGATGTACCGATTTGGCTGAAAAGCCAGGAGAAGGAGGCTACTTTTTATCCCGGGAACAAGTTCCAGTGGGAAACGGCAACGATACGTATTTAGAAATATTTTAGATTCCTTAACAGTTTTCTTGATCTCATAGCACAAATTTATAACTTGTTTGTTCAAGTGTTGTTTGAAAAAGTGTCCTAGAATATTTATTATTTATACACACATTAAACAAGATAAATGCACTTAGAACAATATACTTACGTAAGCGCCCGCTTAATAAAAAATTAAAAAAAAAAAATCTAATCAAAAAGTATCTAATAAACCCAACGCGCCGTTTTATTCAACATTGCTGGAGCGTGGTAATGTTCTACATTCCAATCTCCAGCAATGAATTTCATTTTCTCTGTCCGTAAATGCGATACTTGGTGTATTCTTTTTTCGAAATAATGACAGTATTTCCATGCATGTTGGGGAAAAAATATATACCTATATAGCAGTTTGATATTAGATTTGTTCGTATAAAATTGGCAGCCTTATCGGAGAAGGCAATCTCGTACAGGACACTTTCGTATTCTTGGAGTCTTTTCTTTGATATTTCATATGTACCTATTTTAAGTATGTTTATCAATTGTCTAGATCCTATACCACAAGCTTATATTAGCTTTCCTTGGGCTAGATGACGCTATATATAAATAACCAACAGTATTTTTTGATTTATGTACTAGTTGACGCCCGAGGCTTCGCCCGCGTATAGAAGTTTTTCCGTTCCCGTTTTTGACAGGAACTTGTTACCGGAATAAAAAGTAGCCTGATGTATAAGCTATATTATTGTAAAGTTTCATTAAAATCCATTCAGTAGTTTTTACGTGAAAGAGTAACAAACATCCATACAAACTTTCGCATTTATATTATTACTAGATGCTCCGCCCGTTGAATATTTCGACCACCCATCGCACCTATTTAATCCCGTCGCTAATAAATTCTACAATGATGCATAAAAATTTGCCCGATTTGTCGACATTTATGATTACTGCTCAACTCCCCAGTGCAGTAGCGTAATAAAATATAGCCTAAAGCCTTACTCGATAAATGGGTTATCTAACCCAAAAATATTTTTTCAAATCCAACCCGTAATTCCTGAGATTAGCGCGTTCAACCGAACAAACAAACAAATTCTTCAGCTTTATAATATTAGTATAGAATAAGATTCAGTACATTTTTCATCATGTTTTTCAATATGCTTGCCTAATAATGTTGTTATATCTCGTATATTAACTCGGAGTCAACGTGCAATATTTCTAAAATACGCAAAGGCTAAACGAAGGATTAAATAGATATTAACTGTCATAGTGTCCTCAAATGTGAGGGATTTACGATCCACTAGCTACGGCTCATAAGATAAGTGTGTATTAATGTGTAATGTGTATTCTGTAGGTAACATTGCTCAATGTAGGTAAACACCAACCTTTAATCGTCGAATCTACAATATTAGACTACGTTTTCAGTTGAGTTGTTTTTAGGATTCCGTATGTCAAAAGTTAAAAAAGTAACCCGTATATGATCACTTTCTTGTCATCTGTTCATTTGTCACCATCGATTTTCTTAGGAACGAGTGGACCTGGTTTTTAATTTGAAATATATGCCAGATACTGAGGTTTATTTGTTAGGTATATAAAATCAACGTCCTGAGTCAGTTAGATAAAAAGATATGGGCACATTAGGATTATTGCGAAAACTTGTCATTACCGAAATTTATCTTAATTTATAACTTTTGTTGTGGAGGTATAATTTAAAGTAAACCTAACAAGAGTTTTGTTACGATTTCAGGGTAAATTGTATCTTCTTAAAACACACGAAGCTATGATTACATATTGCAACTTTTTGTGATGTATAGGTAGTTTTTAATATTGGTTGGTGCGTGACCGTGACTAATCAGAATATTAGTACAATACGCTTCCCGAAAAATGAGACTTGTACAGTCGTGTACGAAATAAAAACAATTTTGAAAAGCAATTAGTGTGGTGTCGTAAATTTAAAGTGGATTTTTTTTCCACCCGAGACTGAAAAATTATTCCACTCCACTCAACCGATAAGGGGACTAGGGCAGCCCCTTTTTTTGTTGTCACCCGTCCTTTCAAGACCTTACTGTGTTGTCTAATGGGTATGAATTGCACACCCGTAGAATCTTCGATAACTTACTATGTGTAGTGTGGGCATAATAACTACATACATAAAATTATTTAGCCATTATTTCGCCATTTCTATTGTTTTTGTGATATTTCTTTTTGTTTATTTTAAATTAATTACTATTAATATAATAATAAGTTATTAGCGTCTTGATTCATTGCAATTGCAATTTAGGTTATAATTCAAAATTAGCTATATGTAGGATATTTTTTACTATGTTTAAGAAGTATTTATATTTAGTCTAGCTTTTATAGTTTCCAAGATATCTCGATTTTAGTTAATTAGGTCATAGGGTTATTAGGAAAAATTAGGTCATCAAAAAATTGGGACGTGCAAGAGGTGTTCGAAATAGTTTACAATTTATATCCAGGGATTTTGGATAATATTAGAAATTACGTTTAAGTAATACTAAATATGGGTCTAAATAAGAAAAAGAAAGTATATCGATAGCTGCTCCGATTCTACGCGGGAAAAATGACAAGAGAAGAAGAAGAAATATATTATTTTCTAAAGCTAGTGTAGCTAGTGTAGTGTAGTGTTCTCATTATTCCATCTTGGAGTAGTGATTTCTTGGACATAAAAGATGTTTTAACGTGCTATAGTGGAAGACAGTGATATATATGCAGTGAAATGCGATTTTCTTTCTTGGCGCTTAAAATCCACTGAAAACCTCAGTATACCAACCACTATTATACTGGGGTGAGACTGACCTTGACTTAAGACTAGACTTAACTAAGACGTAGAGGACGGGGGCATTTTATATAATAAGAAAGAAGATTGAAGAAATATGAATTAATATTTGGCTTTTAGCCATAGCATCATCATAAAATAATTACAAAAAAAGATAGCTGCTCCTAGCAGTCAAATAAAAGTGAACCCCAGGATCCAATTCCAGGTATGGCTTTTAAGCAACTGGGAATACACTACGATAAGGAGAAGGTAGCAATAGGTAAATACTATCTGTATTAATTTTTAACCAGATACTTATTAAAATCATAAAATCATTCTCATTATTCCATACGTCTAAATATTTTTAGATTGATAAAGTATAGTAAGTGGCCTACGTCTTCTTTTATCAATGTCATTTGCAATTTTTACACCAATATTGTACGAAATTAAAAACTGTGCATCTCTGTAAACAGCCTTTGTTGAGATGGTGATGAGTGACGGCGCAGCGGTATTGTACTGATCATGTGATACGCATCGTGCGACTTGTTGGACACCTGATAAACTTACACACGATCATGATTGTACGACCGTTAGTCAATTAGGACGGGGGATAATACTTCTATGTTGTCGATATTAGCAATTTTTTTGTCATTGTCACAATTTCATTTTGTGATAAAAGTTAAATTGCAATTGTAAGTAGTCATAATTATTAGCTACAAAGTAAATCTTTTTATTGCATTTATTTTTTTAAGTGCCGTCACTGTCGCATTCGCATCTAATTCAAGTTATATTAACCTTCCCCAACTTCGTATGGTGTACACGTCACAAGCCATATCCCTACTTTGTCATCTTAATGGTTTACCTTTTTAAGAGTTCACAAAGTTGCAACACAATTTATATTTTGTTAACTACAAAAATTTTAAAGCTCGGACTGGATTCGACTGTACCTTAAATGTAGAGTAGAGACAAGAGACGTGCATAGTATGAGAGAAGTATAGAAACACGTAGTTTGCGGAGCACCGCGCCGTACTATAGAATGGTCTTAAATTCTTAATAGTCTGTGGCCGTACTGCCCCTCCCACTCTCTATATACCGCGCCGATGACAGTCCCGCCATGCGCTACTAACCTCATATAAATATATACATCTACTAGGTGACCCCCCCACGCCTTCACTCGTGGCATATTTTGAACTCCCGTCGCACCTATTTAATCCCGTCGCTTGAAAATTCTACAATAATGCATTAGAATTTGCCCGATTTGTCGACATTTATGACTACTGCTACGCTCTCCAGGGTAGTAGCGTGATGATATATAGTCTATACGAGGGGTATAGGCTATATAACCTATAGCCTTCCTCGATCAATGGACATTCACATGGATAACACAAAAAGAATTTTTCAAATCCGACCAAGTAGTTCCTGAGATTAGCGCGTTCAACCAAACAGTTAAAAACAAAAAAATATTTTTTGTGTTGTATAGCCCATTTATCGAGGAAGGCTATAGGTTATATATCATCACGCTACTACTCTGGCAAGCGGAGCAGTAGTCATAAATGTAGACAAATCGAATAAACTTTTATGCATTATATTATAGAATTTATAAACGACGGGAGTAAATAGGTGCGACCGGAGTTCGAAGTATGTCACAGGCGAAGGCGTGGGTGTTACCTAGTTTATACATAAACCACTAAAAAGACGCAATTCAAACCACGTGGTTATATCTCAAGTCGCAACTTTGGTGGTGCGTATTGTAACTGATTTTAATTCGCCATTATGTAGTACTATTAGGTATATAATTATTATCTTTGATTTGCCATTTTTGAGAGCGGGCAATTGAAGTCAGTAGTAATTTATTATGTATCACTTCCTTATAATAATACTACAATACTTTTTGTTAGCGAGTCGTCATTTTCAAGGCTCGAGCTAAACTGCGGTGGACACTTATCACTTTACACGTAATATGTTTTCCTTGTACTATGATTTCTATGAAGATACATTTTACTAATATTATTCAGGCGAAAGTTTTGATGAATTTATTTATCTATCACGTCTTATCCCCGAAGGGGTGGCAGAGGCATATTATATGCCCACTTTTCACCATGTGTATTCCAGTCCCACGTATAAGGTGGTGAGCCCATTGCCGTGTTGAAATAGGCCTTCAACTTGACTTAACTACAGCTATGTTACTGGCAACCGAGACCAACGGGTTAACGTGCCTTCCGAAGCACGGAAACGTTCGCAAATGTAAAAGCCACAAAGTAGTCACCCATCTGAGGACCAGCCATAGTGAAAGTTGCGTAACTCAGTAATAGTTTACAGAACACTGAGTCTGCGGGGCCACGATTCGAATTTAATGAAACTTTACAATAATATAGCTTACACATCAGAATAACACATAGGCTACTTTTTATCCCGGGAACAAGTTCCTGTGGGAAACGGGAACGGGAAAACTTTACCACTAGGCGTGAACTAGGTTTACCAATTTGCTCTTAGAATCTCTTACAAGGGCATAAAATATTAGTTTTTCTTCTTCTTTATCTTAAGTGTTTTCTCAGTCACTTCCTACCTACTTGGATTTGGAGCCTGGTACACTTTTAATTGACTGCAAGTTATTTTACATTTATCTTTATTTATATTACTAGCTGTCCCGCCCGGCTTCGCCCGTGACATACTTCGAACCCTGTGGCACCCATTTAATCTCGTTGTTTATTAATTTTACAATAATGTTTGAACATTTTCCAAATTCATTGATTACTTCACCGCTCTCCAGTACCTACCTACGCCCGCACGGGCCGGTCGAATTATGGTTACACGAAATTAATTTCTTTGCGCTTTATTTTGAATCTACGATAACTCGTAAGATATTCATTTAGTTTGCAAAGTGTAAAGGGACATAATAATCTTCATGAAACGCTGAAGCCAACTAACATAGTTTAAATGACAAGGATTAATAGCATATTTGTGTAAACAGCCTTCAAAAACCCGCTTTATAATTGATGGTTTTTTAATATATTAAAATGGATATAGTATGTTAATCTTATGAGATAGACATATATCGTCGCGCACTTTTTTGTAGACCTACATTAGATACACAATTGCATTTTATTTTATTTTGTTATATCTCAAAGGGTTTAGGCAGCGTTTTTGTTGAAAGCTCCCAGACGGCTTATTTTTTCCGACATTCCTAACAAATATCGTTATAGTTTGGTCAATGTATACAAAAACTTAACAAATTATACATAAAAACCTTCTATATGAATCACATTAACTATTAAAAAAAACCGCATCATAATTTGTTTCGTAGTTTTGAAGATCTAAGCATACATAGGGACAGACAGCGAAAAGCGACTTTGGTTTATAATATGTAGTGATGATTGTTTGACTCTTTCTTTCGCCTCTTCACCCGGTGCACCACTAGCAGATGAGTCCGCTTGGGCCCCGTAGATCTTGGTGGGGCTTTTTACACCCATTAAGGTTTAAGCAGTATGAGGTGCCATATCTAATTATAGCGATTTTAGTTGACATAACTCTCAATGGATAAGACGGGTTTTGGCGGGAGACAGCGAATGACGCGGTCGCCACTCCGTTATTAATTTTTCAAACTAGTGTATTTTCGGGTGTTTATGTGTAAAAATGATGGTGTTTTAAACATAAAAGCTTCGACAACGTGCACAAGTGTTGTGAAATTGGATAACTTAGTGGAGCGCGTTATTTTCTGTGACCTTCCAAAATCCACATATAATACACTGCTATCAATAACAATAATTTACTACTTTTGAATGAAGAATATTTATTATCTACTTGAAATTTATCACTATAAGAAAAAATTAATATAATATGCGTCGTGGCTAAGTCCAAGCCGGACATCGCCAAATCAACAACAAAAAAAATCTCAATGAAAGAAGTGAATATATAAAAACAACCATATTAAATTTGGGAAAATAGCTTTAGCTTTTTTTAATTTTAACCACACACATTTAGTTTACATTTTCCTGCGATTTTGATAATTAGCTGCATAAAGTGATATAATATATATTGTTCAAAAGTAGAGGGTAGAAGGAGTCAGGGTAGGCCGAGACTTACATATGACGACCACGTGAGCAGATTGCTCAAAAACGGAAAGGTCAAAAGTACTCGGATACCCAGACGTGCGTGTATGAAGCGATTGATGAATCTCGAAGAAGCGAAAGAAGTATGCATGGATCGCGAAGCCTGGCGATCTGTCCTCTCTGACTACCCCGTCAGGGATACAGCGTGAAGATAGTTAGTTAGTTAGTTTTTTTTAGCTTCATAAAGTGTCACTCGAGGTTTTTACGTCACGAAGAGTTCGTGAGCATTGATATCACAGAGCAAGGAAACGCCCTTCACAGACGTTCTATAAATCTATACCATTTAACGCCCGCGGCTCCGCACGCGTGGTGAAGTTTTTCCGTTCCCGTTTTCCACAGGAACTTGTTCCCGGGATAAAAAGTAGCCTATGTGTTATTCTGATGTGTAAGCTATATTATAGCGAAGTTTCATCAAAGTCCATTCAGTAGATTTTGAGTGAAAGAGTAATGAACATCCATCCCTACTCACAAACTTTCGCATTTATAATATTAGTAGGATATTCCATATAACAAAGCGTGTGGAGGCGGCACCGTTAACTCATACGATTGGTATTGGTGTATTCATACATCTATGCATATGATTACACCAATGACTACATACGAATAATAGGCAAGTGACAAGCCGCGTATACGATTTTCGCCTAGAATAGAATAAACTTTTCTCAAACATGCATGGAAATACTGTCAATATTTCGAAAAAAGACACGTGCATTTACGGACAGAGAAAATGAAATTCCTTGCTGGAGCGTTCTTTGAATTTAGAACATTACTCCGCTCCAGCAATGTTGTATGAAACGGATTTATTTTATCATTCTTCTTCAGCAGACGCTTGCTGTAAGTATATTATTATCGAAAATAAGTGCATTTATCTTGTTTTTGGTGTGGGAGTTATGAATTCTGGGACATAAAAGTTGTGTCAACGTGCTATTAATAACAAATAAATATTCTGGGACACCTTTTCACACAACACAATCTAGCCCAAACTAAGCTATAAGCTTGTGCTATGGAATCTAGACAACTGATAAAGAAACTTAAATACTTATTTATTTTATTTATTTATTTAATAGTTTATGTACACACATACACATTACAACAAAACTATATAGGAAAAAAGAGTACAATGGCACTGCTTATTTCTAAAAGAAATCTATTCCAGCAGGCCGGCGAGAGGAGAGTAAGAATTAAAATAATTGCAAAAGGTAGAAGTGTGAAAGAGAACTAGGTAGAATCAAGTGTTTATACATACTTTACAAACTAATACATACATACAAAAAAAATACATACATACATACAAATACAAATATACATACAAATATATATATACATACAAAATACCTACATGTAAATACTTGTGCATAGTAGCAGTAAAATACATATACGTGATATTACCAAATGAAAAATAAGGACATTAGAAGTTATAAGTGGAAGAGAGGTAGTATTCACGTACTTTGGATTTGAACTTCATCAAAGAGTCAGTGTCTCTGATGTTTGGCGGCAGAGAGTTCCACAACCTAACCGCATGAACTGAGAAGGAATAGGAATAGAGGTCAGATTTGTGGGATGGGAATTTAAGAAGGGAACGAAGATGTGTCCTACAAGGAGCATCAGGAGAGCGCACAAATGAGAACCGCTCCTTCAGGTAGGACGGGAAATTTGGGTTGTACAGTATATTGAAGAGGAGACAGAGTATCCGAGTGTTCGTGTGAAGGCGAATCGGGAGCCACTTGAGTTCTTGGCGGAAATGTGAAACGTGATCATATTTTTGAGATTATAAATAAAACGAATGCATACATTTTGCAGCCTCTTAAGCTTGTCTAACAGCTCCTCTGTGACATCTAAGTAGCAGGCATCAGCATAGTCTATAATGGGCTGAATAAGTGTCTGGGCTAAAGTGATTTTAGTCTTCAAGGGCAGGAAGGCCTGGAGGCACTTCAAAGAGTGAAAGGTGTAGTGTACCTTTTTGCTGACTTCATTGACTTGGGAATTCCAGGATAGACTATCCTCCATTACTACCCCCAGATTCTTAACTTTCTGCACGTAGGGAATACGAGTTCCATCTAAGAGAACATGCGACAGCACCTCTAGATCGAGAGTACTACGCATATGTCTACTGCCTATAATTATGGCCTGTGATTTTTTAGGGTTGATGCGTAATCCGACCGACCTGGCCCAGTCACTAATGCAAGCCAAGTTCTGGTTAATTACTGCTATGCCGGACGGTGCACCATGCGCACTGAAATTGTGATATATCTGCAGGTCGTCTGCGTAGAGATGGAAATTGCAGGAAACTAAGTTTGCGACAGAGTTAATGAAGGTAGAGAGGACACCACCTTGAGGAACGCCCGCGACGAGTTGACACCAGTCTGAAGACCTCTGATCAAAATGAACACACTGCGAGCGCCCTCGAAGATAGGAATCGAACCAAGATAAAGAAGAAGAAGAAATGTTGATAGACCTCAGTGCACTCAGAAGTGAAGGCGCTACTGAAGTCCAGCAATACTTCTAAATACTATACATAGGAAACACCCAAACTCCGAAACAAACTTTTATGGATCACACAAAAATTTGTATGACCCGGGAATGACCACGCTGAGCTCTAGGGTTCGCCTAGAGCTCAGCGTGGCAGTCGCATATTCTATTTTTCGTTCACACTCATACTTGGCCTGCAATTGCCTATATCCCGGCCTTTGCAATAATGTACGATTATTGCACTCGAATTTACACTCACTCTCATATATAAAGATATTACAGTTTCATAAATGTACAAACGGTAATCTTTTTGCTTAGGAGCAATCTCTTACAGACAACCTTATCGCCTACAGTAAGATTCCTTGCTCTGTGATTGATATAGATATATGTATATAATAGAAAATTAATTATACATATATTATACTTGTTTACCTCAATAACCCGCCCATCGAATAACAAAACATGAGTCACTGTAGAGATTGATGACGACACGTTAACTATAGGTCCATTGAACCTCCTTATACACCCTAGGTAGGTAGGTAGGTTTATTATGCAAATTTTGTTTTGCGGCGTACGAGTACCATCATAATCTTCCGTTATTTATCCCCAGCACAGAGGACGAAGCCGTATCTCAAATATCGGTGAGGTGTATAATTATGCTCATTTTTCCTTAAGCAAAGAGTTTCAGCCCATACAGCCTATTTTATATTCTATACTAGTTGACGCCCGCGTAGAGAAGTTTTCCCGTTACCGTTTCCCACAGAAACTTTTTCCCGGGATAAAAAGTAGCCTACGTCCGTGTCCTGGCGTTGCGTCTCGCGACGCCCGGGGTCCGCTTTCCTACATTTTCTCTTCCACTTCGCACGGTCGTCGGCATCCCCTGTTTGTTTGTTGTTTCCACCTTCCGACGGGACCGATTAAAATTTTTTTTTGTGTATATTTGCTGGATTGGATTATATTACTGGATTGCTTGAAAATACAATTGGACCCGGTAGACGGCGATAATTTTAACACCAACTAGAGATTCGTTATAAGTTTTTGTTATTATTTTTATACTACTGAGTAGGTGAAAGTGGTCACCGTAGCCTATATGGGCGTTTATAACATCGGAGGGGCGGCACTCGCTCTACCGACCCGGTAAAATCCATCTAAGACTCCTTTTAAAGGACTCACGTGGAGCTTTTTTTATACCACCGAGGCGGCAGACAAGGATACGGCCCACCTTGTGGAAAGTGGTCACCGTAGCCTATGGACGTTTGCAACACCAGAGGTGCAGCACTCGCGCTGCCGACCCTTTAAAAACCTTCTAAGACCCCTTATGAAAATGCTCATACTGTACTGTAGGTGTTTGGGAAAACCGGGAACTAATTAAACAATCAAAGCGTAGGCGGAAGAAACCCCATATCGGACCTAACTGCATTTTACCGCTCCGGACGCAAAGTCTAAGGGAAAACACCGTCTATGGTCAGCGGTGCGATGGTAAGAAGTAGCTGTAGGCATCATATCAAACATTTTCTCAGAGCTGCAAAGAAAGGAGCTGCTTTACCTTCTTTAAAACTCAGCTAATCACTAAAAACAAAATGTCTTAATTTTAAGGCGGTAGGAAGTCCGCCGGGTCATCTAGTAATATATATAAACCTAAATTTAATAACAATTTAGTAGCTAGAACGAGGATTCTCTATTTCTTTAAGAAATTACGACACTCAGTAGTCACACATACGTTAACGACAGTATACTCGTATTACACATTGTGTCGGTCACTGCTTATGTATCGCCTCTCAGTATCCCACTGTAGCTCACAAAACCCATTTTCTGAAATTGGAAAGAGCCCAAAGGGCTATTCTTAAAGTAATGTTTTGCAAGCCCTACCGGTACCCCACAGAGGAACTTTATAGAATGTGCCAAGTTCTGACAGTAAGAAAACTATTTGTACTACTTAGTATACTGAGACAACATCGTGTACCAATTGTTGATACTTGAATATTGTATGAACATTTTCCAAATTAGTTGATTACTTCTCCGCTCTCCAGTAGACAAGCATGGCCCGGTCGAATTATGGTTACGCGAAATGCTATATTTCCTAAAATTTGGGTTAATCCCACTCGCATTCCCATTACTGTGACTCCAGTAAACCAGGATCTACAGCCATGACCAAGACTATAAAAGTTCACCGAGCTAGATCTTTGAACCCGCAACGAAATTAATCAGAAGATTATTTGAGAAGTTGGTAAAAGAACGTTATGCCTCTTCCCTCCTTTGCAAAGCGGTAGACCTCGAAAGCATTAGGTGTAAATCCTATAGAAAATCTCCTAAGATATTTGTTTCATTTGCATGATGTACAGGAAAAAATAATTTTCATGAAATTCTCAAATCAACTAACGTATTTCAATTGATAAAGATTAATACCGTATTTGTGTAAACAGCTTTCCATTTACCGCTTCATAATTGCCCATTTTGAAAAAGTGTTAAAATGGATATAGTATGTTATCCTTAAGAGGTAGACATATGCCATACGATACACAATTCTATCATACATTATTTTGTTATATCTTAAAGGGTTTAGACAGTGTTTTCGTTGAAGACTCCCAGACGCCTTATTTTTTTCCGACACCTCCAACAAATAATAATATCGTTATATTTTTGGCCAATGTATACAAAAACGTAATAAATTATATACTAAAACCTTCCCCTTGAATTACTTTATCTATTATAAAACCCACATTTAAATCTGTTGCGTAGTTTTAAAGATCTAAGCAAACAGGGACAGGCAGCGGGAAGCCACTTTGTATCATACTATATAGTCCCGTCTTTATCCCCAAACGTGTAACAAGAGGCAGAACGCATTTCCGATATAAATTTTTATCCTACGGAATAGGCGATGAGTCTATTACCGTGTTGAAATGGACAAGCGCGGATTGTGGCGACTTGCTGTTAAAATTTTGCGTACAATTGGCTTAACAACTGTCATGTCACTGGCGACCGGGATTCGTATATAAATGGGAACGAAGTAAAGTACTAAATGAACAAGTGGTCATATATGTCAAGCGTAAAATTTCTCACATTTTGATGTCCTTCACGACAATTTTTAAAAAAAGGAACGGGTCCGATCTCCGTTCACTATGGACTGTACAATCTCATTGATTCGTTCCAGCAGCGGTTTCGCTTACCCCAATGATCAAACCATCCGGTTTGGAGAATATTTTTAAACCTGCTCGTATGAACATTTTGTACGTCATCTGACATCAAGTGGGTGGCATTTAGCTCGTCCGTCGACAGATTCATAGTTTTGTACAAAGTTTTATATGTTGCTACAGCTGCACACAGAAAAACACCTAGCATATTTCGAAGCACCACAATGAAAAGTGGTAAACAGTGAGTTTAGATCAATTCCTTTTAGCTGCTTAGTAGGTTTCGAGATGGTTTAAATTGCCTTACAATTATCTTTTTATTACGTGGAGATAGGTAAAGTAGACACTATACATTCTATTGGGAAAACGGAAGGCTTGTATGGAACTCTTCTGGTCCACCCACTAATCCTCTTCTTCAACAGAGAGGAGGAGGAGGCTTCTGGAGTCCTCCCTGCTATGGCTCATAACTGGGGCACGTCCCGGGGAAACCACATATGTATTTTACTCTTCAATAACATATTTTTTTGTTGATAGGTATTTCGACATCGGACATTACTGTCGCTTATCAAATTAACCACTGTGATCACAATTACTAAGACACAATGCAGAACTACACAAATAGCATGATTAATCTGATCATGTAACCGAGAATGGAGTTAGTACCGTGACAAATTGCACAGCAATTTATTATTGTTCGAGCGCAACTTCACATGCAATGGATGTCAACCGTACGCTCGTATCATCATCATCACCCTTGATCTGAAGAATTGCTTTGGTGCCTAGTCTGACGTCACTACTACCTGCGCCCCTACGGGCAGTCTTCAGGTGACGTATCCCATTTTATCGATGGACACGTTTTAATGTCTCGCCTTCTAAACCCACCCACCCCTCTTTTGCTATCAAATTAGTACCTATTATTAAAAACCGAGTTATCTATGTCGGGATATGAGCTTATTGTATTGTGTAGCTTTTTACTCGTACAATAAATCACAAAAAAATCACAACATTTATTGCCAAAATCCTATATTGGGACTATCACAATCAATTTACTGGAAACAACATTATACTGCAACTGCTGTGTCAATGGACAGTGGTGCTGCACTCGCGAGTTCATCACACCTGCAGGCGCCGTTAGGGTTTGGCACCAAGTGTTTGCTACTGACACATTCCAGGGGCCGAGTCTACTATTTTCCAATAGAAAGTTATTCTACAATGGTTCTATTACGATTAGTCCTAAACTAGCTAGTCGACTAAAACTATTATATATTTCACAATCATCACACTTCTCAAGATGCAGAATAGAGACAAAAAGGTCTTTTTAGCTAACAAAATATTAATATAGACAGCCAAAAATGCAAATTAAGAGCTACTTACTAGCGCTACACGTGTCAAGAGCATTCTATCGGCCTGCCGATAGAATTCTTTTGGAGCGCAATTGTAATAGTGGACTTCGAAATCTGTTTTTTTTTCTGTCGGCTCTCTATTGATCGACGATTTCTATTCTCTTCTGACGCGATTGAACTAGTAGACTTGCCCCCCCCAGGTGATACTGAAACGCACGCAGACTGCACTTGATAAACGCGCAGCTTTCCATGGTACGTTTGCAAAAGACACAGTCTATCTTAAATGTTGTAAAAATTGTTCACAATTTCTCCATTTCGTTTAGGTTTTATATTGACAAACCAAATACAAGCTTTTAATTTTCTTCTTTTAGAACGAATAAATTCCAACAATCGACACTGTTTTAAAGTTTTTATACGATTTTCCATGTAAAGTGACTGTTAGTATTCTATATTTGAATTGTTGCGAGTACATCTTTGCTTCATTGCTGTGTGTAGAATAACAACCTCAAAATATATCCTCCAATTTAACCCCCAACGTCGCAATAGAGTCTGCAATCATATTCTGGTCTTAGCATGTTCGATAGTCAAATCATTTGCAGGTATTGTCATTCTATTAGTCTTCTGCTCGTCTTGTCTTACCTATATAGTCGACTAGCTGTCCCGCCCGGCTTCGCCCGTGACATACTTCGAACCCCGTGGCACCCATTTAATCCCGTTGTTTAATAATTTCACATTCACAATAATGTATGAACATTTTCCAAATTCATTGATTATTTCTCCGCTCCCGAGTACCTAGGTATCTACCTACCTACTAATTAACGTCGGTGAATGTAAGTAGAATTTTGTTTCGCGTGAAGTCCCGAGTAGTATATAAAATATAAGCTCTGCTTATGTGTGTGAGTTGTCGCAATATTTATATTTATTTATTTATAGGTGTAAGGACAACCAACAGGAGTTCAATTATGAACATAAGTATAGTATCAAAGGTAAAATAAGAAAGTCAAAGGCAGTCGCTGTCAACAATCCCAAAATTGGAAGGCCTGTTTTTTTGTGGATCGTATATTCTTAGAAGCCAAATAACGCCTCAAATCCAGGTCGATTTTGGAAACAACTTAGAATTACTGCGTCAGTTTCGGGCAGGTCACGGTGGTGTAGTTGGTAAACGCGTCTGGTGCGTTGAACCAGAAGGCGCTGGTTCGAGTCCAATTCGTGAATGGCAATCAGGTGCTGGAACTTGAAACAATGCTTGCCAAGTATAAAAGAAAATAATATCATGCGAATAAATTAGTTAAAAACGTTACAAAGATACTAAATATCGTTGAGGGCATTGTTACTCGAGCGTCGATATTTGTAAAAATTGCCCATGCCTTTAAGATCCTAGGTCATATTTATCACACAGATAAAATCTGCAAATTAACTTACAAGGAACTATTTAGTTAAGACGCTAAAAGTAATTTTACAAGATATCTGCAGAATGGCGGCCTAGATGTGTAAAAATTATGTTATCTGATTTACTTGAAGTTGGTCAAGTACTTTCAACTTGGGTAATGTTGAGTATGTTGCATACGCACATAAAAAATATTATAAAATTGTCATTGTAATAAACATGGTGGAAACTTCGCAGGGCAGTAAGGAGTAGTATGCATCCGTTGTAGCTTCACGAAAATGGTCTTAGAAGACTATCCTTTATATTTATGAACGTTTGATCCCCATTCACAGATTTTCAAAAAAAAAATTACTGTGAGTAAGAAAATGGCCATTTTACATAAAATCTTTTTTTGATGCCAATCGATCCTGTTTCTAGTACTGATCAAAAACTTCTATGGGACCAACCATCGTAGGAGTACTCTAAAACTATCAAAATGAAAAAAAAAAAAAAAATTATAGATAGTCTCCTAAGACCATTTTCGTGTAGCTGCAACGGATGCATACTCCTTACTGCCCCGCGGAAAGTTCTCATCCTGTATACTAGTTGACGCCCGTGGCTACGCCCACGCCACGTAGATAATTGACAGGCGCTGGCTCTTAGCCGTAGCCTCTACAGGCTTGAAGCTCTTTACTTATTTGACAGTTAACTTTGTTTATTAATTTTTTACTTCTTTTTTGTGTTTTAGCATCAATGTCGGAGGTAAAGCTGATCTAATATTTTGTTCTAAGCTATTTAATTTGCATAGTTTTGCCCACTCATTGTACAGTACATACTTAGCTTTACCTTAAGAGATCACCTATTTCTATAATCTTCAGAGTCCGACAGTTTTATTTCATTTAATAAGTTTAAATAGGCATGTATATTTATAACTCATGGACATCCACATTTTTGTATTCCCTACATTTAATGCTAACATAATGGCGATACAAGCTTTTGTTTTTAAATCCATAATGTAATTGTAGGTAAACCTATTGTAAACATGTCTACACGGAATGGTGAACCAATGAATACTGACAAATTTGTTGTCAATATTTATTGAAAGTGTAATACGCTATGCGATTCAATATTTACTGAGACCGGTATCACGATACTGGATTGCTATATTTATTGACTGTGGAATCCTTGCCATACACAATCATTTCCCGCGGCTAAGTTGAGGCTCATGCTTTTTTGTCTCGGTATATTAATATATCAAATATGAAAATTCCATGTTCATATAAAGTTATCACCTTTAATTGTCTCCCGTGCCATACGCGGTTTGTACGACGAGCCCAAAAGGCATTATGATTGCATTGGAGTCCTAACCAACAGCGCCAAAGACTAATATGATCATTAGTAGGTACTTACCTACCTAACAATATAATTTTGCGGTAGGTAAGCAGTAAAATAGATGTGCGGTAAGCAGTTTGACCTCACGAGTGTAGACTCGAAACAAGGTGAAGGTTTACGAGCAATTCTCTACGCTACATGTGTTTATTTATTCAGAAACTTGTCACCGGAGCGTGAACGTGGCACATTTCATAAGAAGAGCAAAGCTTTACTAAATGAGTAAACAGCATTAATTGTTTATGTTTAACAACCTTGTTACTTCGTTAATTAAGCAGTTGTGTACAGGGTGTAGTTTTGAGACGGGGCAGTGAAGACAGGTACTGTTATTATTTCAGAAAAATGTTCCTAGGAGACCATCCCTAATGTATAATGATTCGTATTAGTGTATTCCTTGCCGACGACTCGAGGCTGCAATTGCTTATTTCCTGGCCTTTGTAATAATGTACTATTACTGTAATAAACAATTACCTTTAGATCAAAAAAAGTGTGTGTGTGTGTGTGTGTGTCTGTCTGTCTGTGTGTGTGTGTGTGTCTGTCTGTCTGTCTCTGTGTGTGTGTGTGTGTGTGTGTGTGTGTGTGTGTGTGTGTGTGTGTGTGTGTGTGTGGTACTTGTTTGTAACAAGAATGATAAATTAGTAAGAAAGAAAAACATCAAAAGAATGAAAACTACTTTGAATGATTGTTATAAGTTGTCATGTTTTTTTTTTGGCGGGAAACAGCGAATGACGCGGTCGCCACTCCGTTATTAATTTTTCAAACTAGTGTATTTTCGGGTGTCTATATGTAAAAATGATGGTGTTTTAAACATAAAAGCTTCGACAACGTGCACAAGTGTTGTGAAATTGGATAACTTAGTGGAACGCGGTGTTTTCTGTGACCTTCCAAAATCCACATATTATAACTGCAGTAAAATTTACCATCATTTTACTGCAGTAGAACTTTGATCAAACCTATACATGAATACGCTGCTATCAATAAGTATAATTTACTACTTTTGAATGAAGAAGATTCATTATCTACTTGAAAATTATCACTCTAGAAGAAACATTGAATACGTAATGAAAGATCAATAAATTTTGTTGTTGGCAATCGCAACCGTCACCGCACCGTGCGTAGGCAGAATCTATATAAATAAAAGAAATTCGTGTTAGTTACATTATTTATAAATCAACAACGGGTGTACCGATTTGGCTGAAAATTGGTGGGGAGGTAGCTTAGAGACAGGAGGAGGAGGTAGGTTAGGATCCCCGGAACAAGTTCCTGTGGGAAACGGGAACGGGAAAACTTCAATACGCGGGAAAAGTCGCGGGCGTCAACTAGTTAAAAATAAAATAAATAAAATATAAGTTGTCATGGAAACACTTATCAGCTACCTTGAGGATGTTTATAATTTGTCATGGAAATACTTTTCAGGAAACTCCATGGTCTCGGTTTTTCTTGCGCATCGAAAAAAAATACTCTCATATTATTTCCGTAACGCGCCAACAGAAGTATAACTAATAAAAAGGCGACAGCATTTCTATACTTTTATAAAACAAATGGAGGATTTTGAGACGGGCAGTTCCCTAATAGTTAGGTAGAATTACAGGAGACCATCCATATTTTATTAGGACAATCTAAACTGCATTGAGAAAAACTCTCTGAAATGTATGGGAAATATTTTTGGCGGTTGCTGTCTTTTCTAGTAAAAACATAGGCCTCCTCTAAAAAACATAGGCCTCCTCTAAAAACATGGCCTCCTCTAAAAAAAAGAAAGAAACATTTATAGTACTCAATACCTTAAATAGTCTAATAGATTTTCTTTTGTTTTATCTACACGTGAAATGAAAGGAAATGGATTGAAAGGTACAAAATATTTTTTGATGTTTTAGACTTTTCTGCTATCTGTAACTTTTTTGTCAAATCTGTGGATGCAGTTCATATTGGCACGCCTTTATCCCCGCCTTTATCACCGTATGCACTTTTGTCCCACGTAACAGGCGGTGAACCCATTGCCGTGTTGAAATGGACAGGCGCAGGTTGCGGCGACCTGCTGTTGAAATTTTTCAAACCGCTTTTAAGGCCTTCAACTGGACTTAACGACTTCCATGTTATTGGCAACCTGAACCAACTTCATAACGTGGCTTCCGAAGCACGAAAACGCTCGCAAATGTAAATTGCCACAAAGTGGTCACTTATACGAGGACCAGCCATAGTAAAAATTGCTTAACACAGTGATCGTTTACAGAACACTGAGTCCGCAAGGCCGCAGTTCTGAATATCTTAATAAATATAATCTGGGTAGTCTCCTGTAACTATACCTAACTATTAAGGAACCGGCACTTACTACTCCAGCTACAGGGCGATCAGCTTGGTCAGCTTAGCTAGTAAGGTGTATGCAAAGGTTATAACGGCACGAATGCAAGAAAAGTCTGAAAGGTATTTATGGGAGGCTCAATGCGTATTCCGACGTGGAAGAGGTTGCATGGATCAAGTGTTTTCTCTCCGCATGATCGCGGAAAAGTTTCTGGCTCTTAGCCAGAAGGTTTTCTGCGCTTTTGTGGATCTAGGGAAAGCATTTGATAACGTTGTGAGAGAAACGCTGTGGGACTTGCTGCCAGGATATGGTGTGGACGGTTCGCTACTGCGGGCAATACAGTCGCTTTATAGGGACTGTAAGTCACCTCTTTTTGATGTCTGTACAGGCGTCAAACAGGGATGTGTCATGTCCGCCTGGCTGTTCATAGTGTATCTGGACAGCTGCCTACAGAAGTTGAAAGATTTTAATATGGGTGTGAATTTGGGTGACTTTACAGTAAACTGTCTGCTGTACGCTGATGATGCGGTGCTCATGGCCTCATCAGAAGCCGACCTACAGGCATTAGTCACTAATATGAAAGAGGGGTGTGAAAGTAAGGGTCTCCGCTTGAATGCAAGTAAAACTAAGGTTCTAGTATTTGAAAGAGGTGACGTAAGAACTAAATGCGAGATTAGAGTAAACCAGGAACGTCTAGAGCAAGTGAATGAAATTGTGTATTTAGGAAGTATGTTTAGCGCGGATGGAAGATGTGATTCGGATGTAGAACGGCGAGTAGCTGCCGGAAACAAAGTTAACGGTGCTTTGTCCCAGTTAGTAAAGCGACAAAGCATCGTAAAAGAAGCACGAATGGCGATTCATAACGCAGTGCTAGTGCCAACTTTGCTTTACGGTAGTGAAACCTGGGTATGTCAGCAGATGCATGAAAGTAAATTGAATGCTGTGGAGATGCGATCACTTCGAAAATTGTGCGGCGTTACCTTGGCCGACCGAATACGTAACGAAGTGATACGCAATATGGCAGGTTTGAATGAAATGTCAGCGTTAAGCTGGAAAAGGGCGTGCTCCGTTAGTTTGGACACGTCCAACGAATGAGTGAGGAACGATTGACGAAGAATATATATTGTTCAAAAGTAGAGGGTAGAAGGAGTCAGGGAAGGCCGAGACTTACATATGAAGACCACGTGAGCAGATTGCTCAAAAACGGAAAGGTCAAAAGTACTCGGATACCCAGACGTGCGTGTATGAAGCGATTGATGAATCTCGAAGAAGCGAAAAATGTATGCATGGATCGCGAAGCCTGGCGATCTGTCCTCTCTGACTACCCCGTCAGGGATACAGCGTGAAGATAGTTAGTTTAGTTAGTTAGTTGGCACTTACTACCCTGGCCGTCTCAAAAATCCTAGTTTGGTCTTTTAACCATATATTCGTTGTCGCCTTTTTATTTGTAATTAAGGATCGATTACGTAAAAACCTCTATGACTTCTTTTTTGACCTCTAGATTGTTCAAAATCAACTAACTAACTAACTATCTTCACGCTATATCCCTGACGGGATAGTCAGAGAGGACAGATCGCCAGGCTTCGCGATCCATGCATACTTCTTCGCTTCTTGCAGATTCGTCAATCGCTTCATACATGCACGTCTGGGTTTCGAGTACCTACTTTTGACTGTTCCATTTTTGAGCAATCTGCTCACGTGGTCCTCATATGTAAGTCTCGGCCTACCCTGACGCCTTCTACCCTCTACTTTCGCACAATATATCTTCTTCGTCAATTGTTCCTCACTCATTCGTTGGACGTGTCCAAACCAACGCAGCACGCCCTTTTCCAGTTTAACGCTGGCACTTTCATTTAAACCTGCCAAATTGCGTATCACTTCGTTACGTATTGTTCAAAATTACCTGTCAATATTAGAAATATTTGTATGATAATTAAAAAGATATAATATAAAATATAAAAATAATTTACAAAACTAAAATTTAAAAAAATCCTTAAAAAGTATTCAACACGGGACTACAGTTTACTTCAGTACTATAATACTAATATCTAATAGAACAATATTGTAATAGCTGTAATAGCGCTACTTGGTGACGCAATGACCTCTACTTACCTACTCATGTGTAATCTGTGAGGTAGATCGCTCATTGCGTCAAACACCATGGTGTTTTATTAAAAAAAGTTATAATGGGCCGGAAAAATCCAACGACGCACTTCAGAAACCCATATTAAACATAATGCTTCAGATTTTGCGGGAAAACCCCTACCGTACGTCATGTTTACGTCAAAGATGCTCTCATATCTTCTCTAATGTGTATAGGTAAAAGTATTTGTTCCGCCTGATAAACAATGTGCAGAAAACTAATATAGACGCCGCAGTCACTTGTAATACTGTTTCGCATGCAGCATATAATAGGAGATAAGCATTTATCTGACTCAAATTTATAAAATAAACCTATTTAAAAACCTATGTAAAGGGCGCGCTTTTAAATTAACATGTGATCGCTGTCAGCTTTTTGAGTGTATCTAGCCCACAGGCTGTAACGCATCAGGGATGTTCGCTGAGGCCCGTGTGGATTGTTTTTATGCCACTATGCGTAAGAGGTGTGGGTCCCTGGTGCGCAGGGTGCAGGAAAGCTGCATCAGCATTCTGAATATGATCGCACGAAGGCTGGACAGCGTTCACGTAAACCATTGTTGTTCCATAGCGTGAGTACTGGTGCAGCTTTGGATTTTTTGAATGAAAACAGTTTGTTAATCATTTAAATATAATATAATAATGTTAATCAAATTTACTATGTTAGATATAAGTAGGTATTACTAACGAACTTTGAGCCTTTGTTGCTTTAATAATAAATAAATGAAATGAATTGAAAATTAATAATAATTAGTCCCTTTTCTTAGGTGTTCTACCAATCTGGGTTCAGAATGACAGTCCAGCTACCAGTAACATTGGAAGTCGTTACATCAATTTCAAGGCCCCAAAAAAAAATGCGCCTTTTCATTTCTATACGGCAATAAGCTCTCCACCTGTTACGTGAGACAAAAATACAACTGCTGAAATGTAGGCGTATAGTTTATCCTGCCCAACTGTCAGGGGGGGGGGGTGGGGGGGGGGGGGGGGGGGATAAAGACGTGACTATAAGTATGTATACATTTTACATTATATGTTTACATTAGCGAGATAATATATAGCCTTCCTGAGCCATCCATTACCTACAGATATATTCATCGGGATTACTGCATTCATTTTCATTCATTCATCACACAAACTTCAGCTTTATAATATTAGGATAGATACTAATATCTATCCTAATATTATAAAGCTGAAGTTTGTGTTTTTTTCAGAGTTTTGTTCATATCACACATATCACAGACAAGAAACTAAGTGATACTAAAAAATATCCGACCAGTAGATCCTGAGATTAGCGCGTTCAACCAAACAAACAAACAAACTCTTCAGCTTTATAACATTAGTATAGATTAAAGCAATAAAGGCTAAGTTCGTTAGTAATACTTATATCTAAATTAGTAAATTTGATTAACATAAATATATTATATTTAAATGATTAACAAACTGTTTTCATTCAAAAAATTCAAACCTGCACCAGTACTCACGCTATGGCACAACAATGGTTTACGTGGACGCTGTGCAGCCTTCGTGCGATCATATTCAGAATGCTGATGCAGCTTTCCCGCACCCTGCGCACCAGGGACCCACACCTCTTACGCATAGTGGCATAAAAACAATCCACACGGGCCTCAGCGAACATCCCTGATGCGCTACAGAAACGCGGCAGCCCCAGCAGCACCCTGAACACGTTGTTGTATTGCACGCGAAGGGCGCTGTCAGCTTTTTGAGTGTATCCAGCCCACAGGCTGCTCGTGTAAAACGAAGTGCAAAAAGCTCTAAAAAGTGTTATCTTGACCTCTCGTGAACAACGGGCAAACCTGCGAGCCAGCATATTCGCTCTCACTGACAACTCCCTCCGTTCCCTCGCAATGTCATTGTCGTCCTTGAGGTCGGAAGTCAACACATGGCCAAGGTATTTAAAGTATTAAACACGTTGTAAATTTTGAGAATTTAGTGTAAAGACCACAATTTGACTATTTTTCACATTATAAATTAAGCAATGTGAGAGTGCGTACGATTCACATTTCGCCAACAAAGTTCGCAAACCACAGACAGACGCACTCAGCAGCGCGATGTCGTCCGCGTATCTGATGATATTGACACAGAGCCCGTCTATATAACAACCAACACTGGCACGACTGAGCTCCTCTACCAAATCATTCACATACAGATTGAAGAGCGTTGGTGAAGATAATCCCCCCTGCCTCACCACGCACTCCAATCCAATCCGTATGATTTGCATAGCGCTTCTCCCCATCGCACGCTATTGACCTGGTGCCCGTACCAATATATAAAAATATTTATTATTTCCTCCGGTAATCTAGAATTAAACCAGGTCAAAAGCCCTCAACAGTTCCAGGAAGCATGCGAAGACCGGCGTCTGCGTTCCGTATAATAAGAGACAGTGTGCTTAAGCCACAGTATAGCACTATCAGTTGACAACTTGGGTCTAAATCCGAAATGATTGTCATGTAGTTTAACAAAATTATTTAACTGTGTATTAAGCAAACTATCAAGAACCTTAGAAATTACAGTTCCAACGATATAGGTCTATAATTATTCTTATCCGCAGGATCCCCCATCCTACTTTTGACTATTGGTACGACAATTGTACGTAACATATCGGCAGGCTTATATCCGTGGCCCAAACAAGCGTTAATAAGCAAAAACAGTACTGAGTGAAAGTCATTGCTTGAGTCGTGAGAGGTCAGGAATATCCATCTTTATTTGAGTCTCGTGATCTTGACACCACTTTAAACGTGATTTGAATATTTTCCTAGCCTCACACATTTCCGTATACGCGTTACCGGTTGCAGGCTTCCCCTGTAAATCCCAAGACTGAAATTTCAGCCTGGCCATCCTGTGAGCAACGGCAACATGTTTGTTCCAGCCAGCTACAATCTTTTTTCTAGGTTTACTATTCCTAGGGCCCATTATAGAAGAATTACCAACGGTATGCAGCTAAATCACAGTAAATGTTTCTGTATAACGTTCACACGAAAGTTACGAAGGATATCCACCTCATACAGCGTAGATGGCAAACCTATAGAAAGAGTAGATAGCATCAAGGACCTTGGTGTCATAATGGATTCAAAATTTACTTTCCTGCCCCATTTCGAAGCTTGCATTGCAAAAGCATACAAAATGTTGGGTTTTATTATCAGAAACGGAAAAGAGTTCCACAAAACGAGTACTAAAATTCTTTTGTACAACATTCTCGTTAGGGGCATTCTGGAATACAACTGTGTAGTATGGAGGCCTCATTTTGCAGCTCATTCTCTAAGAATGGAGCGTGTGCAGAAGAGATTCCTTAGATACTTAGATAAAGGTGACAATCACAAGAAAAGGCACTAGGATGACCGGCTGAAGCTTTTTAACCTAATTAAATTTTAAATGGGTCGTATTATAGAACCTTACTCAAGCCTCAAGTATTACTTAGAACTAGTTTTAAGCTGAGCTTTTATTATAGAACCTTACTCGATTCGTGAAACATCAATCTAGAATCACCTGAGAGCTGTCACAGTGAAATGACGTTTGATTCATATTATAGAACAGTGCTCAAGTGTCATTACAGTAATCCTTTATTTTAAAACCATATTCAGCTCAGATTCGCTACTTGATTCGAGATTTGCGAGCAGTTTTCGTAAGTTTAGTCGACACCACGCTCAAGATATTGATAAATTCAAAGACTCCACTCAGTATATAGATAAATTTTTAAAGCAATTATTTGCTAAAAAATTTATCAATATACTGAGTGGAGTCCATTGCATCAATGTTTAAAAATAGTTGTAACACTGTTCATTGGTATCGAGTTGTTCATTAACTCGATAGATGGCTCTGGTCATACTCTTAAAAATGACGATATAAATATGGTGGAGAATTTCAACTAGATTCGATACGGTTCGGGTAGTTCAGGTGGCTAGAATAATGCCCTGGGTAGGCAAAGGTCACAGGTTCAATCCTTGTCTCGAATCGGATTGTCTTTTTCCACTTTATTAAAAAATTATGAGAAATTTAGCAAATAATTGCTTTAAAAATTTATCAATATACTAAGTGGAGTCCATTGCATCAATGTTTAAAAATAGTTGTAACACTGTTCATTGGTATCGAGTTGTTCATTAGCTCGATAGATGTCTCTGGTCATACTCTTAAAAAATGACGATATAAATATGGTGGAGAATTTCAACTAGATTCGATACGGTTCGGGTAGTTCAGGTGGCTAGAACATTGCCCTGGTTAGGCAAAGGTCACAGGTTCAATCCTTGTCTCGAATCGGATTGTCTTTTTCCACTTTATTAAAAATTTATGAGAAATTTTGCAAATAATTGCTTTAAAAATTTATCAATATACTGAGTGGAGTCCATTGCATCAATGTTTAAAAATAGTTGTAACACTGTTCATTGGTATCGAGTTGTTCATTAGCTCGATAGATGGCTCTGGTCATACTCTTAAAAAATGACGATATAAATATGGTGGAGAATTTCAACTAGATTCGATACGGTTCGGGTAGTTCAGGTGGCTAGAACATTGCCCTGGTTAGGCAAAGGTCACAGGTTCAATCCTTGTCTCGAATCGGATTGTCTTTTTCCACTTTACTAAACATAATTAATCATTATTATTATTATTTCTTAAGATAATGATTTGATGACAGATTCTTTGGTACTTTCTTGTGGTGAATATTGTGCACGACAGGCTCGGCAAGTTTTTGGACGCTTGTGTCACAGTCGACTATCTCATTAATAACAAAAGGACAAGAGTTTCAACTTCTGTTCTCTGAGATACTATTATTTCCACAGTATCTGTTTCAGCTTATAATATCACTGTAACAAAAAAAAATCTTCAGGTATCTTACTGGCTTGGTGGTTTAGGTGAAAGTGTATGTGACTGCTACTCATGTAAGGGTCCCAGATTGGAATAAATATTTGTGAGATCCCCAAATGTTTGTTTAGAAGTTTGGGTGTTTGCTCTATAACAATGTATATATTTAGATATACATAAGTATGTTTATCAGGTGAGTAGTTCCCATAACCCAAGCTTAAAGGGTTAGATGGCGCTGTGTGAAAAGTGTCCTACAATGTTTATTTATAAACTCATTACCTACATACAACTTTGATACACGGTGTTAAAGCTTCTGTTCTACATGTAACTTTAAGCTCTATCTTTCTATCCTCTCAAGGTTGTTTATGACAGAGCCCCGAACCCTATGCAACCAATGTTACAAAGTGTACAAAACTCTATAATATTTTCAACAAATAATAGGTAATTACCCGGTATGTGTCAATAGACTCTGGTATTTAAATTCAGTGCATATGTTACATTAGATATCTGGATCCATATCGGCATCAGGATAAAGACCTCCACAGACAGTGGCTATATGGTACTGCCTTTCACACGTAAGTTCATCACGCTGTCTTGCTCTGAAATTTTACCACAAAGCGGCTCAACTGCTCTCCGGATGCCTAGAACAAAAATAGAATGAATCTTATTAAACAGTTATCATGAATTACTAGATGGTGTATATATGCACAAATATATAAGACCATAAACCTTCAACACTTACTGTTTCGATAGTTTTTGTAGTAAATATACTTTTCTGAAATATTGGCCCAAGACGTTGTATGGCATCGTTTTTTATTTTGTATACCTAATATTCTTAAAAGATTTCAATATTTCTAGTAATAGATTCCTTTGGACGATCGTAAAATACTTCTTTTTTCAGATATGTACAGAATTAGAAGAATTTCAATTAATTTACAATGTAAACATAACACTGGCACCATAATATCAAATGTCAGTCAAGCAAAGTTTATTAAACTCGCGATCCATTTAACGCAGAGAAAAGGTTCATTTTATGAGTCCGGGACTTCCTCTACAGCAGTTTTTTGTTTAGTATTTTGAAGTAAGGATACTTTAAAGCAATCACAGAGGTTATTAAACCATTTCAATGAAAAAAGTAAATCAAAAATAAGCTTTTGAAACATAAATATCAAAAAGTAAGCTGCGTGGAATGAAAACAAAATATGTAAGGAATAAAAATGTAATAGAAAACAGACTGTTTTTAGGCTTGCAACATTCCAATGCGTATTCTGGCGATTGGAGATTTGGATATTTACTCAAGGTTACTTTTCACCGATCTGAGCATGGGGATAGTTCTATAATAAACCACATGCTTATGTCTAGATTTAGCACTCAAGTGTCAATCTGCTAAATTCCGTTTATGTGTGACTTGAGTTAGTTTCTGTAATACGACCCTAAGAGACTTGCTTGACCTCATGTTCCTTTTTAAGTTAGTAAGAAACATAATAGATTGTTACCAACTTCTATGTCAAATCAAGTTCAACGTGTCATCCCGAATCCTTCGTAGCCAAACTAAGCCCCTTGTGCCTCCACACAGGAGATCGATTCTGGGCAGTAATTCAGCTGTACCGCGATTGAGCATGCTTTTTAAAGAACACAGTGAGCTTGTTGATATTCACAGTAGTTCGTAATGCTGGTTTAAGAAAGCAATTAGTTGTAGGCTAAAGGATAAGCAGCATAGCACCTCTTAACTTAACTTTGAATTCACACATACATACAATATACAATAATAAAAAAAGTAAAGCAAGAATTGTATAATACATAATCACAATTTTTTTATGTAATTAAAGATTTTAGAATTTAGATTAGCATAACTTAGATACAATTATAAGAATTATATTATATTATCTGTGATACAATGATGTATGCCATGCGTGCCTGTAAGAGGTTGAGCATTTAGCCTTAGGCTTACATGTGTTGTTCCTAGATGTAAGTAACTATGACTCATATACGTAAGCTATTTGTGTATTTTTTTATAATGTTTCACTGTTTCAACTGTTGTCAGGCTAATTAAATAAATAAATTAATTCTTAAGGGCCCGCACTATATTATTATACAAACGGTCTATTACAGATTTGTGATGTCCTTTATCACACATTCTATCACAGCAGTTGTGCAATTCTAATGAAAAATCAATATTTTTTAGCCTTTCATGACAATATTTTTGATATATATCGATCTGAGCAGGTGTTCTGTCTCCCCATATAACCCCACTTGAAAAATTTGCATTACTGAAATATTTTGCAGGTACTACAATATCTAGATTACATTCGACTACAAGAGCGTAATGATCGGACCAAAAAACGTCATAAATAACAAACACATTTTAAACAGTTTTAACAGCTGATTTTGTAACTAACCAAGAAACATCGTCTAGCCCCGTTTATATCACTTACATACGTGTATGTGTTAGTAGCTATCCCCAATATTTCAAAATCAACACAAGACCAGTCTTGGTCAGTACAAACGTTAGGTAACTCATAATAAAACTGTTCATAAGGATGGGCATTATAGTCCCCTAGCATGTTAACACAGTCTACGCTACAGCTGTCTACAATAGCACTCACCGAACTTAGTATATCCGTAAACTCCGCCAGATTCACTTTTTCATTCGTAGTCATATATACACTCAGATCTAGAAACGACCTTTCATTTAACACAACGTTTCCCAAAGTGGACGATAACGCCCCCTTGTGGCGCTGCAGGCCTAAAGGTAGGCGGTAAGAGACCCAGAAAAAAAATGGGGGCGTTGTTTAGGCTTCGGGGGGCGATTTGTAATTTCATCTAGCTAGGAGGACTCTAAGACACCGACAGAGCTCTCAACTCTCGGCTACAACTTGTGAACATCAACTAATATTAATTAAGAGATTGCTCAAACTCGGTTCGATATTTCGAAAAATTCCTTTGAGTAATAATTCTGTGCAAAGACGAATTGATGAAATGGCTGAAAACATTGAAGGATCATTGTGCAATCATCTGAAGACTAGTCAATTCTCAATTCAGCTCGATGAGTCCACTTTACCTACTAATGAAGCATTGTTGCTGTCTTACGTGAGGTTTATTAAACTGAGAAAATATGTGAAGAACTATTGTTTGCTAGAAATTTAGAGACCGATACAAAAGGTGAAAACATATTTTATACATAGGAAAAGTTTTGTGATGAGAAAGAGATTCCCTTGAAAAATATTATATCAGTTGCTACGGATGGCGCTCCGGCTATGACAGGGTGCCATAAAGGCTTCATAGCGTACTTAAAAAATAAAATTCCAGATGTACTTGCTGTACATTGCGTTATTCATAGACAACATTTGGTTGCTAGAAACTTAAGTGAACGACTATTTCAATCACTGCAATATGTCATCAAAGCAGTCAATAAAAACCGTACCAGCTCTTTAGACTTTAAATGATAGATTATTTCATCAGCTTTGTGTTACTAATGACGAAGAGTCCAACCGTTTGTGTGCTCTTGATAGCCAACGAACTGAGGTTCGTTGGCTATCAAGAGTCAATTGTCTGATTCGATTTTACAACCTGTTTGACTCTGTGATAGAGTTCTTGGAAACTAAAGATACAGAATTGCGCAACAAGCTCATTACATCAAAAAATGATAAAGCTTACATGACAGATCTGTATAAATTGTTCAATGACATGAATCTCCAACTGCAAGGCGATGAACTAAATTTAATTAATACAAAAAATGTCGTTGCTGCTTTCGCAGCCAAACTGCTTCTACACAAAAAGAATATGGACAGACGTGAGTTTCACAATTTTCAGTAACGACGACTTGTTTGCCTACTGCCAACATTTGGAAAACCTCCACATTGACTTCACCGAACGATACCAGGACATTTTGAACTTGGAAATACCAGGCTGGATGTTAGATCCGTTTTCAAATGTCAACACAGCAATCTCACCTCAGCTGGAAGAAAAACTTATAGAATTGACAACAAACGAGGAAATAAAAATAAAGTTCAAAAATGACTATCAAGAATTTTGGCTACAAAAACCGATCCCGCAATCGTACCCTGCATTGTTGTCAATCGTTCAACGATTCTTGATAGCATTCCCATCGTCATATTTGTGTGAACGTGGATTTAGTGCTGTGGCAACGCTGATTACTAAAAAGAGAAAAAGCGTTTGCATGTTACCGAACGTGGCGACTTGCGTCTGTTCTTGAGTAAATTGGAACCTGATATCAACAAACTTATTAAACAGCATCAGATTCATCCTTCACATTAGTTTTTATATAAGAATCGATTATGTTTGTTTTGTTTTGAATAAAAGATACTCTGTCTGAATACTTTAAAGTTGCGTTTCAATAATCATTCTCATTGGCAGGTTGTAGCCCGTAAGAGTTAACTTGAGACCTGAGCGTCGTTATGTACTACCTACTGTGCTCAGGTCTCAAGTTAACTCTTGCGGATTATAGTAAAAGTCTATTTTAGAATGAATGTTTAATCTCCGCTAATATAGCTCACAACAATTAATTAATTTAATTTGAAGTTATAGTGGTTTTAAAGCAGGTGAAAAAATGGGGGCGCTAAAAAAAAATATCTTTCACGCCTTATCCCCGAAGGGGTGGCAGAGGCATATTATATGCCCACTTTTCACCGTGTGGATTCCTGTCCCACGTAATAGGTGGTGAGCCCATTGCCGTGTTGAAATAGACAGACGCAGGTTGTGGCTACCAGCTGTTGAAATTTTTTAAGCCGCCTATAAGGCCTTCAACCAGGCTTAACGACTGCCATTTTACTGGCAACCGGGACCAACGGCTTAACGTGCCTTCCGAAGCACGGAAACGCTCGCAAATGTAAATGCCACAAAGTGGTCACCCATCCGAGGACCAGCCATAGTGAAAGTTGCGTAACTCAGTGATCGTTTACAGAACACTGAGACCGCGGGGCCACGAGCGCTTCAATAATAATTATTAGTATTTATGTCTGTGTGTGTGTGTGTTATTTTTGTCTGAATAGCGAGGAAACGATCTCTGAGTTAACCATCTTTCACTGTGAGGCATTTACATGTATGAACGTTTCCATGCTTTGGAAGGCACGTTAAGCCGTTCGTATCGGTTGCAAGTAACAAAGCAGTCGTTAAGCCAAGTTGAAGGATTGTAAAGCTTGAAAATTTTCAATAGCTGGTCGCCACGACCTCTCTTCATCTTAACTGTTTTCCCAGTTGCTTCCAAACCATACCTGAATTTGGAGCCCAGGGATCACTTTTAGACACCTCTGGGTCAAAATCAAGTACTAAAGTCTACATTATAGACGAAAATAAAATTTTAAAGATTTTCCTACGTGTGAAGATAAACGCTAGTTAATAATCAAAGACTAGAATCTTGATACTAAACGTTATTTTCCTGGCATTACACAGAATAGAATCTGCTATAATTTTTGATCAGGCGCTTCTAACTTTATGAACCTGACTAGAATGAGGACTAAAGCCATCATTCGTAATTAAAAACTTGTATTGCAGTGTACTCATTAGTTGCCATTTTTTAATAAAAACTTTCTCTATAACATATACACTTCAGGCCCTTCCACATAGGCCGGTAATTAAGTATCGGTCGAAGCGTTTCCGTGCTTCGGAAGGCACGTTAAACCGTTGGTCCCGGTTGCCAGTAAAATGGCAGTCGTTAAGCCTGGTTGAAGGCCTTATGGGCGGCTTGAAAATTTCAACAGCAGGTAGCCACAACCTGCGTCTGTCTATTTCAACACGGCAATGGGCTCACCACCTATTACGTGGGACAGGAATCCACACGGTGAAAAGTGGGCATATAATGCCACCCCTTCGGGGATAAAGCGTGATGGATATTTATTTATTTTATTTAATTATTATTTTAAAATGTTTAAACCTAAAAAAAAATAAAAAATTACAGATATAAAGCTCGTAACTAAAGCTTTGAGTTAGCCAGGCTCCGAACATTTCACTCAATCTATTATTAACACCCAATAAATAGCTCGGAGTGCTCAACAAGGCGCGGCAGTATTTTACTGCAGAGCAAACACTGCTCCTCTATAAGTCGCAAGTGCGGCCGCACATGGAATACTGCTGTCACCTTTGGGCTGGTGCAGGTGGTATTCCAGCTTCGAGCTTTCGATCCGGTAGAACGGCGTGCTATGAGGATTGTCAACGATCCTCTACTAGCAGGCGGTGTCGAACCCCTTCGCGACACGAGGGACTTTGCCTCCTTATGCGTTTTCTATCGCCTGTACAACGGTCTGTGCTCTGAGGAGTTGTTTGATATGATGCCCACGGTTACCTTCTATCATCGCACCGCTCGCCATACGCAGGGTGTTCACCCTCACACTGCGTCCGAAGCGCACGCACACGGTTAGGTCCGATAGAGGCTTTATTCCGCGTACGCTTAGATTGTGGAATGAAGTCCCTGCCTGGGTTTTCTCGAACGTCAACAGTATGGGCAGTTTGGGGTTGTTCAAAGGGGACTTAAGGTTTACAAAAGGTTGGCGGCGCGAGTGCTGCACTTCTGGTGTTGCAAACGTCCATAGGCTACGGTGACCACTTTCCATCAGTACGCTTGTCTGCCACTTCAGTGGTATAAAAATAAATAGAGAGGACAGATTACAAAAATTTTATTTAAAAATAATTAAATTGAAATACAAGAAAATAACTACCATTGTCACTATTGATACATAATTGGCAAATATATCAAATTAAGTGACCCAGGGCTTCGCCCGTGACCATATTTAGATTTCCCTTCGCACCTATTTAATTCCGTAGCTTAAAAATTCTACAATAACATATTCAAATTTGCCCGATTTGTCGACATTTATGATTACTGCTCCGCTCTCCGGGGTAGTAGTGTGATTACGTATAGCCTATAGCCTTCCTCGATAAATGGCCTATCCAACACAAAAAGAGTTTTTAAAATCCGACCTGTAGTTCCTGAGCTTAGCGCATTCAACCAAACAAACTCTTCAGCTTTATGCATTGGTATAGATTATATTATAATAATACAAATTAAATACTTTTCAAATGGGACCACTGAACAAAAACCTTTTCTAAATACTTAATTGACAACCAGTCAATTGCTTCTTATTTTATGGCTGCATTGTTTATCAATGATTCTAAAAATATCAAGGTCATAGATTTATTTGAATTGTTGCATGTCATTTTCTTTAGGCCTGGACTAAATTATTTTGCATAAAGTACCTAGCTTAGATAGCAATAATATTAATAATATTTAAAAAAACATACCGTCATGTTAATATTTTACAAGACACCTTGGGCACTGTGTCCCAACACTGTCCTGACAGAAGATAGAATCATGGTTGTTATGTATGAGGCTTGCAACATAATGATAGGTACAATATTATACATCAATTGCTATTGAAATAAATATTGAATTAAGATTAGCTTCACAGGTTAGCAAAGCTAGTCATAGTTTTATAGATGCAATTAAGTTAAATTGTTTCTTTAGGACTGTTAGTAAACATTTTTTTTAAAGTTTCCATATTTTTTTTAATGAGGGTTTTCGATACTTTTTCTGCCGCCAGGCGGCGCTTCGTATGCGTCAGGTCCAAACAGCTGTCAGATAGCACAGAATCTTACCGAACGTATTATTATTTTAGTAAATTTTATGTATTTGGAAGTGTTATTGATTTTATTATGGATTACGGCCAAAGAAAGGTTGCCGAACTGAAGACTGAGCTCAAAAAGAGAGGCCTCCTTTTTTATTTGCACACATAGGCACTGCACAACACTGTGGCATTTTGGAAAACAATATTCCGTTTGTAACGTTTTTAAGAATAAATAAACCAAAAAAATGATCGAAAAATATAAATCGTGTATGTGTTTTGACAGGTAGTTGGACCTGACGTTACAGCGCTGCCATCTCACGGGGAACATTTCAAAAAACCCTCATTATTTCATTAAAACACAGCATAAGATTATGGTTACTTAATAAAGCTACACTGTTTTTATTTGAGTATATTAAATAAACTTCTTAACTTAACTAGGTATGTAATTTAACAATCAGCGCCCGTTGCTCTGAATGAAATTAGAACTAGATATTATTCATACTAACATTTAAATTTCGCATTGTATGTTTAAAATTATTGTAGAAACAGGTATTAATTAGCCATGGTCAAATGCAGATTCAGATTCGGAGTCTGCTTGTGAAAATGGCTGGTGCAACCCAGTCGAAGCGTCTAGCTAATTCAAGGTAAATAAGTATGGTCGTGATAATACCTGTATTCTACACTAATTATATTATTCATTTAGTGTATGAGTAATAAGTTTTAAACAGTTTTAAAATAAGTTTACTACAAAACAATACAGTTATTAATAATAATAATAGCCTTTATTGCTGTAAATAGTACATAATATGGTGTTCTAAAAACTAATTGACAACATTTATATCTAATTAAAACTATGGTTATGTAGTAATCGGCAACCAGTTTAATGCTATGGTTTTACAGCTTGTCCTTTGACATAGGCCTCCTCTAATAACCTCCACTCTATTCTGGCATGGCGTAGCCAAAGTGGGCCTGCTGTTATACATATATCATCTTCCCATCTTTTAAATTGTCTTGCTCTTCTCCTTTTTGCATTTCAAAACAATACAGTTACTTAGTCCTAATTATCTTAATTACTGCCTCAGTGGCATTGCGCTAGTGTATGTTAACAAGTGAACTTGTAGCTTGCTGAGGTCTTAAGTTCAAGTCCTGGTTCAGAACATATATTTGTTTGATCCATCTATGTTTGTCTCCGTGTTTGCATGTTTTTATATGATGTGTTTATAATAGAAATATATAAGTATGTTTATCTGTTGACTATATCCTATAGCACAAGCTTATATTTACTTAATTTGAGTTAAACGGTGCAGTGTAAAAATATATTTCATATTATTTGACAAATCTATAATATGATTATAATTCAAACCATACATATCCTAGTTTTGCAAAATCCTAATATGACTTGATACAATACTGATCTATTGTGACAGTTACTTACCATTATTCAAAATCAACAATATGAATTTATTTTGATGTCTCCGACTTACATTATTGTCATCAAATATTACTTAGCTTTAATACTAAAACATATGGACATCTGTTAGGTCTAGCAGCTATTGAGAAACAATAAATACTCCTACACATAGTTAAAGTCTACATCAGTCTTGTTCATTATTACTTGAACTTTCCTCACTACTCTCTTCAGACGACTCCTCACTGGATTCATCTGAGTCTCCGGCCTTAGCAGCTTTCTTAGCCATCATTGCCTTGAACTGTCTTACAGTAATTTTTCTAGGCATGATTTCTCGAAGAAAATCAAGTGTGTCGTCTTCTTGAACAACTTCTGCGATGTGTTTGTATTCCAAGAATGAGGTTTTACTAGTTTTAAAAGCGCGTTTCGCTAAGTCCGTGACGAATAATTCCTAAAAAAGAAAAAATATATCAATGTATTATATTTACGAATCTATCTAACATATTTTTATTGTAAAATGTTTGCACTGATAGGTTATGTGTAAATGCCGCTATTTACTCACTGTAACTTTGGTAACTAAATACAAAGGTTCAGCGCCAACTGCCTCCACATCTGGTGAACTTTTCATTATAGTTTTAACCCTAGATAATGGTAAATGCAAATCTTTTTCAGCTTTTGGAGTACTCATGATGAATTGATGATACAGAATGAAAAGAATTATTTTTTAATGTACTTCAACAAACTATAGTCAAGAAGACAATTTTTAATTCGTTCGATTTACACGGTTGACTTTGACATTTTATATGCTGTGTTGCCAGGCTCTCAGTATAATTACTACAACTATTTACTATAAAAATATAATCCATAAATAAAAATGAATCCCTAGTATTCTATAATCTATAATAATATTTATTAAGAATATTTTAAGGAAGCTTGTTATTGGCAACCAATAAGAATATAATTTAACTACCTACATTTACTCCAACGAACTCACGCGACTTCGCCCACATGAAGTCTAGCTATTCCATAGAAACCTTGTTACAGCAGCACCACATATCAGTTTTATTTATATTTAGTATCTATGATTCTGTAAAAGTACGTAAATAAAATAAGTAAAATGGAAAATACTACCAATATATAAGTTGAAGGTCCCTGTAATATTTGTATGCTGTATTAAGATCTGGTATTGTTCTTGACAACTCTCAGTCTTGTATTCATTATGGTAGCAGATAAGATGATTAATCGCAAAGGTCACCTAGCTCTTGGGCTATAAAAACATAAAAAATGATTCACTTGTAGTGATGACCCTGCAAAACGTTCTAAGATCCTCCTTTCGAAGAATCCCATTATTGTAAACTTTTGGGACAACTGTTTTGCGGGAGGGGTGGGGATAATTATAGATAGATGAATGTGGAATATACTTGAGAAATAAATACAAAATGAAATGCATTTATTGTTTGTTCAAAATAGCAACCTGTTAGAAAAAAGAACAACCTTTATTTATCTCAACGTCTCAGAAAACCATATTCGCATTTTGACGTTACAGCTGTCCAATGGGGTACATACCTTAACAGTAGTTTTAAAGAAGGTAACCCAATTATTTTTATTCTCCTTCTTGCCTGTACCTACTTCTCATACTAATATAAGTTTTTGCATATATCGGGGACTAGCGCTCGGATGATGATTATGCAAAAGCGTTAGTCTCGTTTGTCATTGTAGTACAGAAATGTTTTCTATATCTACCATATTGGTAGAAATAATTATTATTGTTAACACCATCATTTGACAACCACCGAATGAGTAAACTGTAAATAAAGTTAACGGCCTTCGTAGTGAAAATCGTAGCTTAGCTAGGCGGACGGCCGGTATCGCTCCGTAGCGGAGACTTGTAGCGCCTATGCAAGCCGAAGTTTGCTTTTCAGACGATGCTCAGTTTGTGAAGGGAAAAGGTACTTTAAATAATAGTCAATAATGGTCTTAACGCTAGCTGTCTTTATTTTCCATTTCCTTATAGAAAATACCTTTACGTAAAACAGTATAACATAGTGCCGTTTGCGCGACCGGCCGTAGGCGCGGGGCGCTGACTAGTGCCGTCTGCCGGCTCAACCAACCTGACATACAATCCAATCAATGCTTACGTGAAAACGATAAATAATACGAAATAAAAATACTGTTGGCGCGAGATCTATCAACCGATTTACAGAGACTTTTCAATCTTGATCAGTTCAGCGATGCCGTCGTACATTTCCTTGACGGCATCGTACTCAGTGAGACCCATGCGCCTCTTGTTAGAGATGTCATAGACTCCACCCTCGGCTTCAGTGTGCTCGCCTCGGGTTCCTCGCACCTGCAAGTGGTACTTGGATGCGATTTCCTCCAGCTTAGCCTTGTCCGCTGCCAGTTTGGGCACCTTAATGTGTACGGATGCACGAACTGTGGTTCCAAGATTGGTAGGGCAGAAGGTCAGGAAACCAAGCCTGTCATCGTGAGAGAAGGGAATCCTCTTTTCAATATCATTCACAGCGGTCACCAGCCTCTTGTAGACCTGCTTCAAGTCACCACCCATCTGCATGGAAATGAGACGGAGATGGTCCTCCTCGTTGCACCAGACCAGGAAGGTCTTGTTCTCGTTGTGGTAGATACCGCGGCCGGAGGGCCAGAAGCGGCAAGCGTTAGCGCTCTGGAGGAAACGGTCACCCTCCTTGAAGAGGAAGTGGTCATCGATGAGCTGCTGTTGGACCTCCTTGGACATGCCAGTGAGAGGGTAGAATGTGCCTTTAAGTTCACCTTCCAAACCGCTGAGGGTGCTCGATACTTTCTCCTCCATCTCCTTGTACTGGGCCTCGGTTAGGCAGGGGTTGAAGGGGTATCCTTCCATGGAGCGACCGCAACGGACGCGAGTGGAAATGACGTATTCGCCGGCTGCGTCCAGTTGTCCGAAGGTTTCTACATCACCCCAGTTCTTGGGCGGGTGCTTGTCGGTCTTTTTGAAGCCATTGTGGTAGTCTTCGATGATGGGATCGAACAGGTCGGCGAAGACTGAGTACGCTTCGGCATCAGGGGCGTATATGCCGACGCCAGAGTCGTGGTTCTCGAAACCTGTAATTGAAGTGTGTTATGTAACTCCTTGTCAAAATCTATAATCTCGATGATATTGCAATTGTTGCTTTATATTTTATCTATTTGTAATTTAATAATAAGTAAATCAGATTTGAGCCACATGTCCTTTACCCTTGTTCAGTTTTTCATTAACAGTTGTGCCTACGCAGAGATGGTACATGAAAATCATAAGTCCATTTACACGCCCCACTGAAAAGTTATGTAATTTTATGTAATAGCAGCTAGCCCATCAACATTATTTTGCTACAGTAAAGGCCTCTCTTTTCACTTAGGGGTAAGAAATATAAATTACGACCGATCTACAGAATATTAAAATTTCATGAAAATCGATTTTCGGAGAACTTTGGTAACAAACACTGTGACACGAGAATTTTATATAATAAATTAAGTAAAATACCTGACTGGACGCAGTCCAAAAGGGTTGACCCGAAAGAGGTCTTCTTGTTCTTCAGAGCATCAAATACCTCCCTTGTGAGGTACTTCTTTAGCAGTGACTTGGAGTCGGAGGCAGAAAGCTTGCTGAAACCAGCCTCCAATTTCTCGATGGTTGCGGCGTCCACCATTGCTGCGGCTTTTCTGTAAAAACACAAGTTTCACTTTAATTTATTTCGTACAATTCAATAATATTTTAAAATCATTACGAATATATTTGCTAACGCTTTTAGTGCCGCACATGTCGCTCTTGTACACATTTTAAATAGTTTAATTACTATTTTAATGTTGCGTAAATTTAATATAGCGAAATGTTTAAAATTAAAAATGTAGAGCCAATCAATCGATAAGTCAAAATCAACGACTAGGGTTATATTTTTAAATTTGAAAAAAAAAAAGTATAGTGACGTACCCATCGAATCTGGAATCGAGCGGTGGGAGTGTAAACCTATTTTATTAAAATAGAAAACATGTTCTATATTCAAAGACATTTTATTTAAAAATTTATTATGTTTTGCATGTAAAATTAAATTTACTAAATTGGGACTAAAGCACGTTATAAATAAGTACGTATCGTTACTTGTAAGAAAATTTACGAACCGGCGGATGAGGTAATACGCGAGAACAGCACCACCGCAAACCACCACAGGTATTGTGACTTTCAGTTTATAGTTCATACTTAAAGAATTATACAAAGCCACGTTTTCAGTGAAAATATGAGTACATTTACTACGGACACGGAGGATGTTATGCGAACTACCGGGTTCGGTTTGTTTTTGATCAACTACGCCCTGAGATTCACTTAGTTTTGTGGTAGAGTTACGTAACTTAACCAGGAATCTTCTTGACCGACACGCGCAAGTCGGGCGGATGTGTCAGATCTCTCACTGCGCACTGGTGGTTCTTCGTCGTGCGCAGCCGTGCCTCCCACTAGCGACCAGTGGAGGAATTTGTTATCATGAGTTTCTTGTTACTTTGCATTCATTTTCTACCCGAGAAGGTGATGCAGTTATTAAACATCGTCAGGTTACCGAGTCCACTTCGCGTTACATGAATTATATCCATCACGATATTGGATATGAACAGATTAGTATAAGGATATTATGTCTACACTTCCACAGAATGTTCACATTTTTAGAATAAGGGAGTGGATTTAGAGCGAATATTGTTACATACGAAAGCTTATAAAGTAGTAATTTTCGCAAAAATAAATATCTCCATTAAATATGTCCTATATTTAATGGAGATATTTATTTTTGCGTAAATTACTACTTTTATCTAAGCATGATTAAGACCAAACTATTGAACTATATATTTCCATTATTCTATTAAAAACATTTAAATATCATTCCCACTTAAATAATTACTTGGCAGTTTGCGATTATTGGGCGGCCGCGACCGGGATTATGAAATTGGTCACAATTTGCACATCCCGTCTCAATGCACTTTCATATCACTGCCAGCAGATTTTAACATAATTTTGGATATTTTAACACTTTGATTTAATAAAAACAAGAACTGATTTCACAACTTGACATAGCTGAATCGAAATAAAATTTAATTTCACTTTTAAATCGCTTAGTGCGGTGCTGGTTAATTCCGGTAGAGAATACGCACCCGTCGGCATCGTCGGCCGGTTTGTTTTCCTTATTTTCTTTCGTTGCACAGCCACCCATTGTCACAGAATTTAAATATTATTTAACAGCTAAATATGCACTAAATCACTACAACTACAGTAAATAAATAAAAGGAATGTAGTAAATACTAAATGCAATAATGGTATGATATTTTGTTCAAATGAATGTATCAAAGCCGGGAGTGGCAGCAACGAGCTAGGGGTGTCCGATCGATGCGCAACACGCAGCACGCACGCGGCCTTACGCTTCCCGCCCTTCGGGAATCACTTTAAAACTTTTCAGAGAAAACTTCTCCCTTCGTGTGCACCGTTTACCTTTGCGAATTTTATTTGAATGCCATGCTAACATCTTTAAGTGCGGTATCATCTTATCGGGAAAATGCTTGTATATTAGACGTTATCGAAGCACTTTTGAATTTTGATTCGGTCCTCACACGACAAGTTCGATTAAACGTAGCCCGGTGGTATACTTCTATGATGAAGACTATGAGAAAAATTTCAGGAGGATGTCTAATAATTGAAGGGACCACCGCTTACCTTACGCTTGTACAACCGTCAGAGTCTACTGCGAGGTGCAGAATGCTCGATGCGGGCTCGCGCGATGCGTTAAACCCGAGTAGTCTCCCCCGTCCCCCTTCCCGTCAACCTTGGCCGTGGTGTGATGCTAGCTGGCTCGGCTGGGCGGCAGTTCCGACCGCCAGTCGTTTGAGCTTCACTCAAGTCGTGAATTACAATTGTCATTACAGAACACATCATGCCAACAATTCTAATCCAAGGAAAACTGACAAGTCTTTAACACCTGATTCGGGAATATAGCAACTAAAAATAATAACACATCATGTAAATAATAAAATACTGCACTTTTGTGAAGTATTTTAGCATGAAAATAAAAAATTAGAAAAAAAATATTCTTGGATTTATTTACCAACTAGACAAGTCACTATATTTTGATATCATGTAATATCATTCAATTTTTAAATTTTCATAATTACTACCGATGATAATACTTATAACCCAGATAATTTAGAATATCAAAATATTAATTTTCAGTTTTCAACATTAATAAACTTTCACATTACAATGAATCGTGGATGCAGTTTTTAATTTAGGCAAGTGCAATATGCTCTACTATCTCTGTATTAATATTACATTAATGATTATAATCTTAATGAGTCTTATAAAAATACTTACATATAATCGATCGATTTTGTTGCAATGCGCATTACACAAATTCATATCAGGGATTAGGGGGGAATTTTAAAATTAGAACGTTGTGGGTTCTTTTTTATGTCTGGATCAAGTCCAAAGCTTCAAGTAAGACGATGCCAATGTCATGATTGTTATTTTTCACTTTTATTTCCAACCATATTGAGAAACAGTTTTTGTTTGTTATCTATGTTGCATTTAAAATCGAGTAGGTTCACTTCAATGTCTTGGAAACTAACTTAGATTCCTAATTATTGACTCGGTGTGTTTTATACGACACTACTGAACTCTAGAAACCATGTGTTTTTTGAGATTATAGAAATCGACAATTGTCTCAGGGACATAATACCAACTCAGCATAATAACGCGAATCTAAGCTAAAGGGTCCGGGTCACTTACATCCATCATCATAATAGTAGGCATTGGGTAGGGAATCCTCACTTTATTTTCATAAAGACATGGGGTTCTATTTTTTAAAAATTATTATAACATTTTTTTGTTATTCTATTTTCAAATTCTTTTTTTTCATGATCTTCCGTAGTTAAGTCCAAAATCTTGCAACTATCAGTAAAGACGTACTTACATCACAATTTACTGCGTTCGTGTTTATTTTTCCTTTTTTTTTAAAACTCAAACGTTTAGTACAAACATGTTACGTAAGAGACGTTGCTCTAAGCCCTTGACCGTGTGTTGGCAATTAGGGTAGCGGTCGATTTTGCTCACCTACTTTCAGACTACACGAAGCCATACAGTTTCGGCACGCTACCTCGGCTTCGACTCATGCCAAACCGTTGCGCATTGGGCTGGTTGATTAAAAGAATGTAAGGAGTGTGTACTCGACTATATTTTGTTAGCCATTTGCTCTATGGGTTATCCCAATCAAACCTTTATCCAACCAGGATAAATAGTACATTTCTGTGTGTCCTTACATATCCTATTTATATAATAAATGTTAGTCGATAATGTTTCGTGAGTAGTAAAAAATGCTATCCCAGCTTTCGTATCTAAAATTTATTTATTATTTGATAATTGATATTATTTATTAAAAAAATCAGCTTCCACTAAACATAACTCTCCCAATTTTCCCTGTACCAATTGTGCCATCTTTTTTTGAATATTTATAACATCATACTAGTAATTAAAATTAATTTATGAAATTTTCGCGGAACTTCTGTAGTCGTTTTGTAAAAACTCTTTCATTCTTAAATCATACTCATATTGGTAGAAAGTTGAATTTAATAGTATTCTTTATAAGCCACAGTACAGCACGATAGTAATGTATTGTAATTCAGGTTTCCTTTTAATCACGGAACAAGTAGATAATATGGTACAGTTCATCTAAATTGTTGGTATTACGTAGCCTCAGCCGCCTACGAACCAGTGCTACGTAATCGGTTTCGTAGAAAGAAAAGTGTTCTTTTTTACTACAAACCCGGTTATGTACGGTTTTTGTCAGTCCATGTTGTATTATTGATCTAAAACAAATTATTAAAAATACAGACAGTGTGTAATTTTTTTTTTTACTACTGTAGTGGCAAACAAATTCACCTCTTCTGCCCAAAAATGATTACTATATTATAATAATCTTATCAATACTCTTTTTTTCTTTTTCTTTACATTGTAACATTATCAATAGACATTTTTAGGTTTCTCTCCAGGATCTACTAGGCCAATTTTATCCTTTTTTGATAGTTTTGTTTTTAATTTTACCCTTTGCCATACTTAATTTCATTCCAACACGTTACAGAGAGTTTTATACGAAGTTAAATGTGCGCTACGCTAGAAATTGGTTGAGAGGTAGCTTAGAGCCAGGAAACGGACATAGGCTACTTTTTATCCCGGGAACAAGTTTCTGTGGGAAATGGGAACGGAAAACGTCTCTACGCGGACGAAGCCGCGGGCGTTAACTAGTTTTCTATATATGTATGTATATAAAAATATAAATGTATGTTTATCAGTTGTCTAGATCCTATAGCACAAGTTTAAAACTCAGTTGGTGCTTGATGGCGCTGTGTAAAAAAAAAACAAAATGTTACCCTTGTACCCAAGTCCACTTTGAATGAATTACCTGTGATTTTTTTCGGCATTCTTGGAAACATCTGCTGTTAGACCTTCTGATTTCCTCGTTCGTCAGCCAGGAGGAGCACACCTTGGGTGAAAGATGACTATGGTATCCGGATCTTGGTATCCCCTTATACAAGGCACCATTTTCTTTATCTGGAACGAAACGTTTGATTGGATTGATTCAAATAAATTAATATGGTTGGGACAACTCACACAACGCCATCTGATTCCAAACTAAGCAGAGCTTGTACTATGGTAACCAGATAACTGATAAACATACTAATATCCAGACACAGAATAATCACACAAAGTTTTATCCTAGGAATCGAACCCACGACCTCTTGCGTAGCAGTCGGACACACTCCCACCGCGCCATAGAGGCAGTCAGTCAAATTAATTGTGTCCTTTGTATAGTAAAAATAAATATTGCGCTGACGATATTGCGCTGGCAGACGCGGACAGGGGCAGATTGGTGCGACGTGTAAAGGCGTGGAAGGAGACGCTTGAGAACGGCGGTCTGAAACTAAATGTGGCGAAGACCGAGTACTTGGCACTAAACTCGACAGATCCCACATCCGTCCGCATAGGCGGTGATTTGGTCGAGCGCACGGACCAGGTTAAATACTTGGGATCTGTTTTTCACACGTCCAGTGACATCGATTGCGATGTCAAGTCACGCATTGCTGCCGCGTGGGCCAAATGGCGGGAGATGACCGGTGTCATTTGTGACCCTAAAATGCCGATCCGGTTGAAGGGACAGGTCTACAAAACCATTATTAGACCTGTCCTTTTACATGGCAGTGAGACGTGGCCGATATTGGAGCGACACAAGCAGGAGCTGCGTGTCACGGAAATGAAGATGCTGCGGTGGATGTGTGGAGTCACGCGGATGGACCGCGTGAGGAACTCTCGCATCCGCGGCAGCCTTCACGTCCGTGACATTGCAGACAAGTTGCAAGAGTGTCGCCTTCGTTGGTATGGTCACGTCTTGCGGCAACCGCCGGGCTACGTAGGTAACAAATGTCTGGCCATGTCAGCCCCGCCGGGTCCCGGTAAGAGGGGAAGACCCAAGAAGTGCTGGCTTGACGTCGTAAGGGATGACATGCGTGCCAATGGTCTCACCACAGGGGATGCCGACGACCGTGCGAAGTGGAGGAGAAAATGTAGGAAAGCGGACCCCGGGCGTCGCGAGACGCAACTGGGACAGACGCTCGGATGATGATGTATAGTAAAAATAAAATTATATCTTTTTCAATACCACTGAGGTGGCAGACAAGCATACAGCCCACCCGATAAAAAGTAGTTACTGAAGCCTATAGATGATTGCAAAACAAGGAGTGTTGCCTTTATTGCCATGTTGAAATGGACAGGCACAGATTGTGATGACCTGCTGTTGAAATATTTTAAGCTTTTTTAAGGCCTTCTACTTGGCTTAACGACTACCATGTTACTGGCAATCGGGACCAACTACCTTAGTGTGTTTTCAAAACCACGGGAACGGTCGTAAATGCACCACAAACGATCACAGGAACGAACTGTATCGTAAAAATAGAATAGAATAGAAGTTGTAAGTTGGCTACGAACCTACGAGCTAATAACAATAATGATTTAATGTAATATTGTAGGACATTTTTTTACACAGTGCCTTATAAATAAATAAATATCCATCACGCCTTATCCCCGAAGGGGTGGCAGAGGCATATTATATGCCCACTTTTCACCGTGTGGATTCCTGTCCCACGTAATAGGTGGTGAGCCCATTGCCGTGTTTAAATAGACAGACGCAGGTTGTGGCGACCTGCTGTTGAAGGTTTTCAAGCCGCCCATAAGGCCTTCAACCAGGCTTAACGACTGCCATTTTACTAGCAACCGGGACCAACGGTTTAACGTGCCTTCCGAAGCACGGAAACGCTCGCAAATATAAATGCCACAAAGTGGTCACCCATCCAAGGACCAGCCATAGTGAAAGTTGCGTAACTCAGTGAATGTTTACAGAACACTGAGACCGCGGGGCCGCGAGCGCTTCTTATAACTATGTTAATATAAACTGGTATTATGGGATCTAGACAACTAATAAACATACTTGGATGGAAATACATGGGGTAAGCATATTTCAAAAAACAAGGAATCGATGCCTCTATCAAGACTCTATATATTTTATACAATCAAGCATGTGTGGTGGCGTCATTCATTTTTCGTGCAACATAGGTACATACATACATATTGTCACGCCTTTATCCCCGAAGGGGTAGGCAGAGGCATACTATACTCCCACATTTCACCGTATGCATTTTTGTCCCACGTAACAGGTGGTGAACTCATTGCCGTGTTGAAATAGAAAGGCGCGGGCAGTGGCGACCTGTTGTTAAATTTTTTCAAGCCGCCCTTAAGCCCTTCAACTTGGCTTAACGACTGCTATTTTTCTGGTAACCGGGACCAACAGCCTTCCGAAGCACTGAAACGCTCGCCAATGTAAATTCCACAAAGTGGTCACCCATCCAAGGACCACCTATAGCGAATGTTGCTAAACGCAGTGATCGTTTACAGAAGACTGAGTCAGTGGGGCCACGAGCGCTTAATTTTATACAAACTGCATTTTGAAATATCACATTTAACTGCGTTATTCTGTTCTGGCCCGTGCCCTTGAACTGGGAATAAGGGTAGCGGTCGATTATGCTTACTTACTTTCAGACTAAAGGAAACCATGCAGCTACGTTACATCATATCCTAAGGCGAAATGCGTCGTCGGTTGAGTGGGGAAAAAAATGTATTTCACAATTTTGTGGCGGTGGCCATCTTTGATTTGAAATGTGTTAAAGTGTAATTATTTTACTTGTCAAGCTTTTTCGTTTGTTACGAGTGGGTACCCATATTATGGGAGTGGGGAAAATATGTAGTCCGCCATTTTGTGGCGGCGTTCGTCTTGGACCAATTTTCATCAAACATAGCTAACAACATCTGGTTCACCTTTCAAAGATAACGAAAACAAAAGCAAAAACAGTTCCTTCATCCGTTCAGAAGTTACGATGACACAGACAGACACACACAGGTCAAACTTATAACACCCCGTCGTTTTGCGTCGAGGGTTATTAACTATCTTTCACACAAACAGCTCAAATTCCGTATTAAAGATTTAGAAAATTTTCATTATTGCTCTCCCTAATGCTACCAGCGCGCCTGGTGGAGGCTCCTACTGCCTAACCATATTTACTTGCAAGATACATGATTTACGAATACGGAATTGACGAATACGGAATATGTTGACTTGTTTTATGTTGGCAAGTTGTCCAAATTTATCACAGTCGTAACTCGTATACAAAAAATGAGCTCGTCATTTTTTTTTTTCGTACTTGATTTCCGATGCCAAGTAGTCTCACAAAGTTTGAAGAGTTAATTTTGTGACTTCCCAAATATTTATGTAAGAAAATTACTTCATGTTTACTCCGAAACACTGTCACAAAATGAAATTGTTACATACTGAAACTTTTAGCTCGCCAAAATAACGTCACCCCGCCGGAACGAAAGTCATGGTGACATCTAGCAAATTGAAGGCCACTCTTACAGTCAGTGGCCCTCAAGTTGGCGGCCCAATGATGTGCTTCTTCACGCTCCGCTTGTAGAACGAAAATGACTGCCTCGGTGGCGAAGTGGTAGTGCATGCGACTGCTGCGATTGAAGTAGGTTTCGATTCCCGGGTTGGCATAAATATTTGTGTTTGTATGTTAGTTTCTTTTTGTGTTAGATAGACCATGCATTGAGGAAGGCTATAGACTCAATATAATCAAGGACGACTCTCCTTCTCCCTCTCTCCCAGCAACAATCATAAACGTCAACAAATAGTGCGAATTTTCATACGGTAAATAGCTATAATAAAATTAATATACGGCTTGATTAATTGGGTGCCCCGGGTTTCAAAGTCGTCACAGGTGAAGCCGCAGGGGTCAGGTAGTGTTATAATATTTCTCTTTCGGTTTCATCAACATTTTTGACAATCGGTAAAATTCGTCTGCTTTCGTAGCCAGTGCTACGCGAACTGGTTTCGTAGAGCGTATTTTTAATGTTACTAAAAATAGAATAGTTTTATTTTTAAGACATTGAATACAGTTTTAAACTTCAAACCATTTTAATCAATATCTTATAAAAATAAATTAATATTTGAAATTTTTTAGTTTATTTTTATAAGATATTGATTACAATGGTTAAAAGTAAGTATTTTTTATACCATTGAAGTGACAAAGAAGTTTACATAGGTACTCTATCCGAAACATTAATCCTATGTATAATATGTACGTATTTAGAAATATGTATGTTTATCTGTTGTCCATATTCTATAGCACAAGCTAAGTTTGAGATAGATGGCGCTGTATGAAAAGTGTCCCCCAGTATTTATTTATTTATTTCGTCTACAAACCACGGGTTTGTCAAACGGAGCGTGATAATTAAGGCACATCATTGGGTCGTCAATTTAACAGACTAATCTGTTTCCCGGTTGCCAGTAACATGGCAGTCGTTCAACCCTGTTGAAGGCCTTCAACAGTAGGGAGTCACAACCTGCGCCTGTACATTTTAACATGACATGAGGCATACCACTTATTCCGTGGGGAAAAATACATACGGTGAAATGTGGGCGTATGGCTCTGCCTATCTCTTCGAGTATAAAGCCGTGACTATACGTAACAAACTAAGAAACAAACATGCACACACACTAATAGTATTTCGTGCTACAGACTAACTGTTAACTCGCCAAAATGACGTCACCCAGCTGATCGAAAGTCGTGGCGACATTTAGCAAATTGAGGTCAGTCTCATACCCCATTTAGACTCCCGCGCGAGAAACGAGACGAGCCGCGAAACGAGCCGCGAGCTTGAATGAAATGAATGTCTCGTGGCTCGCGCGAGTGTCTAAATGGGGTATGAGACTGACTTCAATTTGCTGCACGAAAATTGCAAATTGCACGAAATACTATTAGTGTGTGTGCATGTTTGTTTCTTAGTTTGTTACGTATAGTCACGGCTTTATACTCGAAGAGATAGGCAGAGCCATACGCCCACATTTCACCGTATGTATTTTCCCCACGGAATAAGTGGTATGCCTCATGTCATGTTAAAATGTACAGGCGCAGGTTGTGACTCTCTACTGTTGAAGGCCTTCAACAGACTTGAACAAGGGGGCTTTCCCGGTTGCCCCCGGTTGCACAGAAACGCGCGCGAATAGAAACGCCATCTAAGGAGAAGCCGAAATGAAAGATGCTTACCGCAGAGATTGTTTACAGAAATAAAATAAGCGTTTGTAGGTGTACAAAATTTAATGCTAGAGACACTGCATTTAAACAATTGAGCATTCTGTTTTCAGCCACGTACACAAACACGAAATAGGTACAATTTAATAAGTCGGGTTGTCCCATATTAAAATGATTTAGTATTTTATTGACATTATTGCCTATGAGGTAAGTATTTCCTTGTAAAATATTTCGATGACGATTCAGTGGAGTTAACAGACCTGAACCAAATTCAGAGCCTTGCTTGATTCGGAATATCCAGAAACTAAATATACTTGTGTAGCAAATGTTATTCTACTGACAGGAGTGCCTACGCCTAATAGAGCTGCAGACGCTTATGGGAGTTAAGCATGCAGAATATGAGGATCGTATTATTTTGTTTTAGCTCAGAAAAGGTTGTAGTTGTACCGATGTAATTTTTTATGTTGTTCAAACTGAAAGAGAATAAAATAATAGTAGATTTTCTTTTACAAGCATACATATTGTCCCGTATTTATCTTATATTTTTTCTAGGCAAAGGCATCATATACGCCCACATTTTTCCGTATGCATTTTTGACCCACGTAACATGTGGAGAGCTCATTGCCGTGTTGAAATGGACAGGCGCAGAGGCATATTATTGGGCCGACATCTAAAGAGACGCTATCATTAATCATGTGGAAGAGAGTGGTCTTGTGGTCTGGTGGATTTAACTGCCGTGCTGAGCTACCGGGTTTGACTCCCATGTCGGAATAAATGTTTGTATGATCCGCATGTTTGCTTCGGAGTTTGGGTGTTTCCGATGGTATCTTTATCAGTTGCCTAGATCACATACCACAAGGTTATATTAGCTTACTTTGGGCTAAATGGTGCTGTATAAAAATAAAACAAAATGTCTTTCATCAGGCGGACAGTATCATTTTATCGAACTAGATTTAAAAAATAAAAGGTAAAGTCCGCACTAGGACTAACCTCATTCTTGTACAATAGAATTAGCTGCACTGACATGAAATGCTATCGCTCTTTTAAAAAAAAACGATAAACTATTTTCAAATTCGATAAACGCGCAAATACGTAACTCTGTCATTTAGTGTTTATCTAAAAATACTAGATTTCTAGATAACCTTGGCAATGACATCGGCGCGTTCGATCTTGTTGCATAATGTGCAGTCCACAGGGCAAGGAATCAATAACACTCGCCGACCACATGACTCACTCTACCGAGCGAGAGGGAGCGAGCAACAATCTTTGGTCTATGGTTCATTTCAACAAATTTAGTTGAAAAATAAAAGCAAACGTAATTTAATTCCAAAATAAAGATCTAGCTAAAAGGTCTTAGAAACCAAGCCATAAAAGGGGAAAAAAATAGGTGATTACTTAGTTTACTACAATTTTAACTGTTTTTTTTAAACGAGCAATCGAGAAACTTGACATTCGTTAATCTAAGATTAATTGAAAATAATTAGTTTGTCGTCACCTATATTTCGTACGATTACACTGAAGACGAATAACAAGGCAAATAACAGGTTGCGTATGCGATTTTCGCATACAGTTTGACGTAAACTTGGCACGCGATGGTATTATCACTTTCGTGTCATTCATTGTTCTGTGGCTGAGCTATTTAACAAACAACATTCTGAACCTTTTGAGTCGAGAAATATAATTGAAGCTAAATGTCTTGTGCGTAGGTCTAGTACCTAGCTCTGTTACGGACGCGTAAGTCGGATGCTGCTAATTAATTGTGTGGTCAATTACTATAGTTCGTCATCATTTGACTGGTGGTATATACGACTACCGCGCTGAGTTCCCGGGTTCGATTCTCGAGTCAGGACTGACCTGAACCTGACTGAGGTCTCGGATTCGATTCGCAGGTTAGAACAAATATTTGTGTGATCCACATATGTTTGTTTCGGAGTTTGGGTATTTCCCAAGTATTATCATCATCATCATCCGAGCGTCTGTCCCAGTTGCGTCTCGCGACGCCCGGGGTCCGCTTTCCTACATTTTCTCCTCCACTTCGCACGGTCGTCGGCATCCCCTGTGGTGAGACCATTGGCACGCATGTCATCCCTTACGACGTCAAGCCAGCACTTCTTGGGTCTTCCCCTCTTACCGGGACCCGGCGGGGCTGACATGGCCAGACATTTGTTACCTACGTAGCCCGGCGGTTGCCGCAAGACGTGACCATACCAACGAAGGCGACACTCTTGCAACTTGTCTGCAATGTCACGGACGTGAAGGCCGCCGCGGATGCGAGAGTTCCTCACGCGGTCCATCCGCGTGACTCCACACATCCACCGCAGCATCTTCATTTCCGTGACACGCAGCTCCTGCTTGTGTCGCTCCAATATCGGCCACGTCTCACTGCCATGTAAAAGGACAGGTCTAATAATGGTTTTGTAGACCTGTCCCTTCAACCGGATCGGCATTTTAGGGTCACAAATGACACCGGTCATCTCCCGCCATTTGGCCCACGCGGCAGCAATGCGTGACTTGACATCGCAATCGATGTCACTGGACGTGTGAAAAACAGATCCCAAGTATTTAACCTGGTCCGTGCGCTCGACCAAATCACCGCCTATGCGGACGGATGTGGGATCTGTCGAGTTTAGTGCCAAGTACTCGGTCTTCGCCACATTTAGTTTCAGACCGCCGTTCTCAAGCGTCTCCTTCCACGCCTTTACACGTCGCACCAATCTGCCCCTGTCCGCGTCTGCCAGCGCAATATCGTCAGCATACATGAGCAACCATGGAGGCTGCTCATGCGGGTTTCTGATGCTGTCCGACAATTCGTCTAATATTACACTGAACAGAAGCGGACTAAGGACAGAACCCTGGTGTACCCCGACGGTGATGGGGAAGGGTTTCGTGTCGCCAACAGCAGTCCGAACCATTGAGTCGGAGTCACAGTACATGTCCCGGATAGTGTCAATATAGACCTCTGGAACCCCTTTGGACCGCAGTGCCCACCAGATCATCGCACGAGGAACACAGTCGAAGGCCTTCTGCATATCTAGGAACAAACAGTGCAGAGGCGTGTTCTTCGACCTGTATTTCTCTGCGACAACCCTCAGGGCAAAAACAGGGTCCGTGGTCCCATGACCAGGGCGAAACCCATATTGACACTCCGAGAGAGTACACTCCTGCCGGATCCGAGAGTCTATAATCCTCTCGAAGATCTTCATGGTGTGGGACATCACCTTAATACCGCGGTAGCTCCCGCACTCCTGCACTGACCCCTTACCTTTGAAGACTGGAGTAATAATACTTAGTCTCCATTGGTTTGGGATCTGCCCGCTGAGGAGTATGCGGTTAAAAAGGTTTACTAAGATGCCCACACCGCGAGGACCCATCGCCTTCCAGGCTTCGATGGGGACTCCATCGGGTCCGACAGCTTTCCGATTCTTCATGCGGCCCAAGTATTATATGTATGTATTTAGAGATATAAATTATGTTTATCAGTTGTCAAGATCCATTAAATGACGCTGTGTCAAAAGTGTTACACCATATTGTTTGTTTGTTTATCATTACTGCTTTACTAGTTGTTTCCCCAATTTTATCTAGATTTGGAGCCTGGGCTTTAGTATTATTTGGGTGCTAGGAGCCGCCATCGTTTTGCTAATAATTATTGTCATTGTTTCGAGTGACTGTCGTTTTACCTTTGTCTTACCTCGACTTGACTTGGCGAACTTATGCGTTTATAATATTATTAGGATATTTCGGCACTGTTGCAAGCCCCATGATCACGGATGTACGGAAGCAGTACATCCATGATAGTAAATACCCCGTTAATAATAATAATTTGAATAATAATGACCATTTCAGTGTAAAATCATATAATTCTTTATATTATACTTTAGCTTATAGATACAATGGCGTTGGAATTGCCTTAGAGGATAAAATCCCCTAAATAAATACAGATAAAATAAAATACAGTCCGAGACTACCAGGACTTTAATTGGTCGTGCTAATTAGTGTCTAGCACATAAGACCTTTTAGCCTTTTAGTTACCACCTCACTAAAAAGGCAACGGGTTCAAAATTTCTTCTAAATTTAACAACTAAAATAGACACATTTTATTAAATCTATTCGGCCCTTTAGACTTACCCCAGTTCCGTGTTTCGGAGGGCACGTTAAGCTGTTGGTCCCGGTTATCAATAAAATGGTAGTCGTCAAGCCAAGTTGAAGGCCTTATGGGCGGCTTAAAAAATTTCAACAGCGGGTCGATGCAGCCTGCGCCTGTCTATTTCAACACGGCAATGGTCACCTATTACGTGGGACAGGAATCCACACGGTGAAAAGTGGGCATACAATATGCCTCTGCCACCCCTTAGGGGATAAGGCGTGATGGATATTTATTTTTATTTATTTATAAAATAAAATCTAATGGCAGCCCGAAGTCCATCAAGTACCTAGCAGTCCGAGCTGATTGGCAGGTAATTAATATCTGTCTGTCATCATCGACTGCCTCTGTGGCGCGGTGGGAGTGTATCCGACTGCTACGCAAGAGGTCGTGGGCTCGATTCCCACCCAGGATAACACTTTGTGTGATGAGCACGATGGATTATTCTGTTTCTTGGTGTTATTTATATCTATAATATGCATATATTTAGAAATATATAAGTATGTTTATCAGATATCTGGTTACCATAGTACAAGTTCTGCTTAGTTTGGAATGAGATGGCGTTGTTTGAGTTGTGTGAACTGTCCCAACGATATTTATATTTATTTATCATTCTTTTAATGGTTCGATTAGTATGGAATTTTACACCCGATTACGACTTCGTGTCGTGAATTCGTGATGCGTTGCATAGTGCAACGACGCATCGATTATAAATATCACTATTTTAAAAGGCTTTTCATGATTTAATAAAACTGCTATCTATACGAATGTACCTTTTATAAATGAAGACTTATATATGTGTAAAAATATTTTTTACTGGTGGAAGTCCTCATGGATTCCATGCCGGTCACCTACCGTCCTAAACTACAAAACACAAACTAGTAGTTCTGTGAACCGTAGACTTCGGAGGCTTTTTTTTTTATGAAATTGTTAAAAATCACCATTGCTTTTTTTTCGTTTTGAGCGCTCTTGCCAACCACTATGGGACCATTTCCCCTCCCCTGCCAACGTTTACCCCCCGATCGAAAAACCCCCTCTCTAAAAGTTGTTGTCTGCATCAAGGATTGTCCATGCCAAGTTGCATGCAAATGCGACCTGTAGACTGAATGGACGGACGGACATCAATAGCATTTTTCCCGTACCAATAGAGTTAAAACGGAGTAAATCCAATAACAGGGAAGATTCATTTTCGATAAGGGGTTGCCGACTTTGGTCTAAAATGAAAAATGACGAAGTACTTATAAATGACTACAATCACAATATAAAAATAATGGGTTTGTTAAAATCCTCAAAACCGAGAAAGTACCAGAAGAAAAAAAAACAAAACGTATATTATTAAGTGCCGGTGCATGAAAATAAAAAAAGAAAATAAATTGGCACATGAAAATGATGCACGCAAAAACTGGATTTGAAAATAGAAAGTTAAAAATTTGCACACAAATATATTACAATTAATGTTCGGAAATCAAAGTCAACTGTAAACATAAAATTCCACCGGCGGCGTTGCATAATTTTTCTTGACATTCATTGCACTCTTTATGTAACAGAAAAGCTGCTTTGCGTCGTTGACCTATTTCCGTCACGGTCGGCCAATGTCAGTGTCAAAAGCTGACAGCCGAACCTTGTGCCGGGCAGAGACTCGTTGATGGGTTGATTTTTAAAGAATACTTTTGTCGTCACGAGTGTTTATACCTACGTTTATTTCAGCTGACTCTAGAAGTATCGCTGTTGCAAGTTTGGCAAGCTTGTGCATTCGCGACGTAACTATAGAGTTTTTAATAGGTAAGTGTAGTAATGACAATATGTTTTGTTCATAAAGATATTTTATAAAATACTAGCTACTACCCCCCCGCGGCTTCGCCCGTGACGTACATTAATCTAATGTCGCACCTTTTTAATCCCGTCTTATTTATTAATGTCATGAAATTTTGTCAATGAAAATTTGTCCGATTTTTTAACATTTATGCGTACTGCTACGCTCTCCAGAGTAACAGCATGATGATATATAGCCTAAACCTTTCTCGATAAACGGGCTATCCACCACAAAAAGATTTTTTTCAATTCGAACCAGTAGTTTCTGAGATTAGCGCGTTCAATCAAACAAAACTTTTCTTCAGCTTTATATTAATATATAAAGGCACCGACCAGCCCTTACTGCTCCGTCTCAAAAATCCAAACTGTATTACAAATAGTTTTAATCTATACTATTAAGTATAGATTAAAACTATTTGGTTGGCAACTACAAGCTTAAATTGTAATACAGTTTGGATTTTTGAGACGGAGCAGTAAGGGCTGGTCGGTGCCTTAACGGTTATGGTTACCGGAAAATGTTCCTGGAAAACCAACCGTATTTTTTTAAGAATTTTTCAATATCATTTACAGATTTAGGAAAAGTTACAGTGAGCAAAAACACTAAATCTTTTTTGTGCTTTCAACCTATTTCATTTTAGGATCGAAAATGTCTATGGTACTATTATAGGTATGATGAGTACTAGAAATGTCTGAACTTTTGCATTGGTTTTCTTTTTTGAATAGGGCCGGCTTCGCCTCCTTATGCGTGTTCCTTCGCCTGTAAATTTTTACTTTTTTTAGTTTTCCAAAACACAGGAGCGTATTTTGATCGTTATGCTTAAAAATTATTTCATCGTGAATGCACGTTCGTATGTTGTTACTCGTACTACAGGACTCGAGACCAAATGGACAAATCCTAGTGAACGTTCACTTTTGTGTTCAGCGTAAAGTAAAGTAAAGTGAAAGACGCCGAATGCTAATATCCAATGTCGTTGGATCGGTTTATTTTTGAATTCATTCGGCACCCGCGTTTTATTTTATGTTTAGACGTTTCATTCCGAATGAAAGGTGTCGAATGAAAGTCGATATGAATGAAAAATGAAGGTTGTATGGCTAACGCCTTTGCCTGTCCGAAGATGGATGAATGTTACCACTACTACTACTGAATGAAAAATGAACCGTCTGATATCAGCTTTACCGCTCGTCATAGACGGGGTGTTCACTTTCACACTTTATGTCCAGAGCGCTCGCAATACGGTAAGGTCCGAACCTTTCTTACTTAATAATTGTGTTTATTAAGTGTTAGTTAATAAGTGTGTTAAAAATAAAATAATTGTGGGATGAACTCCCTACTTGGGATTTTCTGAACGTATGGGGTGCTTCAAATGGAGTCTTCGAAGGTCTTTACAGGATCGGCGCGATCCATAGGCCACGTTGACCTCTTTCTAACAGGTGGACCGTAGGCTTGTCTGCGACCTCAGTGGTATAAAAAAAGCATGAGCGAAGGGTGGCGTCCTTTCTTTTTTACATTTCGCATTATTCATTAATTCTATATCGGAACAACATCGTTCATCTTACCACCTTTATGCAGATGATTTACAGATATACAGTCAAGCACCCCTGGGATCCATTACATATGCTATAGATGCCATTAATAATGATTTGGCCAGTGTAAACTCTTAGAGCAAATCATATGGATTGGGGTGAACCCCTTGTAGACTCAAGTCTCGATTGTTAGCAGTCCTAAGGCTGGTTTCAAGGGTTAACTGTTCACTATTCCCACCTGTTATCTTCAATTATATCACCATACCATTTAGCGAACGACTTAAAAATTCGGGATATTGAATCTGTCCCGGGACATTCAAATGCCAAAACCAGCCGTAAAATGTTTGCAGCTGCGGGATCCTTAAAACATTTGCGAAGTTTCTTAACGACTGCTACTAAGATTGCATTTGCAAACTCCCTCCTACTTCCTATCCTAGACTATGCAGACGTCAGCTATCCAGATCTCACCGAGCGCCAGGTAGATAACCTCGAGCGACTTCAGAATTTTTGCATAAGATTTATATTTGGACTACGCAAATATGATCACATTTTAGAAAAAGACTCGAGTGGCTATCTATTCGTCTTCGCCGAAATGCTCATACACTCTCCTTGTTATACAGTACTCGTATACATAGCTCACATAGGACCCGTAATATACTGTTACCGTGGTGCTTCCCTATTTCAATAGGATTTACACCTAGTTGCTTTCCAGGTCTCCCGAGGGAAGAGGCATTACGTTCTTTTCTTACTTCCTCACATTATCTTCTGATTAATTTCGTTGCGGGTTCCAAGACATGCTAACTTCTCCTGGGACATCACCGAGATCGAGCTCGGTGTAACTTTTCTGGTGTTTTGGTCATTGCTGTAGATCCTGGTTTACAGGAGTCACAGTAATGGGAACGTGGGTAGGAGTCCCAAAAAAAAAAAACAGTACTCGTATACTGTTCAGCCTTTGTACACCTACCTATCTTTAAGGAAGATTTGAATTCCTGCATGATACTCATTCAAAGTGCTAAAGATCATCGGAGAATTTGAGATTAAAAATGCCGTCACATTCCACAACTTTCTTTGACAAGTCTTTCACAGTTTTGGCGATACGATTGTGTAATGCGCTAACTTTGGATATACGACGTGCGAGGTCCTTGACCTTCTCCATACTAAGGTTGTCTGAAAGAGATCGCTTTTAGCTATAAGACCGCCCATTGTACTCTCATCCATAGTTCATAAGTCTTGACAATAATGTATTTTATGGAGTACAATAAAACGTTATCTATCTGTCTTGAGGAAAGGAAGACAAAAATCATCCTAACCTATCAATCCGTTCCCGAGATATCATCCAGAAACCGTACTGTAAAATGAATTTGCTACATTTCTTTTTTAATCTCGGTGAGCTTTGAATTTATTGTTGTCGTGATACAAAGACATTAAATTCCAACCTCAAATAAATACGCGCAGTTGACCTTGCGTTGTAAATAGCGTTACTTACCTATCCCAACTTCATTTTAATCGACCATGTTTATTTACATGATTCATTCATGGGCTCGTGAATTCGTGACGTATGTACATAATCTGGAGAGCTCGTAACGTAGGTAATTAAAGATATAGAACCATGATAAACATTAATCGTTATTAATGTTTATCATTCGATTACCGGGTCGGAACAAATATTTGTGTGCTCCACAAATGTTGATTTCGGAATTTGGGTGTTTCCTATGTATAATATGTATGTATTTAGAAATATATAAGTATGTATATCAGTTGTCTAGATCCCATAGTACAAATTTATTGCTTAGTTTGGGCTAGATGGCGCTGTGTAAAAGTGTCCCACAATATTTATTGATTTATTCCGTTTTTACTGAATAAATTTAGTTTTGCGTGCCAATATTATTTTTTACAAGCTTTCTACAAAATTACCATGCATGTTTTGTTCTGATTGAATCTTTCAACTCAACTATGAAGCTGACCGTTTACCGTTACGCAAGATTCTACAACCGTTTAAGCTGAAAGTTTGTAAAAGTACTGGTTTATTGTTTATTTTTAAATACTTGGTTAGCTATGTGACGTCATTCTATAAACATGGTGGAACATTTAAGATGGCGGACGTATTTTTAATGCACAATATGGGAATCAATTGAAAGGGCTTGCTCACAATTACACGAAAAATAATGTGGATGATGAACTCGCCATATCGGATGTAAATCTCTTTAAATCCGATATGGCGAGGCGAACTAATAAAAATGGCGAAGATTTTTTTTATGCTGTCCTATAATATGGGATCTCTTAATATATATATATATTAAGAGCGTTTCCGTGCTTCGAAAGGCACGTTAAGCCATTGGTCCAGGTGGCCGAGTCTGCTATTTCAATCGTGTCGGATCGTCGCTCAATAGAAAGCCGCCAGTACAATTTATATAACAAACATCTATTCTTTACAAATTTTCGCATTTATAATATTAGTACGATCTACAGATCAGGAAATAAGAAAAAGATCTCTAAAAACTGTCAGTAATAATGACATCAAAATTATTCCCATTATCATCCGACTTCTCATCGTACATCCTACTTGACACTAACTCTTTGGACTACTTTTAGAATCCATTGTGTGACTTTCATCATATGTTCCATATCCAATTACAAACTTTTATTGCATTAAGTGTCAAATCCTAATTGCTAAGTACCTTATAAGTGTATAATTAGTAAAAGTGACACTTAGAAGGCTTTTAAATAGAATAGCGAAAGCCTGTTTAACTGTTGGTTGCTCCAAAGAATAAGTACCTAATAGGTTTAACGATGGCCAATCCATATAAAGTGCTTCAGTTTGAGTTGCTGATCTATTAAGACAAAAAAAATTGAAATGTGTGTTTGTAATGGCAAATTAATCTTTGAAAATGCCGTAACGCAACACCGAATTTGGGTGTAGGAGGGCACACAAGGATCTTTGGCGCCTCAGCGAAGTTATTTGCTAACGTGCACGAATAAGGGAATGACGACGCAAACGCCCTTAGGGGATTGTGAGGTAAACCCAACGATGACGAAGTTTAATAGCCAAATAATATCTGCTCTAGCCAATACAAGCGAACCCCAGACCCCAATTCGAGATAGGGTTTGGTTGGAACTGGGACAACGCTAAAATGAAAAGAGATTACTGTCCAATATTTCAACCACAAAATAAGGAATTAATTTCACTCACACTTTATATCCTACTGATATACTAAAAATGAAAATTTGTAAAAAAAAAAAATATGGATGTAAATTTGTTACTGTTTGGCCTTCGCTGGTATGGTCATATCTTGCAGCAACCACCGGGTTACGTGGAAAACAAATGTCTGGCCATGTCAGCCCCGGCGGGTCAAGGTAAGAGGGAAAGACCCAAGAAGTTCTGGCTTGACGTCGTAAGGGATGACATGCGTGCCAATGGTCTCACTTCAGGGGATGCAGACGACCGTGCGAAATGAAGAAGAAAATGTAGGAAAGCAGACCCCGCGCGAGACACAACTGGGATAGACGCTCGGATGATGATGATTTGTTACTGTTTCACGAAATACTTTTAATAGGTTTTGATTCGTTCTGTCAGTGTTCAACTGCTGATGACAAATATGATCAGACCGCCCATCATATACTTTGGGAGTGTAGCATTCGGCAAAACGATCGATATAATATGCTTAATTGTTTATAAGTAGTTTACTATGCGGATCTCGTGGCATCGAGGGTGAATTTTTGTGCTTTTAAACGTTTGTGCCATACATATTATTGGAATCAAACATAGCTCAAATAGGACCCATACTATATCTACTATTACCGTGGTGCTTCCCTATTTCTATAGGATTTACACCTAGTTGCTTTCTAGGTCTCCCGTTTTTCTAAGGAGGGAAGACTCATTACGTTCTTTTCCTACTTCCTTACATTATCTTCTGATTAATTTCGTTGCGGGTTCCAAGACATGCTAACTTCTACTGGGACTTCACCGAGATCGAGCTCGGTGTAACTTTTCTGGTGTTTTGGTCATTACTGTAGATCCTGGTTTACAGGAGTCACAGTAATGGGAATGCGGGTGGGATAAGTCCCAATAAAAAAAATGGTTTTGATCAAATTTACAATAATATAGGTCTCGAGAACAAGTTCCTGTGCGAAACGGCAACGGGAAAACTTCTCCACGTGAGCGGAGCTGCGGGCATCGTCTAGTATTTCACAAAACCAAGCGGTCAGGGGGCATCACACTTTTCTCATGGTTTTGATCAAATTTACAATAATATAGGTCTCGAGAACAAGTTCCTGTGCGAAACGGCAACGGGAAAACTTCTCCACGTGAGCGGAGCTGCGGGCATCGTTTAGTATTTCACAAAACCAAGCGGTCAGGGGGCATCACACTTTTCTCATACCATATACTGCTTTTACAGAAAAATGGTAGGCAACTGACAGACCGTGTATGCGATTTTCACCTACAACTTGACGTAAACTATAAACTTGGCACGCGGTATATTATTACTTTCGCCTATATTAGGACGCAAGCGAAGAAGGGAGCAACATGCAGTTGAAGGAATTTACGTTAAGCCATTATCTAAAAACAATAATTAAATCAAATTGATCACAAAAATTGCAGTACTTAAGTCATTTCTTTTAATTAATCAATTGATATAAATCGTATCGGCTGGTCTGACGTGTTAGTGCATAAGTAAAGCAGTATTGACAACAGATATCATCACTTCCTGATTACCGTTATATAGGTTCACGTTGAATACACTTTTGTTGCAGTCTTCTAGAACAATTATGTACCTACTGATTGATGAATGATATTGCTAATTCGTATTGCGGTTTTGACGAACTCAACCCAAGTAAAAGAAGGTGGTTTGCTATTTCAATCGTGTCGAAATCGTCGCTCAATAGAAAGCCACCGGTACAATTTTGACAGTTTTTCGTAGACTACTATTACAATAGTACTCCAATAGACTTCTATCGGTCGGCTGATATAATTCTACTAACAAGTACCGCGCCAGTGGCCGCTAGTCAGTTGCATTTTTGATAGTCTACTAACATTTTGACACCTAAAAACGCGAGTCTGGCTCTATTCTACGGCTTGTCAATAGTAGACTCGGCTCCCAGAGGGTTAGACAGGGTCACGGGCTGCTCAGTCGGGGGAACCACCGTATAGCATAGGTGGGAGCTACCAATTAGACTGGTCAAGTGGAGGCTAACGCCATGCTGATCACAGGCCACTTATGGTCAGTTGGCGATTGCCGCCTACCGTGTTTCAGAGGTGACTTGTAGTGCTCATTCGCTATCCAACCCCTCAGTTATTAGAACGGTCCTCGGGTGCGACGTGACGTCCGCACGAGTCGCTGTTTATGGAGCTTAAAAAATTCTTTCAAGAGCACAAACAATCTTCTTTCAAGAGTTCTAGTGTTACCTACAATGATCTGTTAATTAATTAATTTAGTTAATACAATGTCTATTTGTAAAAATTGTTCTTGATCTATACTCTATACTCATATATGTAGCTGAAGAGTTTGTTTGTTTGGTTTAACGCGTCAATCTCAGGAACTACTGGATAGAGTACATAAAATATTTTTTGTGTGGAATAGCCCATTATATCGAGAAAGGCTATAAATCATACGCTACTACTACTGGACAGTGGAGCAGCAGTTATAAATATTAACAAATCGGGTAAATTTTCATACATTCTTATAAAAGTAATAAACGTCATGATGGGTGCAACGGGGGCTTAAAATATAACACGGGCAAAGCCGCGGGATCTTCTAGTAATAAAAAAAACTGACTGTTTACTCACCTGTAATTTATCACATGTAGCACAAACAATACTAATAGAAATGTGAAAAAAAATGCTTTTAACCTAAACCACCACCTAAAAATAATGACGATTTTAGGGAACATATTAGATGTATGCAGCTGTTATATTTATCAAATATTGTTTAAGACTGTCAATTTACGTGCACTTTGTCGATTTCTGTAAGTAGATAATCTATCAAGCGTACAAACTACTAGTGAACGCTCCGCGATTTCACCCGCATAGTGTCCGTTTCCTTGGTAACACAGGAAAAAAATGTAGCCAAAGTTACTTCTGATAAAATTAGCTATCTGCCATTGAAAGTCCCACTGAAATCGGTCACGCCATTTCAGAGATTGACCAAAAACAAACAGACAGACAGACATAACAGACATAAAAGAGTAGGCCACTATTATTTTACTTAAATAGAACTAAACCTTTCGAGTTAGTGTAAAAGTGAACCACGAGTCACCTCCTGGGGGTGATCTGTGTAGTGAACAAACAATAGTTAAGTGCTATAATATAAAATACATTAAAAACAGTTTTATTAGTTTTTGTACTTATCAGACTCCAAGAAAGTGAAATAAACACGACTCTTTAGTGAAAAACAATATACGTAGTAAATTTAACATTAAAATTACTTTAACATTAAAATTAATTTAACATTAAAATTACTTATACGGCCTACATAGAGGCGAGTAAAGTAGACTAAAGTAAAAAAACTCTTTATTGAAACATACATACAATAGTAGATTGTATAACAAGGGAGCAAAATAGTATTTTATGGCAAGGGCGCTACTTTGAAGCACGAGCAAAGCGAAGGATTCTAGAGTAGCGTAGCAAGGGATTCTAACGTAGAAGAACGAAAAGAACGTTTTATATATATAGATTATTAATATATAAAAAAATTATTATTTCTACAGCTCGTCTTGATTTGTACGAGCTTCGTACAGTCGTATTATATACATACACGTTAAGCAAACGCTCGGCCGTACTCGGTGAGCTCGTCGTGTGAGTTCGGGTGTTAGGTTTTTTCGTTACGGAATTTCTTGATTAGGTCGCCGCGCTCAAAGCCCGCGATAAAAACTATGCAATAGCTATAGAATAGCTTAATAATTACAAATTTATATTTATATTGGATACGCTAGCGCAATTATTAATAAAATACACACACAATAATTAGCAGAACATAAAAAAGTGCTAAATATTTTGTTGAGTGATGTGTTGAATATTTTGTGAGTTTGTTTTGTGATAAGTGTAGAATTCTTTTAAATCAAATTGATGGACGTCTAAGATTATGGAGACGTGAAGGGGAACGATACCATCAGTAAAATTTTGTAACTACGGTAGCATACGGTGAAGGGTCCACAATGGTTGGGGGGGGGGGGGGGGGGGGGTGATTTGTTTGGGAGCTTGCATGGACTTAGTGGTGTTCGATAGAGGGAGTCTGACTGTTGATCGATACATAAGGGAGGTTCTTGAAGAAAACGTGGTACATTTTGCCCCCTTTAACGGTGACGGCTTTGTGTTGATGCAAAAAAATGCTCGGCCTCATACCGCACTGCGAACTCGCGAGTACCTTAATCATGTGAACATCGCAGTAATGGAGTGACCAGCAAGGTCACCAGACATGAATCCGATTGAACATGTCTGGGACTTACTAAAACGTGGGGTGAAATCCAGAATACCCGCTCCTGTGACTTTGGATGAACTGCGAAATGCCGTATTGGAGGAATGGCAGACACTTTCTCCAGAAACGATAGACAACATCATTCTTAGCATGCCAAGACGTAGGGTAGAAACTTTGATAAGGGCACGTGGAGGAAATACTCGATACTGATTTATCCTTTATTCCAATGAAAAATAATTTTTTTACTTATTTTTAATTTTTTTAGTAACCATGAAAATTCAAGAATGTTTATTTTTCCGTAATGTTTATTTTTCTCAATTAAATTGCACCAAACAAAGTACCTTTTAATTTTAAAATATGGCATTTTATTTGTGACAGCGAATGGCGTTTATTGGCTTTTAAAATAAAATTGTTTTGATAAATATTTAGCATTTTTTTTATGTTCCGCTAATTGTGCCGGTGTGTGTGTACTGACTTAAGAAGAACAGAAAAGTAATTCGCGCGCTTTTGTTTATTTTTAGTTAGTGCGGGTCCCCGTGCCATGTAGTCAACACGTACCAGCGAGTAATTCATACAATTTGCGTTCGATTTCTATAAATGATATATGTTCTAAATTCAAATCTCTTTTACGCCCGCTAAAAAGTTCTTATCGGAAATGAGCTATTTTGTTCCTACTTATAGAGGAACAAAGCGACACTTTTCGAATAGAAGAGATGAAACCATATTGGTATAACAATTGGCGACTTTATCGCGCAAGGCAATCTCTTACAGGCAACTTTTGGATGGTACTTAGTTTTTTCTAATCCTACTAATATTATAAACGTGAATATTTGTAAGAAAGGATGTTTGTTACTCTTTTACGGAAAATCTACTGAATTTATTTTGATGAAACTTGACAATAATATAACCTATACATCAGAATAACACATAGGTTACTTTCTATCCCGGGAACAAGTTCCTGTAGGAAACGGGAACAGGAAAACTTCACCACGCGTGCGGAGCTAGTACAGGTTAAAAAAAGTTATTTTCATTAGTTTGTTGGCTGCCGAAGTGGTGTAAGTGGTAGAGTATACGATTACCGCGCTGAGGTCTTGGTTACGAGTCCCAGGTCGGAACAAATATTTGCGTGATTCACAAATGTATTCTTTAGAGTTAGGGTGATTCAATATAATATGTATTTATTTAAAATTATTTAAGTATGTTTATCAGATCCCATACCACAAGCTTATATTAGCTTACTTTGGGCTATACAGCGTTGTGTAAAAATATGTCCCACTAATTTTTAATTCCAAAAATAGTAAACTGTTCAAAAACTTACCGCAACACTTTCCTTAAAAAAATGCATTATAATGACGCATTGATAACAAAATGAATGATTAGTTACCAGCTGCAATCTGACGATAATTTAAAGACAGGTGATATTTTTCCATGTTGAAGATTGCATCAATTTGTGATAAGATGCACAAAAGAAATCATTTCGTGATTATTTTTAAGATACTGTGCAATCTGTTGCTTGTTGCACATTTTTATTTTTAGCTTATACGTTTTGCGTTTCCTGGTGATTAGATTCTTTATCAGTTTACCCTTCGAAAGACAGTAGCATACAGTGCAGTTTTTCACTCTTTGAGCAGCCATTTTCATAAATAATACAACAAAAAATACAGACTATAATTTTCTGGTGAAATATCTCTTCTTTGGTATCTTTTAAAACCACATCAATTGTTACATATTCTGTACTGATGTTATAAATTGGATTTTGATAAATGGATTATACGAGGGTAGAAGGAGTCGGGGTAGGCCGAGACTTACGTATGAAGACCACGTGAGCAGATTGCTCAAAAACGGAAAAGTCAAAAGTACTCGGATACCCAGACTTGCGTGTATAAAGGTTTTGATGAATCTTGAAGAAGCGAAAGTATTATGCATGGATCGCGAAACCTGGCGATCTGTCCTCTCTGACTACCCCGTCAGGGATACAGCATGGCTATAGTCAGTTAGTTAGATTATACGTAAACTAAACCGCGGGAGTTCTCAAGCTCACAACATACTTAACAATATACCTAGTCAGGTCATAAGTATTGTCACACAGTAAAAACTTTTTTTTTAGATTGCTGGCCACAAAAAAGTTTTTTGAATTCGAATTTCGAATTGTTCATGAAAATAAAAATGTATACTTTTTAGAATTTTACTCATTTTTAAATATGGAGTGGACGCTTATAGAAGACCGTGTTGCAGTTATTGCGTAGCATCGTTGCGGTTACGCGCCAATTCAAATTTATGACACACTGAAAAATTTGAATATAACCAAAAGATTCGTTAATCGTACCATCAAACGATACAATGAAGACTCTAGTGTAGATGACAGGTCAAGAAGTGGTCGCCCTGGGTCGGTTAGGTCAGCAGTGATAAAAGCTGTGAAGGCGCGAATTCAAAGAAATCCCAAACGTAAGCAGAAACTGTTGGCTCTTCAGATGGGGTTAAGCAGAACCACGGTGAAAAGGGTGTTAAATTAAGACTTAGGCCTTCGGTCATATCGAAGAAAAACAGGACATCGTTTAAATGCTCGTCTAATGGACCTGAGACTGAAGAGATGAAGCGCTTTGTTGAAGCGGTACGCGGGTAAAAAATATCGGGAAATTCTTTTTTCGGATGAAAAAAATTATATCGTAGAAGAGAGCTACAACAAACAAAATGATAAGGTGTACGCACACAGTAGTGAAGAAGCGAGCAACCGTATTCCGCGTGTCCAACGAGGTCATTTTCCACCCTCGCTCATGGTATGGTTGGGAGTTTCTTATTGGGGCTTAACAGAGGTACATTTTTGTGAGAAAGGTGTAAAAACGAATGCAGTTGTGTATCAAAATACAGGCCTGACGAACCTTGTGGAACCTGTTTCTCATACCATGTTCAATAACAGGCACTGGGTATTCCAACAAGATTCGGCGCCAGCTCATAGAGCGAAGAGCACACAAGACTGGCTGGCGGCGCGTGAAATCGACTTCATCCGGCACAAAGACTGGCCCTCCTCCAGTCCAGATTTGAGCCCGTTAGATTACAAGATATGGCAACACTTGGAGGAAAAGGCGTGCTCAAAGCCTCATCCCAATTTGGAGTCACTCAAGACATCCTTGATTAAGGTAGCCGCCGATATTGAAACGGACCTCGTTCGTGCTGCGATAGACGACTGGCCGCGCAGATTGAAGGCCTGTATTCAAAGTCACGGAGGTCATTTTGAATAAACTTTATTGTCATAAGAATCTATGTTTTGTTAAGTTCATTTTGGTATATAAATGGTTACATAATGAATAAACTTGTTTCAATTATTTTATGACCTGATTAGGTACTTATTATAATGCATCGACAACTAAAGATGTCCACTTACCATCACTTACCATACTTTGGGAGTGTAGCATTTGGCGAAACGGGCAATATAAGATTTACAAGCAACACCAGGAGTAGTTTACTATGCGGATCTCGTGGCATCAAACGGTGAATTATCGTGTTTTTAAACGTTTCTGCCATACATATTACGGAAATCAAACATAGCCCACTTAGGACCCGTAATACACTATTACCGTGGTGCCTACATTTTTCTATAGGATTTACACCTAGTTGCTTTCCAGGTCTCGCGCTTTGCAAAGGAGGGAAGATGCGTTACGTTCTTTTTCCAACTCGGTTTTTGGTCCCAGTTGCCAGTAACATGGCAGTCGTTAAGCCAAGTTATGAGTGGATTAAAAAAATTCAATCCGCCCGCAGTTCGACAAAACCTGCACCTGTTCTCTTCGACACATTAACGTGCCCGCCACCTGCTATACGTGGGACAAAATTGTATACTGGAAATGCCAGCGTATAGTATGCCTTTGCCGCTTTCGGGAATGAAGGAGTGACTGATAAATCAAAAAATACACCCTATCTGGAGGCTTAACAACTCACCTATGTGTGGGTGTACCTACCTGCTGACTGCTGCTGAGTTCCGGGTGTGCCCTCGGAAGGATAGCCCCAGGGCTCCCGATAGACTTTATCCACTACCGCAGGGTCGTTCAGGGGGGGTTCGGGTATTATCCTGCCTCTTTGGGGGGTTCGGGTATACCACTTCCTTGAGGGGATAAACTACGTGCGTATAACTTTCACGCCACGCCACCTTTTATGGCCTGCTTCTGTAGGAACAGCCCGCCCGCCGTACTCAGGACCCCAGTCACGGAGGCCGGTAGTCTTGGGCGAAGACAAGTCTGCGGCGCCCTCGCATGTCATGCAAAGGCAAATGTCATCTAGCCCAAATTAAGCTATAAGCAGCATGTATATCAGTTGTCTAGATCCTATAGTAATCCAGTCAACTGATATACATAATAAGTAATCTATTTTAGTTTCTAAATTAATGTGAATTGATTAAGAAGATTTACCCAGTCTAATATTCATTTATTTATTGCTCTCTATACATAAGTAAACAATAATTAATAGCTGTGACTATGATTATTGTGTATCTCCGTCAAAATCTTAATAACACTTAATTCGTGTAGAGTTGACTCGCCGGTCTCGAAGCTTGAGACTTAAGTTCTCCTTGTACCTGTAATAGAAGAAAAGCAAGTGTTTTGATAAACTAATAATATGATTTAAATTAAATATAATATTATATTTATAAAAATGATGATAATATATTATTAATAAAAATTATATGTAAAAATTTATTTGAAAAGTAACAGAAAATGCCGCGTTTCACTGAGTTATCCAATTTCACAAATGTGCACGTTTTCGAAGCTTTAACGTTCAAGAAACCATAATTTTTACACATAAACACTCAAAAATACCCTAGTTTTGAAAAAAATATAACGGGGTGTCAACCGCGTCCTTCGCTGTTCCCGCCAAAAATCCGAATTTAGACTACTGAGAGCAGTGAGTGAAGGCACGAGTTTGCTCTCGGGAGAAACATACAACTTTTCACCTCTCCAGCGAGAATACTGTTATAAGTAAGAAATACAAAACACTATTAAGAACGTATTATAGTATTTAATACAAAAAAAATATTTAATTACATAATTGTACGGCCAGCGCTAGTCTTGAGTTTCGAACCGAGTAATAGCTTATTTCAAATTTATTTAAAAAATTACATTGCCTCACGCTCGCTCGAGAGGGCAAATAGTAGATTGAATAACAAGGGAGCAAAATATTATTTTTATGGCGAGGGCGCTACTTTGAAGCACGAGCGAAGCGCGGGGATTCAAAGTATATCGCCCGAGGAAAAATAATTTGCTCTCTAGTTATATACTCTACTTTTCATCCCCTTTCTATGAGAAATAAGAGACGCTGTTATGTAATTAATGAATATATTGAATTATTTATTTATTTATTTATTTTATTTATTTATTTATCATTCACAAACAAAAACATTTATAATTTTTAATTAAAGTGCATTTGAAAAACCACTGAGGTTTGTAATAAATGCAACAGACATCACTTCAAGCGAAGCCGTTAAAAATCACGTTGTACAGAAATAGTACCTACTTATGCAGATAACTATCTAACCGTTCGAGCGCAGAATAGTGACGTGAACCCCGACTCAAACAAGAAAGGGTGAGGTGAAATTATTTACCAACCTGACTGAGCCATGTTATCCACAAAGAATCCTTTCAATTTATATAAAAGAAGACATGTGAAATGAAGTAAAAATTATAAAAAAATTATATTTATATTGGATACGCTAGCGCAATTATTAATAAAATATGTACTGAGGTAACAAGAACAGAAAAGTAATTCACGCGCTTTTGTTTTTTTTTAGTTAGAGCGGGTCCCCGTGCCGTGCTGCCAACACGTACCTACCAGCCAGTAATTCATACATTTTGCGTTCAATTTCTATGAATGGTATATGTTCTAAATTCAAATCTCTTTTACGCCCGCTAAAAAATTCTTATCGGAAAAGAGCTATATTGTTCCCACTTATAGAGGAACAAAAAGAAACTTTTCGAATAGAAGGGATGAAAATAATATTTAATTTAATTCTCAAAAAAAAGTTAGTACATATTTTATTTAGTCTGCTCAATAGCCAAGAAGAAAAAAAATTCACAATAACAAGAGAGTATTATAGAACTTTAATTTTTAACTAACGATGCGGGAAAAGTTAGAATAGGCGCTTATTTCTATAAACAGGTATATTTTTAAAATTTTAATGGATATGTAAATATTATTTAACATATGACTTCGCGTTTTCTCTGAAGGCGGTCAACATATTGTATATACTTTTTTTGTGGATTCTAAAACCGTGGACGCGCAACACAATGTAAAGGGATAGTAAATAGTGTGAATACCAAAGACATTCATGTACTTTCACAGTTATTGCGAGATATCGTCGTCGTTACATTGTACATATCCGAAGATTTTCATCAGATTCTTATAAATGATACACTAAAATATCCTCCGAACAAAAAGTATTCAGTTGAGACGACAGTTCGGCAGGCTTCGTGATGACTACCTCGTCAGGGATATAGCGTAAATATAGTATGGTGTGTGTTAGATACATAGGGAAAGAACGCAAAACCTATGTTTTTCAGTCACGCCTTTTTCGCCGAAGGGGTGACAGAGGCATATTATAAATCCACATTTCATTGTATGTATTTTGTGTGAGATAGAACGCAGAATCCTTTTCTGAAGTCCGTTAGAACCCAAAAGGTAGATGGTTATCGAAGACGTGGAACGAATGAAGGAAAAGAAAATCTATACATATTTGTTCATTTAGTTTATCTCGAACACTTAATACCAATTCTATAGCCAATGTTGACCACCTCTGTGGTGCGGTGGGAGTGTATCCGACTGCTACTCAAGAGGTCGTGGGTTCGATTCCCACCCAGGATAAAACTTTGTGTGATGAGCACGATGGTTTATTCTATGTCTGCGTGTTATTTATCTATAATATGTGTTTAGAAATATATAAGTATCATCATCATCATCCGAGCGTCTGTCCCAGTTGCGTCTCGCGACGCCCGGGGTCCGCTTTCCTACATTTTCTCCTCCACTTCGCACGGTCGTCGGCATCCCCTGTGGTGAGACCATTGGCACGCATGTCATCCCTTACGAAAGTATGTTTAACAGATATCTGGTTATATAGTACAAGCTCTGCTTAGTTTGGAATCAGATGGCTTTGTGTGAGTTGTCCCAACGATATTTATTCATTTTATAATGCTTAAAACTAGAAAGGTTTCTTGTATTACAGAGCCTTAAAACACTAAATAATATGGACTCTCGCTTGCTACTAAAAATTACATGCCAACCCTAAACCGACATGCCAACAAAAAACTCAATGAAACAGAAACCCATACACAAAAATTTTCCCTTATTATTATCAATTAATTCGTGTAGACACATCATATTTTCATACAATTCTCTATTACTGACGAAGTCTTTTCCTACTGCAGCTATGACTCAATTAAGACACGGTCGTCGTCCCCGAATGCAATCGTGGGTTGAAAGTCGGTTTTCACAGTATCGAATGCACAGAGTAAAATAAACACCAAATGTCCGCAGCTGAAAGCTGAAACTAGCTCGGGAATATTTCTGTAGTCACGCCAATATAATTAGCTAGGTATGCGTGCCAGTCTCGTAACGCGAAATAAAAAAAAAAAACAAAATTTTGGACTTCCGGGATTCCTCATTCAATTGATTTAAAATTGGAATCGATTAGCATTTTTTTATTTCGTAAAGGCTTATAGCCCTATTAGGTCAATCACTTGACAAGTTAAATGAGTTTAATAAATAAAATAAATTGTAACACATTTTTGAAATTATTTTTCACACTCCCTTTTGTAAGGCACTCGGGAAATTGAGATGCCATCGCTCTATTTATTTATTTTGTCTGTCCTCTTCTATCTTAGTATGTTTATATTTTTAAGTACTTATTTCTTTTCTTGTTTCCTGTTTTTTTATATTCAAAGTGTTTCCAACTGCTTGTTTTTTTTGTTCTTGTCGTGGCTGTAGATCCTAGTATGCGATACTGCGGGGTAGGAAAAATCCATGCGGTCATGTCTCCTGCTGGCTGCGTCTATTTTTCCATGCAATAGATAAAAAGGACGTTTTACCTCACAGATATGTTATAATATTTTTGTGTTACAGTGTTGGCTCATAAATCATTCATCATATTTCTGTTTCTACCGGTTTATTGGCTTCCATTCAGTCAGGAGTGCGTCATTACACCATATTTCATCTCTCAGGCCTAATATTGTTGTCAGCGTCACTTGGCATTTGTCACCATTTTTTGTCATATTACATATTCATACTATATAATACTATTGAGGACTTCACGCGAAATAGTATTTACTTACACACATTGCCAATATGTTAAACACAATTGTTGTTTAAGTGGAATGCAAAGTGAAAATTGTTTTAAATTACTTATAGTCCAGGATCCCTAGTCCATTTCTGCACTTGATTCATCAAGCTAGTTTTCCGTGAGTAGCTTCATTTTGATGAGACGCCCAACAATTTTCTACACTAAACTCTCGATTGTGGTAGCTAACAGAGGGAGAAAGGATAAAATATGTCGATCGAAATGCGTCAACTAGTATTTATATAATTTAACAGACATATTGTCCTACAAAATGCGTGGTACGTTATCCCGGTGCTACGCACAAAAGTAGTAGTACAGATTCTTGATGTAAAAATAATTACTATAAAGCTGAATCTTCGTGAATAGCTTCGTTCGATGAGACGCCCAACAATTTCCTTAGCGAAAATTCTCGATTGTGGTAGCTAACAGAGGTAGCAATAATAAAATATATCGATTTGATGATTCTCAAAAATGTATTACTAACTGGGCTTTTTCTTGTGATATCTCAAGATAATTATTGACTGAGGAGGCGAGCGAAGCGAGCCGACGAAAGTCTCCGTTTTAAGTCCGCTGACATGGAAAAAATGCCATCTATGTCCGACCATTCGAACGTCCGTTCAGTCTACAGGGCGCATTTTTTTCGCACAGGATTTGCATGCAACTTGGCATGGACAATCCTTGATATAGTCAAAAACTGTTTAGCGAGGGGGTTTTTCGATCGGGGGGAAATGGAGGTAGGGGAGGGGAAATGGTCCCGTAGTGGCTGGCAAGAGCGCTCAAAACGACTAATAATAATTAACACATTTACCAAAAAAATGATTAGCCTTTTCAAAATTTACTCCGAAGTCTACGGTTCACTGAACCACAAGTCAAAATTATTTGGAAAAACAGGCTCAGGGACGCTACGAGGAAATTGCTTTATAATGGCATCAAGCTCTGCTTTACACTCGATTTTATGACGAGTCTTGTCAGGGGTCAAGGGGTCATCTTCCCTTCAACCGACCAGTAACTTTTAACACCAAAGTGTTGTCTAGCTGAAGTAAATAAGTGGTGGCGCGTTTTAGTGAGAAACTCCGATATTGTGATTGCAGTACCTTTAAGAGAAGTTTTACTATCCCATACCATGTGACGGTGTTCCACATTGCAAAACCTAACCAGCACTGGCCTGGTCTTACCGCGTGCGCCGCCCAATCGGTGACAAACTTTAACGTGTTGAACGCCAACGTCGGTCAGCTACATATCCATAGAGATAACTTTGTGTATCACTTCATGCAGGTTCTCATTGGGACTCTCACTAATGCCATGAAATAACAACACTTTTCTCCTTATCGCTGTTTCATGCCGATCTAACCCCAGTATAAGAAGCTCAAGTTGATACTTCATTTTGAACAATGTTTGCCAAACAAAATTTTTAAAATCTTGGAACTCACGGGTTAGTGTAGCTAAGTCACTTGGTACAGCAACGGCTCCAGATGAAATTGTTAGCAGTTTGTCATTTAATTCCTTCATCTGGGTAGTGAAATGATTTTCCAGGTCCTCTAGACCAACAGCTAATTTTGAGTCCATGGTGGTGATAATGACAAGTCAACCAAAAACGTTGTAAGAGATGTTAAAAACAAATGTCAGCAAACACAGGTGGATTTTAAACTAAGTTGATTAGATTACACATATAATTGTCTACTAAAACTAATTAAAATAAATAAATAATATGCAGAATAAAATAGATGAGTGTTTATATCACAACTACCCGCTATCGGTATCAACAATATACCTAGTCAGGTCATAAGTATTGTCACACAGTTAAACTTTTCTTTTAGAATGCTGGCCACAAAAAAGTTTATTGAATTCGAATTTCGAATTGTTCATGAAAATAAAACTGTATCATTTTTAGAATTTTACTCATTTTTAAATATGGAGTGGACACTTAAAGAAGACCGTGTTGCAGTTATTGCGTTGCATCGTTGCGGTTACGCGCCAATTCAATTTTTTGACATACTGAACAATTTGAATATAACCAAAAGATTCGTTTATCGTACCATCAAACGATACAATAAAGACTCTAGTGTAGATGACAGGTCAAGAAGTGGTCGCCCTCGGTCTGTTAGGACTCCAGCAGTGATAAAAGCTGTGAAGGCGCGAATTCAAAGAAATCCCAAACGTAAGCAGGAACTGTTGGCACTTCAGATGGGGTTAAGCAGAACCACGGTGAAAAGGGTGTTAAATGAAGACTTAGGGCTTCGGTCATATCGAAGAAAAACAGGACATCGTTTAAATACTCGTCTAATGGACCCGAGACTGAAGAGATGCTGCGCTTTGTTGAAGCGGTACGTGGGAAAAAAATATTGGGAAATTCTTTTTTCGGATGAAAAAATTTTTACCGTTGAAGAGAGCTACAACAAACAAAATGATAAAGTGTACGCACACAGTAGTGAAGAAGCGAGCAACCGTATTCCGCGTGTCCAACGAGGTCATTTTCCACCCTCGCTCATGGTATGGTTGGGAGTTTCTTTTTGGGGCTTAACAGAGGTATATTTTTGTGAGAAAGGTGTAAAAACGAATGCAGTTGTGTATCAAAATACAGTCCTGACGAACCTTGTGGAACCTGTTTCTCATACCATGTTCAATAACAGGCACTGGGTATTACAAGATTCGGCGCCAGCTCATAGAGCGAAGAGCACACAAGACTGGCTGGCGGCGCGTGAAATCGACTTAATCCGGCACGAAGACTGGCCCTCCTCCAGTCCAGATTTGAGTCCGTTAGATTACAAGATATGGCAACACTTGGAGGAAAAGGCGTGCTCAAAGCCTCATCCCAATTTGGAGTCACTCAAGACATCCCTAATTAAGGCAGCCGCCGATATTGACATGGACCTCGTTCGTGCTGCGATAGACGACTGGCCGCGACTGGACAGAATTTATGACCTGACTATGTATATATAAAGGTAAAACTATTATGATTTTGCTCACATATTTAAACAGAAAGGTTATGGACGTAGGCACACAGAACTCCAGTATTTGTCACGTTGTAATAGAGCGTGGTGTTAAACCATACTGGTACCCCAATGCTATGCTACGTCATTGTATTCATAATGCTGAAAGGTATTTTGCGCGGATGTGACGTGCATCAGCGTACGAAGCTAGTTGAATCGCATACTTAGTTTTTAGTAGTAGGTTTTTTTTTTCTTTTTTTTGTTTAAACTAAGTACTTAAGCTAATAACATATACGTACATATGTGTGCGCGCCCTAATCTCAGAATGATTTCTTTAACAGCCGATTTTAACGGGACTTTCACTAGCAGATAGGTGATGTTATAAGGAGTAACTTAGGCTACATCCTATTCATATATTCCCATGGGAAAGAGTAAGTTATGGCTTGCTGTATGCCTTTGTACCGTGCATTCTTTTTGTGGAATAAAAATATTTTAATTTTTTTCTTTCTGTCATACTAATGTCCGAGTCCGTGACCCGAGTGACCTCAACTGCCAGCGGGAAACTTGCCCACCAACGGACGAATCAACGACCGGGCCATTACGGGGTTGGGAGGTCATGCGGCAATCGCTACTAATGATGTCGAAAATCAAAAGCCAACCGATAGCTGCTCCTAGGGTTAAGAAGCAATGGAGAATACACTAATATGAAGAACCAACGCTAGCAGCCACTTGGTACTCGAATTCAACACAACCAAAATAAAAGGTAAAAGAAAATAAAGCAGAAATCATAGAAAAAAAGACAAATATAAGAAATACTGTACCTGTCACTACCATCAACTCCATTTCTATTTCTTCGGAGCTTCTTGTACTACTTTTTCAGCTTCTCTGTTTTGAAAAAAGTAATAATGTATATTAAACAATAATACATTTGCTGTATATCAATTCATTTTTATTTATTTTATTTGAACAATAATAGAATGTTTTAGATAGGTAAGTCCAACATTCTAGAGTAAACTACAGTACAGTTAGAGTGTGACGCCCATTTTTGGGTACTGTGAGGGTGGCCCTAGTGGTCAGTCGCATCAGGGCACTCTGACTCCAGGTGGCCCTTGAAAATGGAGGTCGTGTTCTTCCACGGTTCTCAGCGAGGGCACAATGCCACGGGGATATATTTGAGTTAGGTAGGCAGAAGCATACTATACGCCCACATTTCACTAAATGCATTTTTGTCCCACGTAACAGGTGGTGAGCCCATTGCCGAGTTGCAATGGACAGGTGCAGGTTGTGGCGACCTTCTGTTGAACTGTTTAAAGCCGCCAATAAGGCTTTTAACTTGGCTTAACGACTGTCTTGTTACTGGTAACCGGGAGCAACGGATTAACGTGCCTTCCAAAGCACGGAAACGTTCGTATATGGAAATGTCACTAAGAGGTCACCCATCCGAGGACCAGCCATAGCGAAAGTTGATTAACGCAGCGATCGTTTACAAAACACTGAGTTAGCGAGGCCACGAGTGCTTCTTATTCTTTATTGTAATTTATGTATTTAGACGTGTATGTATCTATGTATTTAGTAGGTATATTTTTCAGTTGTCTATATCTACCACAAACTTATTTTGGCTCACTTTGGACTATATAGTGCTGCGTGAAAAAAATCCTACAAAGTAAAAAAAAAGATGAACAGGAATTCAAAATGAAGACCAAGTTCATGTCACAATGACAGTTGTCCCACTTTTTTTTTCACAGCTTCTCATTTGTGACGCTGACAGTAGGTACATCCCAAAGTTCCTCCATTTAACGGGCGTCATTGGAATAGCGTTTAACGTTTGTCTGGTTCAGGTTCAAGGAATGGCTATGAATAGTGATGTGTAGTTCTGGTTTTCGACATCTTTACGTTTAAGCCCGAGTTCACTTTGATTGGCTGTTAGAGGCCGCTACAGAACATTTAAAAGAAGACTACAATTAACTAAGAAGATACCGACTAAGAAGATTTTTCACCCGTGCGTCGCACACTTACATGACATAATCATATTTATATTTTACATGCAACAGCTTATATGCAGTACTGCATTGTCATAGCTACTTAATTTTATAATTAAAACATCTATAATCAAGAACTGTAGAAAAAAATGTTTGTGTGTACTTATTTATGTACACACGTTACAAGTTATACTTCTTCGGCGTAACAAGTTAAAAATCTTCGCCGTTCCTACCTTTGTAGTAAAAACTAATATGTTGACTGTGGCTAATTTCAGGGTATTTGAAAAAAGATGTCATGGAAACACTTATCAGATAACTTCATGGTGTCGGTTTTTCGTGGAGGTCTGCGCGCGCAACGTAAAAATTCACTCTCATTATTTTTCCCTAACGCGCCTTAAGAGGTACAACTTCAAAATAAGAAAAATCAATAGACAATTTATAATATGTATGTTTGTCTGTTTGATTGTTACGTCGTCCCATAAACACGACTGATTGGACTTAGAGGACTAATTTATGATTTATCAAGTTGTAATATACTACGACTGAGAACTCTTGAACCAGTGGCTAAAGAGTCGTACAGTAAACAAGTAGATCGATAAGAACACGATTAGAACTAAAGCTCAAATGATAATTTATAGTGACATAAAGAAGTGACTATTATTGATAACTGTCCCGAGCAGATACTTCATGCGTACGAAGTTATAGCTTAAAAATAATCTTTTTCGATACACTCATAAAAAAGATGTGCTGCTTTACCACCCATAAGACCAGTCTAACCTTCTTTCTTGTGATCCGTAGGGGTAAATGTGATTTGGCCTTTTCCAGCATTGCGTTGGAAACGACTTTGTCCTTATTTCACCTATTCACAACCAGATATTATCCGTCACTCAGTTGTCATTTACACTGCTTCAGCTTGCGTGTGACATTTGCCAAACTGTTTGCTAATAATAGGACGAATTCCGTATACTTCCCGTTTACAGTAAACCGATATCTCCACTTTTTTGTAGCTTACTATCGTGTATATATATATATATATATATATATATATATATATATTAAATATATAATGTCTATTATATTTAACTTTTAATATATTTTATGGTTTTTGAATGAATGAATGAATATTTTATTCACATATAAATAGAGTACACGAAGGTGATAAATAGGTTACAGTTCTTCTATTTAGCCTCAATGGCATGTGAAATATAATTGTTACATTATAATATTAGTCATGCAATGTCAAAGATCAAAGTTTACATAAAAATGAATAAATTAAAAATAACAAAATAATTATACGCACTAAAATGTCATAAATACCATAAATAAATTCAATTCAAAATTATAATCAACATATTTCTCTAATTTCATAAAATCTATTTTCCAGTAGCCAAGTTTTGAGCCTTTTCTTGAATAGAGTTAGTGGAAGATCTTTTATACACTGTGGTAATTTATTGTATATTTTTATGCACATAGCGTAACAATTCCTCTGATACATTGTAGTTTTTGGCACAAACTCATGTACAAGCCTATTAGGGTTTCGCGAATTACGAGGATAAATATCCTTAGCGGTAACAAATAGCGACGGGCTTTTTTTTACAAACACTGCTATTTCAAAAATGTACATTGAAGTTAATGTAAGTATGCCATATTGTTTAAAGTAGGGGTAAGCCCTACTGACTGATCGGGAGGAATCCCAGCTGTAGCTCTAATACAGCGTTTCTGTGAGACAAATGCCCTGTTGATATGTGTGGAATTACCCCACAATAGTAATCCATATAGTAAAACAGAGCTCACGTAACCATGGTAGGCCAGCAAGGTAGTTTCGAGTGATGAAGTTCGTCTTAGCCTACTTAGAACATAAACAAATCTATTGATCTTACTGTATGTTGTATTTATATGTTCCTTCCATTCAATGTGCTCATCCATAGTTATTCCTAAAATTTTACACAGTCCGTTGCCTGTATATCTACGCCATTATATTCTATATGTCTATCTATAAGTTTTGTATTTTTGTTGTGGAATTGAATAAAGTTAGTTTTCGCCAAATTTACGGTAAGATTATTATGTTTTAACCACTGTATTACTCTAGCAAATGTATTATTTATTTCGTCATCATAATTTGTCAATTCATTATATGTCAATATTACAGATATGTCATCGGCAAATAAAATACATTGATAATTTGTTATGTTAGGAAGATCATTAATATATAATAAAAATAATAAAGGACCAAGCACGGATCCTTGGGGCACCTCACTGCCGTTTGTTTTAAATGATGACCTGTTTTGTATTTTTGTTAATGTTTTGTCTATACTGCTAATTTCTACACATTGTTGCCGATTTTTTAAATAGGATTCCAACCAATCAAGAGCAGGTCCACGAATCCCATAGTCATGCATCTTCTGTAAGAGCAATTTGTGTGATACTAAATCAAATGCCCTAGACATATCGAAAAAGAATACTAAAGTAGGGATTTTTCTGTCCAAATATGACGTTACCCTATGAACTAGATGAAATGCCGCTAATGTTGTGGATTTTCCCCTTTGAAATCCATTTTGTTCCTCTTTTATAACATCGTATTTATTTAAAAATGTGGTTAATCTTTTATGCATTGCTTTTTCAAAAACTTTACATATTACAGGGATTAGGGTTATAGGCCTATAATTTGACATATCTTTTCTGTCACCTTTTTTGTAGAGAGGCTTTACAAGAGACTTTTTTAGACGATCTGGAAATATTCCTTCTTTAAAAGACAAATTTATGAGATGTGTTATCATCGGAGATATACTAACGACACACTTTTTTATGATGACGGTGGAAATGCCGTCATAGCCTACCGAGTAACTATTTTTTAATCCTAAAACTATTTTATTTCCTTCTGCAATGCTTAAAGGTTCTAAGAATAAACTGTTTTGTACCGAACTTTTGTTAGTGTTACATATTACTCCAGTTCATTTCGCTATGTCTATAAAAAAATTATTGAAATATTCAGCCATTTGGTCTGGTCTGTTTATTGTTTTGGACTCAATAATTATTTCATCAATGCAATCTGTAAAGCCTGCTACTATTCTCGTTTATTATACTCCACGCTGCTTTGCATTTATTCTGTGACTCCGATATGAATTAATGGTTACAATTTTTTTGCGATTGAAACAACCAGCGTCTCAGGATAGTTAAATACTTCTTATAATGGAATCTACTTTGCTTTGTTTTAAGTTTATAATATTTAAAGCGCAGCATTCTCTTTGTATTACAACTACGTCGCAAGCCCTTTGTAATCCATTTGAGATCACGTTTCTTAGTATTAACTTTGTGAGATACGATAGGAAAACACAAATCATAAAAAAGTAGGACGTCATCATGAAACATATTAAATGCCACATTGACATCATTCTCCGCATAAACCTCACTAAAACTAAGACTGTTAATACACTCTATGAACCTTGAGACATTATAAGGATCATAGTCTCGCCTTTGAACTAGTACTCTGGGAGGGTGCTTAATTACAGCCGTAACTGGTATATTTAACATTTGGGCTGTGTCATGATCTGATAGTCAGCCAGCAGCTTAAATAGCATGAGCTCCAATGATTCAATAAAAATGTCAGTATTAGATCGCGGTGTGCGATATAGACAAATAATTATTAGTTTATGGTCTACTACTTCTATTCCGCAACACTCAAACACATCTTTTTTCGCAATATCTTTTAGAAGGGTTATATCTTTAGTTTTTACTCCTCTCTCTGTAAATATACATACCCCTCCCCTTCTTTGGTCTCTACAATAGCAAGAACTCAAATTATAGCCGTTAATTTTTAGATTAGACTCTGTACCACTCTTGATGAACGCTTCTGAAAAGCAAAGAACCGTTGGCGTCTCGTTTGACAAACTCAAATTACTTAATACAACTTCAACTTCATCTTTTTTCTTTTTTAAACTCGCAATGTTTTGGTGGAATATTCTAAACATATCTTTATTTTTAACGAAAAAATATTTGAGACTCAGTTTCTGTATCAATTGAAATAGGTGGTCTTTTGCAGTCATTAATACCTTCATAAGAATCAACATTAGATACTGTGTAAGAATTAATATAATATGTTAAATTATAAAAAAATATTTTTCATCTCAAAATAACTTAAAGCGCCAGTATATTTGGAAAACATTACATAATCGCATGTCAAATCTAAATTAGAGTCAAACATAGTTGCATAGCAATGGGTATTAATATCAAGATACAATAGGTTGTTAAAAATTTCCACCCTAAAGTTAAACATTGTACAATAATAATTGTATTTGTAAGTGGGAAGGCACAGTATTATGTTAGTATGTTGCAAATTCATTAATGTGTTACGTATATTCATTATAAGGTCAAAATAATCAACAGTCTTCCGGAAATCTTCGGGTCCTATAAGAATTACACAGTAGTCATTTTTGAGAAGTTTTTTAATTTTACTTCCAAATTGCTTAGTAGTAACTCAATGCCACAGTTCGTTGAGATATAATGGCAAAGATTGTAATTAGAGAACTTCTCTTGCGCTATAGAAAGTACATCATTAGTATTATCAGTACTCAAAATACACAGGTTGTGTTTTACTTTTTGCGCAGCTTGTTGGGTAATACGCTGCTGCTTTTGTATTGATAAAGTATCCTGGATTGACATTTCAGTTACTGGTGTACTGATGCAGTCCTGTGGTTGTGCAATTTTACTTGATATAGGTCTATTTTTTTTGGGGGTCGTAACGTCTAACGATATTCTTTTAGTAGCCTTTTTTATTAATTTATTTTTACTTTGTAAATGTTCAATCGTGACTATTAGTTCTGTGTTTTCCAATGATAATTGGTTTATTTCTTCGTGCGCCGATAACAACTGAGCCTTAAGTTGTTCAATTTCACGTTGCATTATTAGAATATCATCATCTTCGTCGCTTGATAAAATTAAATCACTGTTAGAAAGACTGTGTGTGGTGCCATCTAGTGGTAACTCCAAGCAATTACTTTTGTCCAGCGATGTTACAGATTTTGATCTTTTTTGTGTTCTACGCAATGTTACATTATGAAGAACGAAGTTATATTCTGGGTTCCGAATTTTCTGCAATTTGAATGTTACTCTAACCAGTACTTGTAGCCGCGGGACCACGACAGCACTGAAGAAACCTTCAGTGCAGTGCAGTGAACAGTTTTCAATTCGTGTTCAATCTATAATTACAATTGACGGCAGTCAGTTTACAATTATTGTACAGTCTACAATTATAATTGACGGCAGTCAGCAATTTTTACACCTTTTCACTTACAATATTTCACAGTATTTATAAAATGTTGGTGATACTTTGCGATGTTTTAGTTTGTAATAACATTTTTTTACGGTGATTAAGAAGTTTGTTGAGCACTAAATGTTTATATCACTTTTATTTAATGTTTGTCATAAAATTATTTTTCATTACCTACTGATATTTCAGATATAAGTTACAAATTTTATTGGATAACGATGTCACTTATTTTACAAATTGCCTTTTCACAAATTTGTTTACATTTAGGGTTTTATTATCGTTATATCTTTCAATTTTTTCAATGAAATACGGAGCTAATGTTTACATGGCCAAGGCGGGTAGGCGGTTAGGATTTGAACTGAAGATAGGATTGCGAGAGAACATTTTTATCGGTTGGTAATGGTGACTCATTTTGTTTTTGGTCTATAATTTATTGTTTTTGGGACTTGTTACTTCTTCATTCTTTAAAAAAAAATACTGTTTTTGTAGGGGTTTGTTTGCTAAATCAAAGGTTTTTGATATGAGATTGTTTACTTGATCAAATATTGTAAAATAAACAATGTTATACTGTTCATAATAACATTAGTACATATATTACTGGTTTTGTAAGTTTTTCTTCTGGTATTCAGCAGAAACAAATTAAAACATAACTGTTACACATGGCGGCTGGCAACAGTTCAGACACTTTTGACTTTTTAATTCACATCACGAGGGACTTCTTACACAATTCTCAGTTTAATATCAATCCGCCAAACACTAAACACTTACGTAAGAACAGCACATATCAATGAAAATTCATTTCAATCATCTTCTTCTTCGGCCTCTAGTTCCTCATCATCTTCTTGACTTTTTTTGCTGTAAGTAAAAAGGAAACGAGAGTGAGATAGTGCACCATGAACTTCGGGATGGCACATGGGCTCTTTTATTCTAGGTCCAATGTTAAGTTGGTTAAATTCTGTGTTGTAATAGAAATAGGCCTTGCCCATTCTATATCGTCTGAACTTTAGACCGCCCATATTCTAAAAAGTTAAAATGATCAGATGCCACTGGTGTTCGTATGAAACAAACATTCACATTTATAATTTGGTTATTATTAAAAATGTCACTGCAAAAATGAAATTATTCCTAGTAGTATGTTAATCAGAAAACTTTGAAGCCCGGTGTCCGCTTTTCTGCTACAATATTATCAGATTTCTTATCATTTAAAATGCCAAACAATGAAAGAATTGGTAACTATGTCCTCTCAACACCTCTCAATAAGTCATAAAAAGCTTTTTGGTAGCTAGTGAAGGCCACCCTTCTGTATTAATCCGAAACATTTTTATCAAATTACCGTGTGCTTCATCCGTATTTGTAGCAAAGTGTCTTACTCTTCAACTCACACAGTATTTGAATTGGCTACTCAAGCATCAGATCAAAACTGTTTTTTCAACAATATTCGGTATTTTGAGATCCACATATCTTTATATTCTTTGACGTGTATTTTTGCAGCTTCAACAAAGTTTATGAGCATGTAACTCTTGCGATAGGTTTCATGGTACTACCCAACATTCAAGCCGGCAGAAACACTAAAGTTTTCTAACTGAAGAATACATCAGATCAAGATCAGAGTCAAGTTTTCACATGGAATTTCATAGTTTCGTGTGAATGAGCAAATTTTCAATTTGGTCCACATATTTGGGCAGGCTCCTTTTACCAAGCCAGCTCATGGTATTTAAGCTCTTGCCTACTGGGGCCAATGGCCACTGGAAGCCAGCCAAGAAGAACCTGAAGTGGTTTGATTTCAATTCGATGTCTTTGAATGTTTCCCGTTTCTACTTTCTCGTTATTTAGGAGACGCAGGATGTCTGCGCCACGATCTCATCCGTTAATCAGCAGGTGTAGGATTCACTCACGTTTAAATTTCAGGATGGCCCAACTAGATTCAGATGTAACTAAGATCCTTTTTCAAGAAGAGCGTCAAAACTCGTCGAAAGCTGCGCTGTTACTGTATTATATATACATATTCAGTAAACACTTAAATTTTACAATATTATGATCATTTGCAGATTTCAACAAACCCTACAACATGCTTTACAATTTCTTCAACATTATTGGTAAATTTAAAATTGATAAGTTTAATTAGAATGGTAAAATTTAATAATATGTTTATGTCAAAAATAAAAAATAAATAAAAAATAATAATATCTTTATTTTGCATAGACCATTTTAACGGCGCTTACAAAATGTCATACACTATTTAAAATATTTAAAGCGACCACCGGTTCGGAACGCGGCCTACCTGAGAGGGTAGAAGTAGAGGGTAGAAGGAGTCAGGGTAGGCCGAGACTTACATATGAAGACCACGTGAGCAGATTGCTCAAAAGCGGAAAGGTCAAAAGTACTCGGATACCCAAACGTGCGTGTATGAAGCGATTGATGAATATCAAAGAAGCGAAAGAAGTATGCATGGATCGCGAAGCCTGGCGATCTGTCCTCTCTGACTACCCCGTCAGAGATACAGCGTGAAGATATGTTTATGATTAGTTAGATATATTTATATATTTGTATGAGAATTTTATAGGTTGAATTTCAAACCTAGCCTAAGCATTTAAGATGCTATCTGACTCTTTCTGTCATACTTGGGATACTACACGTTAATATAGTTTGACAAGGACCACTGTACAATTTTGTATGCAGTGAGCGGTACAGCGGTCCTGGTCAAACTATAGTAAAGTTTTATGCTGATGTTAATCACAATGGTTATCTGTACTGCTAAGGAATTAATTAACGGAATTCCTGCTAAGGAAAATTTTACGACGTCAGATAGCTGTATTGTTATCCAATTTTTTATTGAATCAAGCTAAATTATTGGCTTATAAACCAGCTCCTCTTGAGCATATTAGAAATGACTTACTAACTTGGGAAATTATCTCAAAAAACTAGTTTGTAAGACAACAGGTAAAAAATCTGGCCATGGTTATAGGTCTTTTGAGCCCATTAAGTCAAGTTTTTTTAAAGACACTGAAAATAATATTTGTTGTAATAATTCTGAGTATATTAACAATACTTCTAGTAGTTTAAACTTAGTTCACCAAAATATTGAAGGCATATCTGAAAAATTACTACAAATAGAACTTTATATAAAGGAACACAATGTTCACATTCTTTTGTGTTACAGAACATTGGTTAAAAAGTCATGAACTATTGTTCAACAATGAATTCTATTCACTTAGCAGTGCGTTCTCTAGAAAGAAAGCTATTCGTGGTGGCTCTAATAATTTAAAATGTAAAGAACGTAAAGATATTGTGGCCCTTTCTATTGAGCGTACTGCAGAATTGTCCTGTGTTGAGCTTGAGCAACTCATTGTCCTCTGTGTCTACAGTCCTCCAGATAGGGATATAATTTATTAGAAACTGTAATGGAAAATGTATTGAAGCGTTTGTTCACTATTAGAAAACATGCTGTGGTGTGTGGGGATTTTAATGTTGATTTACTTGTGCAGTCTTCGAAATGTATTATATTTAAAAATTTGTTTAGGTCTTTTGGCTTAGAAATTTATTTTGTGAGCCAACTAGAATCACCTCTTTGTCCCCTTTGTCACCTCTGTTGTATTCTAGAAAATGTATAGATAATATATTCTGCAACTGTGTATCTACAACAAGGGAGATACTAAGTAACTTTCCATCAGATCATCTTGGTCAGAAAGCAGCATTTCCCATTGATGTCACTTCTAAAAAGAATAAAATTGTATGTAGGCCAATGAGTGCACATCGACTTAAACAATTTAATGTTAATGTTTCAGCAAAAGTCACTCATTTTGACTTTAATCAGGAAGATCCAAACAGCTTATATGACTCCTTATTTAATACAATTAAAGCTGAGTACAACAACATATTTAAATCAAAAACATTATATAAAAACAAAAACTTGCAATTTTGTGAGTGGGCAACTGCAGGAATTTACAAAAGTAGGGCTAAGTTGTACGAACTATATGGTATGAAGCAATTTAATTTTGATCCTGCCTTTATTCAATATGTTAAAATTTATTCTAAGACCTTTAAAAAGGCCTGTGCTGCTGCCAAGTCGTTACATATAAGTAATAAAATTAAAGAGTCAAAAAACAAGGCTAAAATGACTTGGAATGTAATCAATACTGAAACCGGTCGATTACTACCCCGTGATAATAACATTGAGTTAATTATAAATAACGAAGTGATAAATTAGATATAGCACAAACTTTTAACAACTATTTTATAGACATACCCGCGAAAACAACTAGCTCCTTAAATTCTTGTCCAATAAAAGCTCAACACATGCTTGGGGTCAGCGTGGATCAGTGTAGTGTCTTATTTGGCTTCAAATATGTAAACCCCAACGATATCATTAAAGTATTCAAGTCACTTAACTCAAAAATGACAGCTGACTTGTGGGGTATTTCTGTAAAATTGATTGAGTCTATCATTGTAAATATATCACCACATCTAGCTGAAATATTTAATAAATGTGTTGATAAAGGAGTGTTTCCAGATTTAATAAAATACAGTAAAGTAATACCTCTATTTAAATCTGGATTCAAAACCGACCCTGGTAATTTCAGACCAATTTCAATATTACCAACCATTAGCAAAATTTTTGAAAAAAATATATTGCAACAATTACAAGCTCATTTTAATTTAAATATGCTATTACGTAAGGAGCAGTATGGGTTCACAAGGGGTGTATTCTGCGATCTCTCCAAAGAAATTGATTGCGTTGACCATAAAACACTATTGGGAAAACTCTTTTATTATGGTATCAAAGACTGCACTGAACCTTGTTACCTCCTACCTAAATGATCGAATACAACATGTTGATGGCAATGGAAGTCGCTCTCCTGGAGCATCTGTTGCTATGGGCGTACCGCAGGGATCAATTCTGGGTCCGTTTCTATTTTTAATTTATATTAACGATCTGCCATTCTATATACAGAACTTGTGCGACATTGTTCTATTTGCTGATGATACGTCACTTATTTTTAAAGTTGATCGCACGCTTAGTAATTTTAACGGCGTAAATAGTTCACTTGCGCAAGTTGTAAATTGGTTTCCGACCAATAATTTGTTACTAAACGCTAAGAAGACAAAATGTATCAGATATAGCATGCCTAATGTCAGGAATTGCGGTACAAATATAACATTGAACGGTGATACCCTTAATCTTGTAGAATCAACTGTATTTTTGGGGATCACTTTAGATAGCAAACTGCAGTGGAATGCCCAAATAACGTGTCTTGCAGGTAAACTCAGCTCGGCAGCCTTTGCCGTTAGTAAAGTCAGGCAGCTTACTGATGTGGCAACTGCCAGGCTGGTATACTTTAGTTATTTTCATAGTGTCATGTCTTTCGGCATTTTGCTGTGGGGCAAAGCAGCTGATCTACGAGTAATTTTTGTACTCCAGAAGACAGCTATACGTGCAATATATAAATTGAGTGCTAGAGTGTCTCAAAATTTAAAGAAATTGGCATTTTAACGGTTGCATCACAGTATTATATTTGCAAATATTATGTTAGTTAAACAGAACATACATTTATACAATAGACACAGTGATATACATTCGATAAATACTAGAAATAAGCATAAATTAATTGGAACGCATCATCGTTTACAAAAGGTTCACGACTCTTTTGCAGGAATTGGCGTACGCCTAGATAATAAAATTCCTTTAAACATTATGAACCTGCCGTTACATAAATTTATGGCGGAAATTAAGACGCACCTCTTGAAAAGGGCCTATTACACAACTAATGATTATTTGAACGATAAAAATAAATGGAAATGAGTTGCTTGCTCTTCGCTTGAGCTATTTAGGATTCGAATGAATCTTGTGATATGCCTTGAATCTGCATATATATGTTGTATTTTCACATCTCTACATTATTAATAATTTGTTACGTCTGACAACTAAAGGTTTCTAAATTGGCTGCGTTTAGTCCCGGTATTAACTAATATACAATGTAATTTGAGTTTGTTATTGTGTGAGCACCATGTAGACTTATTTATTTCTTTGAAATTGACATGATAGTTGCTGTGCAGTTTTTGAGTATGACATGCTCGCCTAAGTGTCCTGGCGGTGGTGGCGTATGTATCGGGTCGCCTTATTCCCTAAAATACGGTTGAGTAGGGCGATGGCTGATATAATGCGTCATAACCGTTAACGGGTGCCGTCTGTTGGGACTGGTCAGCTCATAGCTGTTATAGCAATTATTACAAATAATCTTATTTATATTTAAGGTAAACTTAAGTTTAGTCGACTGTTCTCACATAAATCCAAAGGAACAATGTAAGTGTAATTTTAATTTTATAAGCCATTCCTACATTTTAAAATGGCATCCATTGACTTTCTTGCCAGATTCTTCTTCTTCAAGGGTAGGCTGCCCTTAGAACCGGCAACTATAATCGCTCTAATTTTGATAGGATTTAAACACAACATTGATTTTGTTTTTTTGTTTGTATAAATTCATTACTATATAATTGGTCAAATATCATGTTAATCAAACTAATTTAATTACTGGCGTTTAGAAAAGAGTGGCCATGAGTTTTATTGCCAGGTTCTTCCTCAGGCTCTACCTATTGCTTTGCGAATCTGGCAGTAAATGTAAATGTAGAAGAAATGTTCTTGACGTTTATAAGTGTTACTTTGTGACCTAAATGAATAAAGATTTATTATTATTATTATTAATTAGTACTTACTATTTTCGTTATCATGTTTTGTCATATTTTATTTTAAATTTGGTTAAGTCTAATTATATTAATTTTGACTATTATTCGGATACATTCATTTCTATTCGTGTAAAGGAACTCGTCAAAATCTCCCGCTCCCAGGTCAACGTCACCTAAAAGCTGGTGCATCTAAGGATTGAACTCTGATGAATGAGGTCCTAGAGGGTTTAAGATGTCAAACAACCTCTGATAAATACGGTCCTAGAGGGTTTGAGAGGTCAAGCAATCCACAGCTGACTCTAGCAGTCAATCTCGGATATCAAAGTGAACAAATTGAATGCTACCGGAAATCTAAAGTTAACATGAAATGAGATTCATATCTATGAAGTTAATTTGTCTTAAAAGTTAAGTATATAAGGAAATAATTACGCTTTGGCTTGTTCAGGTGTAGGAATTGGTGGCGCCGACCCGCTCGGTGCACCAGAATCGTCTTGGCCTTCTACGCTGGCCGGCGGCATCAAACCCCTGGGGGTAGAAAAGATCTATTTCAGTGGTTATGATTTATGCAAAAGAAGATGTTTTAGGACCAATTGAAAATAATTAGACATTTACGTCCGTAATTGTGTGAACATTTGCTGCCACGTTTCGGGCACTAGGGATTGAAAAGATGAAATAATTTCTTGCGATATAGTTTCATGAAAGGTGCACAAGTACTATAGGATATACTGCTATAAACTTCGTGCTCAAGTACTAGAAGATATACTTCTAAAAATATAATCAGAATGTAGCCGTAAAGTACAAATCCTCTGAGTGAGATGCAAGAATTTAAGAAAACTGTGAACTGAATTTTATTGTTCGTTAGCTAACTAGTTTGAACGAATCATTTTAATTAATAATACCGGTACAGAACACAGATTTTATTATGATGCATTCGAATTAAATCTATGTCACATATTTGATAATAATAACTGCATAACTGAATGCTGGATTAAAGGTTAATAGTTTTGCAGAAGAAATTAATGTTTATGTAAATAATAGGATCTAAAAGGAAACAAAGAAGATTGTATACATCAATGGATTTTTTACTATAGAAAATTACGACGTCTGCTTCTTGATTGAGAAACTTCGTTAGGTCCGAAACTAGTTAGGGTTACTCAAAACAGATCATCACGTCAAAGCAGCTGTTTAGTTACTAATCTCTTTTGTGTATAACCCCAGGCAACCCAAGGGCAGTTTTCGTCATCAAATTAAAATTATCACAAACATCATCAAATTGTATAAGCACTAAATAATTTTATATACTTAGTGAATCCGTGACTAGTCTTAAAAATGAGAGAGTATGTATATTATCTCAATCTAAAAATCATGTACTATGTGTATTTTTTTCCGGTCAGTATAAGTATCTTAAGATGCCGTATGGTTAATCAACGCGCCTGCGTATATAAAAAGATTATTAACAAAAAGTATGATTATGGTATGGTATTGGCGTATATTTCAGTTTGTCTATAGTTGTCAATAAGTTGTTTTTTTTTATCTTTTTAGTACAATAACATTAATGTTAAGAATTTAAATATCAGCTAGAAAAGAAGTAAATAAAAGCGTTTAGACTATCGTTAGAAGTTACCGTTAGAGTAATATGAGGTATGGTGATTTTTGCACCGAAGTAAAGTATTTACTAAAGCTTAAAACGCCAAACATAGTACTCATTGTTACAATTAATGGCCCTTATCGTGCCATTGGTGCCCTGTTGCCTACCGTAAGTGTAAGTTATAATTAGTAAAGAAATAATTTTCGGGTTGTGATAGTGGCTGCATGTTGTGGATGGATATTAATACTAACAACCATACGTATTCTATGTTATACATAATATAAATACAGTACAAGTGTTGACAGAAGTTGGTAATAAACCAAGTTACCTAAGCTTAAATTGAAGTAAAATATTTTGTTGTATTTGCTATATTTTTTATAATAAAGAATGGGTTTGAATAAGAAATGGTTTTTTATAATAAAGAAAGCGCTCGTGGCCCCGCGGTCTCAGTGTTCTGTAAACGATCACTGAGTTACACAACTTTCACTGTGGCTGGTACTCGGATGGGTGACCACTTTGTGGCATTTACATTTGCGAGCGTTTCCGTGTTTCGGAAGGCACGTTAAGCCGTTGGTCCCGGTTGCCAGTAAAATGGCAGTCGTTAAGCCTGGTTGAAGGCCTTATGGGCGGCTTAAAAATTTCAACAGCAGGTAGCCACAACCTGTGTCTGTCTATTTAAACACGGCAATGGGCTCACCACCTATTACGTGGGACAGGAATCCACACGGTGAAAAGTGGGCATATAATATGCCTCTGCCACCCCTTCGGGGATAAGGCGTGATGGATATTTATTTTAAATAAAAAAAAAATTCCAAATGTCACCGCTATTGTGATTGGTATGAAAATAAGAATACAATAATTGATCCAAAAATATTTATCTACATAAAAATATTTACAATGGTTGTATGTAGGTAGATATGGTATTGGTGTATATTTAAACATAACAGGCATGCAGGCGATCCACAGCACCAACACCGCCGCTACGACTGCAGCGCACCGACATTTGCCTATAAAAGAAAATTTATCATGAGTTTGCTATTTACAAAATACTACTACTAAATAATACTACTACTTTTATACATTAATATTAAAAGGTGGCAGATGATCATACGGCCCACTTAAAAGAAAGTGGTCACCATAACTTATAGACATTTTCAACATCATGAATGCAGGCTATGCTTCACTTCTAAGGCTCCTTTTGAATAACCCCATACTATAGACGTTTGTGAACACCAAAAAAAGGGGTTCATTTGACAATCGGAAAGGTAAGAGGAAGGAAGCCCCTATTGAAACTTGCCGATTGAGTAACGAATGAAAAACGAGTGCAGTTTGTCTATAGTCACGTCAATGCAACCGTAAGTTTAGTTAGTAATCTTTTTCTGTGTATACCTCGGGTAATCCATGGGCAGTATTAGTTATCAAATTAAAATTATCATCAATATCGTCAAATTAAATTTTTTTGGTTAATATTAATTTAATCTTGTAGCGAGTGGTGCAATGACAGAAAGTAGCAGTTGTGATCATAGAAACTTTAAAAAAGGAAGTATACCAGAGAATAAAAATAAAAGCATAGTCTGGGCAAAGTAATATCCGTGGTCACGAGTAGACTCTATACTACAGTGACCACATATACTCGCGAATACCATAGTGTACCAGAAATTAAAAATAGACACCAATGATTGTAATGACACCATTACTAATCAGCCAAACTTTTTCGAAAACTTTGGTTTGCTCAGAGCAAACTGATGAAATAAAGCCAAAGCTTATTTTTTGATTTTCTCCACGATGACTGCATCATGTTTGAGTTTAACGTAGTAAGTAGTATGAAACATGATTTTCTACAAAAATACTAGTTTCAACTCACGGGTAAATTCACTTAATCCATTGTCAATTAATTCAAGTTCATCCACAATGGCCGTAGGTAAGCAAACGCAACACCTTCTTATCTGCAGTAAAAAATTAATAATGAAAGAAATTGTATTTTTAACTGTTTTATGTTATACTAGTTGACGCCCGCAGCTTCGCCAGCGGAAAAAAGTTTTCCCGTTCCTGTTTCCCACAGGAACTTGTTTCCGAGATAATAAGTAGCTATGTGTTATTCTGATGTATAAGCTATATTAATGTAAAGATTCATTAAAATATATTCAGTAGTTTTACGTGAAAGAGTAACAAACATCCATCCTAACTGTCGCATTAAATTTTCAAGATTTATAAGGTATATTTTTTTAAGGTTCTAAATTTCAAATTTAAGGATATATCGTGATTTGATTAATTAATGAAGACATTTTATTTCAATATTTTAAATAAAGATATCTTTATAATTTAAAAAATATGCCGTTTCTTTTGAAGAGAAGGGAAGGTGAAAGGCAAAGTATTTTATTTTTCCAGTCATGTTCTGGGTTTATTTATGGTTAGTCAGTACTCATCTACAAATTATTCTCAATTGCTGTGAGCTAAACACATATTGTACTTCTATAATGTGTAACTACATTCAGTCTAGTATATAGCTGTGTAATACGCCTGTGCAATTTACCATCCACTGAACGGGGTAGAAGCCTACTGTGTGTTGTATACTGTGTGTGTACTAAAATACGTATAAGACTGTAACTGTAGGCCACAAATCTGCTACGAGAGACTACACAGTTGGTACAACAGCTGAAGTCTTCATCAGTAAGATATTACTATAAAATTAAAAAAGAACACTATCAACCGTTGTTTATGTCCATGATTATTTATATAATATCAAATTAATCAGCGCTTAGCTAGACATAGTGACATTTTAGAACGTGACAACTTGTGCCATTGTGACATTTTGTGAAGTCACATTATGCACCAAGAGATTGTAATTAATGAAGTGATGCTATAGCCTAGAGTTTTGAGATTACGTCTTTCAAAGACAAATATTAAAATATCACTGCTGTTATCTAAATGTTATAATACGCATATCAAAAGTACTATGATAACCCAAAACTACATAAACTACTATAGATTTCAAACTTTTATTAGTACCTTATAATAGAAATGTCTATTTCTAATTCTCTTTGTTTGATATGCTTCATTTGTTTACCCTGTAAAATATCAAATACAAAACGCGATTTAGAAATGTCCTTCGTCTTTGCATAGATAAAACTTGGTTTTCAGGCTACAAGTTCAGATATTACAATAAACTATAAAAAAAATAGTAGCCACAGATATTACAAAGCAAATATCACAATATCTACGGCTCATTGCGCATATTCTTGGTTAAATTGTAAAGCTGGTAATGAAAAAAAAAAGAATTACTTCAATAATTCTGATCTAGTTTCAGGGAAAGGCAATGGAGGCATCGAGGTGGCTGCGTCGACGTGTGCTCTCTGTGTACCTTCTAATATTCTTGTATCTGCACCAGAAGTAGGCAGCCAACCGCTAAGATCCATAAAAAATAACCTTAAAACCGTGTAAGTAGGTTATTTACTTTGGAAATTGCACTTACGCAACATTTAATAGTGAGCATATAAATAATCTTAATACGGAATTGTATCTGCTGTGGATAAAAAAAATAAGGTATCATTTACAATATGAAGAAAGTTATTATAAATAAGAAGTTCGTGTTGTTTTTCAATAGTCGGAACTTGAGTTGTGAGAATTTATCATTCAGAATTAGGCTTTTTCGAAAATTAGTATTTTTGAGAATTAGTACTTTGCGACTCTGTAGCTATTTTAAGAATTGGGCCTTCTACGCCTGAACTATTGATATCATCAATATATAAAAAGTAAGTCAACGAGCAACACAGACAGAAAAACAGTAAAAGTTAGTTATGTAACAAGAAAATATAAATGAAAAAAGTAAATATAAGAAAAATTAGGAAAAACTTAAAAGAAATCGTCGGATAGGAATAAACAATTGGGAAGGATATCAAATAAGCTGTAAAGTAAATGTTGTGTTATAAAAATAATTTTAGAAGAAATAAAATAGAAACTTATTTACAATGACAAAGATTCGGTTTGTTTTGAGAAATACTGCGATTTCCAAACAGAAAAGAGCTCAATTGCTCCGAAATAACCTAGGACGATTTAACCAATGGACGCGTTATCTTACTGCTAAGCATTTTTAACTAAGTCACTGTTCCGCGGACTCGGTCTATCGTTTGGAGGGTAATTTATAAAGAAAAAAATTTATTAATTAATTAAAGTTATGCGGTCGAACAATTAATGTTTCTTTTCACTCGTAAGTTTTTATTAAAACATACCAACAACTTAATCGGCCTATATTCAATATACTTTCGCTCTCTATGAACATTATACAAAAAGTTACCATCTCAAATTAGCCGAATAATATTGCGTCAAATTCGTATTCCATACTTACATTTTTCTATTTGAAGTTGTGTTTTTATTGCTTGTTAGACAGTGGCAACCCTTCATGCAAGAGTAAGAAAACAATATGTTTGTAGTATCCCCCACGCACGAAAGTTGGTTTGACGTGATTTCATACTTTATTGAGTACATTATGCGTCTATTGGTAAATTCAAATTCTTACGAAAAGTTGTCTCGACACTTTTTTGTATTCATTAAGGGAGGGAGAGGGAGAGGGAGAGGGAGAGGGAGAGGGAGAGGGAGAGGGAGAGGGAGAGGGAGAGGGAGAGGGAGAGGGAGAGGGAGAGGGAGAGGGAGAGGGAGAGGGAGAGGGAGAGGGAGAGGGAGAGGGAGAGGGAGAGGGAGAGGGAGAGGGAGAGGGAGAGGGAGAGGGAGAGGGAGAGGGAGAGGGAGAGGGAGAGGGAGAGGGAGAGGGAGAGGGAGAGGGAGAGGGAGAGGGAGAGGGAGAGGGAGAGGGAGAGGGAGAGGGAGAGGGAGAGGGAGAGGGAGAGGGAGAGGGAGAGGGAGAGGGAGAGGGAGAGGGAGAGGGAGAGGGAGAGGGAGAGGGAGAGGGAGAAAGTGACACTTTATTATCGACGTATGAGTGAAATTTTATAGCTGTAAAAAAATGTCGTAAAGAAGTTTCACTTCTTACCATTGTGTACTCTGGTTATTTCTTTATTCTTTTTAACATTACTGTAAACGATTACGGTGTTAAGCATCTTACGATACTATTAGTCCTCAGATAGGTGGTTGTTAGAGGTAATTTCATTTACAAGCGTTACTGTATTTCGGAAGGCACGTAAAGTTGTTGGTCCCAGCTGCCATTATCATAGTATTTTATAGTTTGTCAAAGTGAAGCCTGATGGGAAGCCGATGGCGACTTGTAGCAAATTAAGGCTGTTCTCATAGACCACAAGATTATTAATACTTTTACTTAAAACAATTAACTTTTTCCGTGCTTCGGAAGGCACGCTAAGCCGTTGGTCCTGGTTGCCAGTAACATGGCAGATGTTAAGTCAAGTTGAAGGCCTTATGGGCGGCTTGAAAAATTTCAACATCAGGTAGCCACAACCTGCGTCGGTCTATTTCAACACGGCAATGGGCTCCCCACCTATTACGTGGGACAAAAATACACATGGTGAAAAGTGGGCATATAATATGCCTCTGCTACCCCTTCGGCAATAAGGCGTGATAGATAAATAATTAATAAAAAAACTGGTATGCTAGCTTTTTCATATAGATTGTTGGTACTCAAGTTGGTGACCCAACATGATATATCTCTTCACGCTCCGATTGAAAAACCCAAAGTTCAAAGATGAGCGAAACACCTGAGCCTGGCAGTGCGTTTCAAGTTTCTATGACTCGATGGAGAAAGTATCATATGATTCGCTCAGTCCTGGCGAAAATTCTCTCCGCTGTAGTAACTCGTTAAGTCTAATTAAAGGCCTTATGGAATGCTTGAAAATTTTCAATAGCAGGTTGTTTACTCTACCCTTGTCCATTTTAAGACGGCACTAGAGCTACTATTCCAACTACTTTGTGTGACGAAGTACGAGTACGATCCGCTTGAAGGGACTGGTCTACAAAACCATCATTAGACCTGTCTTTTTACGTGACATAGAGACGTGACCAATATTGGAGCGACACAAACAGGAGCTGCGTGTCACGGAAATGAAGATGCTGCGATGGATGTGTGGAGTCACACGGATGTACCGCGTGAGGAACCCTCGCATCCACGGCAGCCTTCACGTCCGTGACATTGCAGATAAGTTTCATGAGTCTCGCCTTTGTTGGTATGTTGATGAGGTCAAAGTTTAAATAGGTAATAGTACATTATTGCAAAGGCCGGGAAATAGGCAGTTGCAGGTCGAGTATCAGTGTGAAGGCCGAGCCGTAGGTGAGGACTCAAAGAAATAAAATAAAACTATTTTACATTTAATTTAGTTAATATTAAAAGTAGCATTAGCCATATTGGGCAATTAGATACCTACTAGGAGAAAATATTTTTGATTTTCCTTAAGTGGATTATACACAGCAAGATGGAAAATCTAAAAAAAAATGTATATACGACTGCCGCGGTGAGCTCTAGGGTTCGATTTCCGGGTCAGAACAAATTTTTGTGTGATCCATAAAAGTTTGTTTCGGAGTTTGGATGTTTCCTATGTAGGTATAATATATGTATTTAGAAATATTTAAGTTTCTTTATCAGTTACAAGCTTATAGCTTAGTTTGGGTTGGTTCTGCTGTGTAAATAAGTGTCCCAGAATCTTTATTTACTATTTATAGCACGTTGACACAACTTTTATGTCTCAGAATCCAACACTCCCATACATAAAACAAGATAAATGCACTTATTTAAAAAAATAATATACCCTTAGTAAGCGTCCGCTTAAGAAGAATATTATTAGAAATCCAATCAAAGAGTATCTAATTACCCCAGCGCGCCGTTTCATACAACATTGCTGGAGCGTTGTAATGTTCCAAATTAAAAAACCGCTCCAGCAATGAAGTGTCAAATTACAGTCAAAATCGGACGTTAGAGTGGTTGTAAACGTTATTGTCTACAGTTGTAGATATTAGTTAATAGTAAGTACAGGTCGCGCGGCGAATGAGCTCTGACAATAAATTGTGGCGATAGTTTGCGCATGTATAATCGCGCACAATATTATTACACAAAAATATCAAGTTGGATACGACACTGCTTTGAACGTTTACACATCTTTTTTATTTTATTACGTAGGTACACATAACATGTTAGTTCAAAGTGTTTTGCGTGCAATTATTAAACCATGATAGTTATTTTATTTAGTTTTCAGTGATTGTATTAAGTAAAACTATATTTATTGTAATATTTTCATGTAGTAATAGGTATATAATTTGTGTAACATTGACAACACTTATTAAAGTAGAAGAAGTGGAAGAAGTCTCTGCCTACCCCGATGAGAGATAGGCGTGATTTTTAACATTATTGTATTAAACAAAGTGTCGGAAATTTATAATTGATGTATTCGATCACACAATTATCTTTGTAGACCGTTTTTCTTTCTTGCCTAGAAGCGCTCGTGGCCCCGCTATAGGTGGCACTTGGATGGGTGACCACTTTGTGGAATTTACATTTGCGAGCGTTTCCGTACTTCGAAAGGCACGTTAAGACGTTGGTCTCGGTTGCCAGTAAAATGGCCGTCGTTAAGCCTGGTTGAAGGCTTATGGGCGGCTTCAAAAAAATTCAACAGCATGTCGCCACAGCCTGCGCCTGTCCGTTTTAACACGGCAATGGCCTCACCACCTGTTACGTGGGACAAAAATGCAAAAGGTAAAATGTGGGCGTATAGTATGCCTCTGCCTACCCCTTCGGAGATAAAGGCGTGACAATATGTATGTATGTATGTATCAAAACCTCAATACGCTTTTAAAAGATTTGCCAAAAAGAGTAGTATATTTTTATGTGCGTGACAATGCCGAGACTAGTGACAACGCGTGCCGACAAAGCGCGGTGTAGTGTACGGCTAAGCACTAGTGTGCGTGTAGGATTTCGACCATTGCTGTGTCTACGCTCCTACACTCCCTCCCTTCAGCCCTCTCACCCCGCCAATTAGACCTAATTTATGAGTTCTTCCACTTTCTTACAGAGCTCATCATTCGCAGCGCGACCTATATCAATCGTTGTATCACTCTGGCAAGAAGTGTTATCACAGGGCTTGTCAAGATTCTCTTTACTTTCACCATGACCTCGGCAGTTAATAAGCAGACACCACTTGCAGGTGATGATAACTTTTAACGGACTTAGTTTAAATGAATTAACACAACTTGTCACTCCTTGCTAAATAGAAGCATGCAAATGGACGCTAAATGCAAAACGTCTATTACCTTCTAAATTCAACCTTACTTCATTTATATTAAACACATTTTTGAACAGCTGAGCAAAATATAATGCTTAATGCATTATATTTTGCTCAGCTGTTTAGTTGGAACGACAGATGTCTTATGAAAAGGAGATGTGTAAAGGAAGTTGAATCGTTGTCCATTGTTTTACAATTGAAGTTCTTTTGTACGCTGGAGAAATAATTTCCAGTATATAGCCAACGTTCAGTATAGAAAATCGTGTTGTCATGTACCTATTGATATCGGTGAAACTGCAACTACTGAAAAACTTCAGCAATATATAGGTCTTATACACAAATATAGATTAAATTATAAATATAATAGGACATTTCTTTACACAAAGCCTAAACTTAACTAATATAAGCTTTTAGACAACGTATAAACATACTTATATATTCCTTATAAATTTTTAATAAAGTGGAAAAAGACAATTCGATTCGAGACGGGGATTGAACCCGTGACCTTTGCCTAACCAGGGCAATGTTCTAGCCACCTGAACTACCCGAACCGTATCGAATTAAGTTGAAATTCTCCACCATATTTTAAACACGTCATTTTAAGAGTATGACCAGAGCCATCTAACGAGCTAATTAACAACTCGATACCAATGACCAGTGTTACAACCATTTTTAAACATTGATGCAATGGACTCCACTCAGTCTATGGATACATTTTTTAAAGCAATTATTTTGCTAAATTTCTCAAACTTTTGAATAAAGTGGAAAAAGACATTTCCTTTCGAGACGGGGATTGAACCCGTACCTTTGCCTAACCAGGGCAATGTGTTAAACCGATCTTGAGATAATTATAATCAATTTTTATACCGTCAAACTCTGCCGTGAGTTGCGGCGAATCACTCTATCTCTCACTTTTATTAGAATAGATTCCTAGATTAAGACAAAGGCTTATTGGCCAAACAACTAGTATAAGACTTAGCTAGTCTACAGCTAGCAGATAACTGTAGAGTAAGGACAGCTTTAGATAGAGTTCGTATTTTGCTGTGTTTGTGACACTTTAAATTAGAAAAAAAAAACCACCATATTTTAAACTTCATTTTAAGAGTATGACCAGAGCCATCTATCGAGCTATGAACAACTCAATACCAATGAACAGTGTTACAACCATATTAGGCAAAGGCAAAGGTCACGAGTTCAATCCCCGTCTCGGTCCATAGGCTCTGGTCATACTCTTAAAATGACGTTTAAAACATGGTGGAGAATATTTACTTGATTCGATACGGTTCGGCTAGTTCAGGTGGCTAGAACATTGCCTTGGTTAGGCAAAGGTCACGGGTTCAATCCCCGTCTCGAATCGAATTGTCATTTTCCACTTTTTTAAAAATTTATGAGAAATTTAGCAAAATAATTGCTTTAAACAATGTATCCATACTTATATATTTCTAAATACATACAGGTTATATATAGAAAAAACCCAAATTCCGATAAAAACATTAATGTATCACACAAATATTAGTTTCGACTCGGGAATCGAGAGCTCAGCGCGGCGTCGTATATACTACCGCTTACGCCACCGCGGCTGGCAATAGTGTTAGTCAAATATTTGATATTGTAACTATGTGTACTGAGAGTAATTGATATAAGAGCTCATTCCCTCACACAGGAAGACGTGCAAGATCTCGAAGTGATACTTAAGACGTAAAGAGCGCTGAAGATCTTAAGCCATCAACCTTAAGATCCTCAGCGCTCTTTACGTCTTGTACGTCATGGGAAAATAATACGCCTTAGTTCATTTTCCGCTACCTGTTTTTCTTACCTACTTTTGAGGTCTAGAACTGAAGCCAGAAATACTGAAGTAAACCTACTCCTAATAACAATTCTCTAAGAGCTCGGTTAGATGGGAAGCTTTTGGTTACTTCAAAAATAGTTTATCCATTACGCCATTATCCCGGAAGGGATGGGTATTTTTGTCCCTCGTACTATTGCAGTGTTGAAATGGCCATTTCAAGCCGCCCATAAGGCCTTTAACTTGGCTTGACGACTGTCACTTCACTGGTGACCGAGACCAACTGCTTACTTGCCTTCCAGAGCATGGAAACGCTAGTAAGTAAATGCTGCAAAGCGGCAACCCATCCGTGAGCAGTCATAGCGAAAGTTGTTTAAAGCAGTGATCGTTTACAAAACACTGAGATGGCGAGGCTATGAGCTCTTCCAGAATATTTTTATAAAACCTTACCATTTTACAGGAACGGGTGAAAATATTTCTCTGACGTAAATGAAGGATCCTTCGACAAGATATAAGTTAACAATACAGGGCGGGCCGTAGCTCTACTTTTGAATTGAACTGTTGTTTAAAACATCGTCCAACGTTGTGAGGGGGAATTTTCATATCACGATGCAAAATTCTTAATATTGTTGTAGTTTGATTGTTATTTGCTATATGGATACTATACCTATCAAGAAATCAGCCTCACCTGCTGACTAAAGATGAGATCATTGGGATGAAAAGAAAAAAAATCAAAACAAACTCCTGTGTAACCCGTCTAGACAGCGTGGTACACAGCTCCAAAAAGGAAATTGTAAAGAACAACGAACTCCGGAGTGTATACATTAAACGCAAGCAGGATTTTACTAAACCTATACATATAATGCAGCAGTTTGATATGAAAATAAGTATTACATATCAAATGGTATATATTTTCAAAATCTAAGCTTCGTTGCATATTTTCAGAAAAAGTAAAGATAATCTAAAACTCTGAATCATATTTTTTAAATATTTCTACTACCCATTTCTTCTTCAATGACATTTGCGACTTCTTTAGTTTACTCTGCTTCAGTGGTTACTCCAGTTTCTGGTTCAGTTTCATCTTCAACGTCCTGAAACTGTTCTCCAACGTCTCCAACTGTTTCAACAACAGCGTTTTCATCTGCTGCCAGTTCTAACTCAAGATGGGTATCGGCTACAACCTCAGCAACGGCTTTCAGAGCCTCAACCAGCTCTGGACTAGGTGTTACAGGTGCATCATCATCTTCTATAACTTCAGGCAAAATTTCAATAGGTTCATCATCAGCACCTTTAGTTTCAGGCTCAGAGCAACAATTGGGATTACCACAGGTGCATTTTTGGGGTCCGGGATCAAATAGTGGTGCACTGTTAATTTAAGAAAGTCATTATTAGTACCTAAATAAAGAGTACCAAATAAATAAAAAAACATTAAAATAAATTCAATATTGTGATAAAAAATAAAAATATTTACAAAAAAAATTACGTACCGTGAAACATCAAATACTAGTAAACAATGTCATAATACAGGTAATTAAAAAAACTTGAACGAAATAGTAAAATTAAAGTAAAAACAATTAAATAGCAATTATGACACAAAAATAAACCAATTTATGCCAAATACAACAAATTATAAAAAAAAAGGGTACGAGGGCCGACGGCCCAACCTCAACCAAGGGCAAATTGTTTTCTCAAACGTCAACAGTATGGGGTTTAGTTATGAAAAAGAAACAAACGTACGACAAGAAATTCATAAAAACAAAAATCGACCCAGTTAAAAACAAACAAATGGTTTGGTTAATAAAACTTTGCATAAAAACAAAATTAATAAGTAAGTTGAAATAAAATTACTGACAAAAATCTACATGAAATAGACAAAATTTGGAAAATCCAAAAGTGCACGCCTCACAATCGTATTGTATTACAAAATGAATTTTTAAAAAATACGTAAGGAAAGGAAAGAAGTATATTATTTATGTATTAAGAAAGAGATAAAAAAAATTACGAAAAATAAACCCAGGAAATAAATTCCATTGAATTTGATTATTATCTTTAAACGGTTATCATTTCAATCATAATAAGAAATAGGGTTCATCTTCAGTATAACTGAAAATTTATTCAAAAGGATTTATTACAATTAATTGCCTATATTTTTCTAAAACGTGCCGACAAACAAGTGCACAGACCAACAGACAGCAGCACTAATATTTTTTTAACTACATCTTTTTGTTATATATACTAAAAAAATAAATAAAAAAATACACTGACTTTATAATTTCATATGTCTAGTTTTCAAAACACCCCTTTTTTATTTATTTAATGTCTAATTTTTGGAGATAAGAACGATTTTATATTGTAAAATCGTCACATAGCGGCCTATCGAGAGTAAAGCACTACCACACGCTAACGCGTTGTGAGGCGTTAAGTACCGATAATAACTATTTGTATAATAATTCACACCTGTATAGTTTAGAAGTATTATAGTTTATAAAATTAAGGTACTCGTACATGCCAAGATATGCCTATTGGCGCTAGCGCTAGTGACCGGTAAATAGGTGCATACAATCATCACGCACTTAGCAACCATCAACTGATCCTTAGAACTAATTATAAAGTTTGGACTAGGTCCAAAATTTTCCTAAACAGTTTGTTTGGGAATATCCAAGAACGAAATTATATAAATACAAATGTGGGCGTATAGTATGCCTCTGCCTACCCCTTTGGGGATAAAGGCGTAACAATATGTATGTAATAAGAATGTACGGTGAGTATAAGGTAGGTTTTGTACCCAATAATATACGTCTGAATACCCGAAATATCATATTAATATGAGTGCAAAACGCGAAAGTTTTAAAAACATAAATAAGAATGTATGTAGGGTGTAAGGGGCCCTACCAAGATCTTCGGGGCCCAAGTCAACCTCCCGTGCTAGTGCGTGCACCTGCTGATTAACGGACGAGGCTCTGGCGCTGGCTTTCACCTCTGGGGTTGGGAGGTCTGAGGGCGTCGCTCCCATAAAAGCCACCCGCCGAAACAAAAATGGAAAAGGACTATAGGAATGCTGCTAGGGATAGGGCGCCGCCGCAAAGCCCCGCCCGACTCCTGTGGCAAGTGGGCTAGGGCTGCCGTGTGTCGGGCCAGCACGGCTAAAGAAGTTAGCCCCAACCCGAATCCGCTTCGCATCTTGGAACATTGGCACGCTGACTGGGCGTGCGGTAGAGTTGGCCGAAGTACTCTCCAGGCGGAGGGTGGACGTGGCGTTCCTGCAGGAGACTCGGTGGAAGGGCAACAGAGCCCGGCCCTTGCAGAACGGCTACAAGCTGTATTATGCGGGTGCGCCTGGTGGGGAGAACGGGGTGGCCGTTGTGCTCTCCGAGGGGCTGCAGAGTGGCATCTTGGAAGTGAAACGCTGTAGCGACCGGCTTATGATCGTGAGGGTGCTTATCGATGGGATTATTACCCACCTGATAAGTGCCTACGCGCCACAGGCCGGTTGTAGCGACGCCGATAAGATGTCGTTTAGGGGTCAACTCGAGGGAGCATTCCGTTGTCACAAGGGAATCGTTTTGGGCGGCGACCTAAACGGTCATGTGGGTGAGAGGTGTGAGGAGTTTGAGCGTGTTCATGGTGGTTTTGGATACGGCACCCGCAACGCTGAAGGAGAAACTATCCTCAGAACGTGTGCGGCTGCCGATCTGGCCATTGCGAACACGTATTTTAAAAAGAAATCCGAACATCTCATCACCTACAAGAGCGGGAGGCGTACAACTCAGATCGATTTCCTACTCACTAGGCGACACAGCATCGGCAAGGTGGCCAACTGCAAGGTCATACCCGGTGAGAGTCTTACTGCACAACACCGTCGCCTTGTCATGGACCTCTGCGTGAAGCCCAAAGGCAAACGCATCGAGCGGTGCCAGCGCCGCATCAGATGGTGGCTGCTTGATGAAACTAGGTCCCAGGAGTTCGTCTCAGCTGTCGGTAACAAGTGCGCCGACACTGAAGGCGAACCAGTTCAAGATTGCTGGGACAAAGTTCAGGCGGCCATCCTTGGAGCGGCGAAGGTGGTGCTCGGTGAGTCTAAGGGTGGACGCAAATGTGACAAGGAAACTTGGTGGTGGAACGACGCAAACCAGAGGGAAACTAGGGAGAAGAAAGCCCTCTTTAAAAAGTGGCAAGCGACCGGATCCCCTGAAGACCGCGACGCGTACAGGGCTGCCAAGCGCGCCACAAAGAGAGCTGTAGCCAGAGCCTGACGTGACCACTTACAACCTCTGTATGATAAGCTGGAATCGTCTGAGGGGCAGAAGCTCATCTATAAGCTGGCGCGCTCCAGGGCCAAAGCGGCACAAGATATATCCAAGTGTCGCTGTGTAAAAGACCTTGAGGGCAACCTGTTAAGCGAAGACCTCGCGGTAAAGGAGAGATGGCGCTCGTACTTCCACGAGCTGCTTAATAAACAGCACAAAGAGGTGCAGCCTCCGGACCTCCCTCCGAATCAGGGACTAGTGCCACCGGTAACGCCTGGAGAAGTCCTGACTGCGCTTCGCCGCATGAAGAATCGGAAAGCTGTCGGACCCGATGGAGTCCCCATCGAAGCCTGGAAGGCGATGGGTCCTCGCGGTGTGGGCATCTTAGTATACCTTTTTAACTGCGTACTCTTCAGCGGGCAGATCCCAAACCAATGAAGACTGAGTATTATTACTCCAGTCTTCAAAGGTAAGGGGTCAGTGCAGGAGTGCGGGAGCTACCGCGGTATTAAGGTGATGTCCCACCATGAAGATCTTCGAGAGGATTATAGAATCTCGGATCCGGCAGGAGTGCACTCTCTCGGAGTGTCAATATGGGTTTCGCCCTAGTTATGGGACCACGGACCCTGTTTTTGCCCTGAGGGTTGTCGCAGAGAAATACAGGTCGAAGAACACGCCTCTGCACTGTTTGTTTCTAGACATGCAGAAGGCCTTCGACTATGTTCCTCGTGCGATGATCTGGTGGGCACTGCGGTCCAAAGGGGTTCCAGAGGTCTATATTGACACTATCCGGGACATGTACTGTGACTCCGATTCAATGGTTCGTACTGCTGTTGGCGACACGAAACCCTTCCCCATCACCGTCGGGGTACACCAGGGTTCGGTCCTTAGTCCGCTTCTGTTCAGTGTAATATTAGACGAATTGTCGGACAGCATCAGAAACCCACATGAGCAGCCTCCATGGTTGCTCATGTATGCTGACGATATTGCGCTAGCAGACGCGGACAGGGGCAGATTGGTGCGACGTGTAAAGGCGTGGAAGGAGACGCTTGAGAACGGCGGTCTGAAACTAATTGTGGCGAAGACCGAGTACTTGGAACTAAACTCGACAGATCCCACATCCGTCCGCATAGGCGGTAATTTGGTCGAGCGCACGGACCAGGTTAAATACCTGGGATCTGTTTTTCACACGTCCAGTAACATCGATTGCGATGTCAAGTCACGCATTGCTGCCGCGTGGGCCAAATGGCGGGAGATGACCGGTGTCATTTGTGACCCTAAAATGCCGATCCGGTTGAAGGGACAGGTCTACAAAACCATTATTAGACCTGTCCTTTTACATGGCAGTGAGACGTGGCCGATATTGGAGCGACACAAGCAGGAGCTGCATGTCACGGAAATGAAGATGCTGCGGTGGATGTGTGGGGTCACGCGGATGGACCGCGTGAGAAACTCTCGCATCCGCGGCGGCCTTCACGTCCGTGACATTGCAGACAAGTTGCAAGAGTGTCGCCTTCGTTGGTATGGTCACGTCTTGCGGCAACCGCCGGGCTACGTAGGTAACAAATGTCTGGCCATGTCAGCCCCGCCGGGTCCCGGTAAGAGGGGAAGACCCAAGAAGTGCTGGCTTGACGTCGTAAGGGATGACATGCGTGCCAATGGTCTCACTACAGGGGATGCCGAAGACCGTGCGAAGTGGAGGAGAAAATGTAGGAAAGCGGACCCCGGGCGTCGCGAGACGCAACTGGGACAGACGCTCGGATGATGATGATGATGTATGTCAGAATGTGTGTGAACAGACTGTGGTGAAACCTGGATATCACTCAACTCAACAAGGTGATGCTGTGCGTATGGTGGGATTGGTATGGCATTTTTCATATCGAGCTGTTACCGTCCGGCAGAACCTTCTCTCTCTACGAACATGTGATGAGATTAGATAGAAGGGGTGTAACTTTTCATCATGATAACGCTAGATCTTACACATATAGGAAGCACTCTGACACAATAGATCTTACACATGTAGCCACTCAACAAAAACTAAGAGAGTTTGACTGGGCATATAGTCCTGACCTTGCACCTTCAGATTTAAACCTGTTTCGGTCTTTTCTTTAGGCAATTCTTTAGAGAGAGAGGTCTCATCACGAGGGGACTGCCAAAAAACTTGTCAAGTTTTTTAATCAGAACCTCCAAAATTTCTATACCAAAGGAATCATATCATTAACTACAAGATGACGAAAAGTAATCGTACAAAATGGCAACTACATACTTTAGATAAATGTAAATAACTTCATTAAAAAAATGTTTTAAATTTTCATTTAAAACGCAAAGATACTTTTTTCCTCAACCTATTGGAACGGTTTATTACTTTGCAAATAATCATTTGGGTGACTTTACAGTAAACTGTCTGCTGTACGCTGATGATGCGGTGCTCATGGCCTCATCAGAAGCCGACCTTCAGGCATTAGTCACTAATATGAAAGAGGGGTGTGAAAGTAAGGGTCTCCGCTTGAATGCAAGTAAAACTAAGGTTCTAGTATTTGAAAGAGGTGACGTAAGAACTAAATGCGAGATTAGGGTAAACCAGGAACGTCTAGTGCAAGTGAATAAAATTGTGTATTTAGGAAGTATGTTTAGCGCGGATGGAAGATGTGATTCGGATGTAGAACGGCGAGTAGCTGCCGGAAACAAGGTTAACGGTGCTTTGTCCCAGTTAGTAAAGCGACAAAGCATCGTAAAAGAAGCACGAATGGCGATTCATAACGCAGTGCTAGTGCCAACTTTGCTTTACGGTAGTGAAACCTGGGTATGTCAGCAGATGCATGAAAGTAAATTGAATGCTGTGGAGATGCGATCACTTCGAAAATTATGCGGCGTTACCTTGGCCGACCGAATACGTAACGAAGTGATACGCAATATGGCAGGTTTGAATGAAAGTGTCAGCGTTAAGCTGGAAAAGGGCGTGCTCCGTTGGTTTGGACACGTCCAACGAATGAGTGAGGAACAATTGACGAAGAATATATATTGTTCAAAAGTAGAGGGTAGAAGGAGTCAGGGTAGGCCGAGACTTACATATGAAGACCACGTGAGCAGATTGCTCAAAAACGGAAAGGTCAAAAGTACTCGGATACCCAGACGTGCGTGTATGAAGCGATTGATGAATCTCGAAGAAGCGAAAGAAGTATGCATGGATCGCGAAGCCTGGCGATCTGTCCTCTCTGACTACCCCGTCAGGGATACAGCGTGAAGATAGTTAGTTAGTTTTAATCATAAATTTGATCGCAGCTCCGGTGATTATGAAAAAGTTGGGGCAGCCAAGGGCGGGGCATGTCATAGTCGAGGCAGTAAGGCCTGTCATTTCCTACGGATCTTAGTCTCTTGCTTTTCTTAGGACCTGCTTCAGGCTGCAGATCCGAGAGTTCCACATGCGGTTCATCATCGTGACTACCCTTGAACTCCATAAGCCCACCAGATCACCGCTCGCCGAACACATCACACATCACTGTCGAAGGCGTATCCTTTGTCCTGTATTTCTCCTCGACAATCCTTAGGGCATATACAGGGTAGTTTAGTTATTGCAACTGTCTACGACGTGGCAATGGCATCTATTTACGAGTTCAGACGCAGCGTTGGCGTAGTGCAACAACCTCGATTATAATGACCAGCTTTAAAAGATAAACTAGCTCGTCAGCGCGACTTCGCACAAGTCATACTTTGAAGCACCGTTATGCAACTCTAGGCCTAATTTGACCCAAATCTATGGACAAAAAACAAAATGGACGAACGTGAAATTTGAAACAGTTAAAGTTTATATAAAGAAAATGCGCATGAAGACATATTTAATTTATCATATTCGAATTTCGACCAAGATGAATGGCCAATATGATTCGAAGTTAGTATGTTACGGATTCAGTGCGCTAATTTGCTTATCCTACTAATCCTATTAATATTATAAATGTGAAAGTTTGTTTGAATGTTTGTTACGCTTTTCACATCAGAATAGGACATATGCTATATATTATCCCCAGAACAAGTTCCTGTGGGAAACAGCAACGGAAAAACTTCACCATGTCAAGTAGTAATAAATTCTTTAGCTCAATTCATTGATAATCCTACTAATATTATAAACGCGAAAGTTTGTAAGTATGGATTGATGGTTTTTACTCTTTCACGCAAAATCTACTAAAAGGATTTTGATGAAACTTAACAATAATATAGCTTACACATCAGAATAACACATAGGCTACTTTTATGTTTTTTACATGTTTTGTATCCGGGGAACAAGTTCCTGTGGGAAACAGGAACGGGAAAACTTCAGCTGCGGGCGTCATTTAGTAGTGATATAATTCAGTGACGAACAAACGATTTTTTAAACATAAATCACAGTACAATTCTATTTCAGTAAGAAATTTTAAAATAAACTCGCTAAACAACATATCAAATTTGACATCGCGTCTCAAATTCAGCGTTCACTTAACAGCAGGTATAGTATTGCTAATTATATAATAACAATATTTCTGGCATTTGTGCGAGCATTGTTACGCAGTCTACGCGCAATATTGGCAGCCATTATTGTTAAACCCGACCTCATCTTATTATTGTATCAAAGTCAAAACTATAAAGAATCTTACCTTTGCCAATTTGCTCTCCATCTATCCTAGAAATATTAATTTATCAGTGACAATAATGTTTTAATGTCAATGTCAATTTTTTTTCGCATTGAAGACCTCTGGCTCATCCTGGGATTCGGTAGGGGGGAAAAAACCGTGGTGCTTTAGAGAAGTAAGAAGCCCCTTTTCGAGTCTAGGAGCTTCACATAAAGTCGCTCTGCTGATACCGCTACAGGACGGAATGCAACGGCCAAAATGTACTTAATCCCGCCAAAAAAAAAAAATGTTCCACCTTTATTCTGTATTTGATTGTGAACATAATACGGTAATACATGATATCTTACACATATATAATAATAATTCAGTAGTCGCTGCATTCTGTATTATACAGTTTGAATTCTTTATTTAAATTTAATCTGTAATGCAACTGAATGCTCAATCAGAACGACAACGTGCACAATATAAGTATTTATCTATAATATGTATGTATTTAGAAATATATAAGTATGTTTATCAGTTATCTAGATCCCATAACACAAGCTAATATTAGCTTACTTTTAGGCTAGATGGCGCTGTGTGAGAAAGTGTCCCACAATATTAATATTTTATTTTATTTAGTTATCTATCACGCCTTATTCCCGAAGAACTGGCAGAGGCATATTATTTGCCCACTTTTCAACATGTGTATTTCTGTCCCACGTAATAGGTGGTGAACCCATTGCCGTGTTGAAATAGACAGACGCAGGTTGTGGCTAATTGCAGTTGAAAATTTTCAAGCCGCCCATAAGGCCTTCAAATTGACTTAACGACTGCCATGTTACTGGCAACCGGGACCAACGGCTTAACGTGCCTTCCGAATCCGAGTACTTTTGAATTTTCCGTTTTATTTTTATGTAAGTTAAGTATATACATTCAAATGCATTTTGTGAAAACCTAATAATTTATAATTACAAAGAGGCACTTCAATTAAAGGCTTTCGTCTGTAGGTACGTGAAGCCGGTAGTACAGATGCTTTAAAAAGGTACGGGTCTTAAAATTGTTCCCTGTGAAACTCCACACTAAAGTTACACATTTTAGCACTCGTATTTAAACCGCATAAAATACAATCACGTCTATATCCCCGAGCGGGGGATAACAATTTAACCACTAGTTTTGTTGTTCCTACGTACATAGGGGGCAAGCTTATTGCCGTCACCACGTCATTACAATGCAAAGGAGAAATTTAAACATATTTCCATTTTTTTTAATCCAAGAGCAAGGACAGATCCTTTACAGAAAATAGTTTGCCTAGTTAGAACCTTCTTTCCTACCAATATGCTCGCGAACTACAGTTACGAACGTGGAATAATCTGAATTGGAATAAAATAAATCTAAATTGATAACTATGTCAGGAAGAACTACCTACAGTTATGAACGTTGAATAAAAGTTTTAATTCGTAACACTGGTTACGAGAAACCGAAATAGAAATCTTTTTTCGTAACTGGTTAACAAAAAGTAGTTATAAGCGTGGACCAAAGGGTTCATTTCTTTTCAGATGCACTATTGATATCCCTTCCCTACTATTATAAATGCGAAAATGAATCTCTCTGTCTGTTATGTTTTCACACCTTAACTTGGTGCAGAGATAGTTTTAGAGCCTGAGAAAGGACATATGCTACTTTTTATCCCAGAAACCAGTTTCTGTAGGAAACGCAAACTGGAAAACAGGACGGGCATAGTAGCGGGAATCAACCAGCAATTAATAATTTTAATGGTCTTATAAACGATGTTGAAAAGCATTTAGTATGCTAATTAATTATCTATCTATGTTTGGTTGAACGCGCTAACCTCAGAAACTACTGGCCGGATTTGAAAAATTCTTTTTGTGCTAGATAGCCCATTTATCGAGTAAGGCTATAGGCTATATATCATCATGCTACTTACCTGGAGAGCGGAGCAGTAGTCATAAATGTCGACAAACAGGGCAAATATTACATATCTTAGAATTTATAAGCGACGGGACTAAATAGGTGCGACGGGAGTTTCGAAGTATGTCACAGGGGAAAGGGGGGGGGGTTTGGGTTACATAGTATGCTATATAAAGTAAAATATAAAATTAAAACAATATTTAGTCTCGAGCTGGTCTCGAACCATCGCAGCGTGTTGTGCCTTGCCGGGTCAGACGTTTAATCCATTAGAGTCGGCCTTGAGACTAAAACATTTTTCCACTTCGAATTTAAGGGTAGTTTTATGAAACAAACGCAAGACGTTGACGCAAAACATTGACGACTCGATCAATGTTAATAAAAATTTGTGTGTGTATTTACAAGGATAGTTTTTAAATACAGTTGGAGCCGGATGGGGGCTACTGTTGATATAGAAAAGCAACAGCTAACGCTAGTAAAAATCCTTTCAATAAGACAATAAACTAACTCCATTGGCAATCATTATACGCCGCGGAATGCCAAAACAACGAAGAATAACCCTACCCTATGGTTGTTGTATTCTTAAAACATAATGTACCGGAATCGGAAGGCGAATGGAAGGGCAGGAAGCAACGGTTTGTCTCGACCGAGACACCAGAGCAGTCGAGACACACGAAGGCCTAATAATTAATAAATAAATATCTTTGGGACAACTCACACAACGCCATCTGATTCCAAACTAAGCAGAGCTTGTACTATGGTGACCAGATAAAATATAAACATACTTATATATTTCTAAATACATACTTATTATAGAAAAATAACACCCAGCCACAGAATAAACCAATGTGCTCATCACAAAAAGTTTTATCATGGGTGGGAATCGAACCCACTACCTCTTGCGTAGCAGTCGGATACATTCCCACCGCGCCACTGAAGCAAGTCAATATGCATTTCATTAAATCCAACCATTCCACGACGCTTTGGCACATAAGCGGTTGATTAAATTATGCGAACTGATGGGTACTGGGTCCCTTGGAATTACCAAAGGATTGTTTTATATTATTATCTATAGAAGCGAGATTTTTTTGACGATACAAGTTATTACAATGCTTGGCTTTTGATTTGCTTTAGTTGTTGTTGGTTGTCTTAGCCTACCTTGGGCAGGCAAAGGAAACTTGGTCCATACAGCCTGGTCTTCAGTATTTATGTTTTCTTAGTATTTAGTCATGTCTTGTCACTATGTCGATGTCGAGCCCTCAGTTCTAGGTCCTGGTCCTTGTCCTCAGTATAACGGTGGTTCTTTCAGTGAACTTTAGGCGGCAAGATAGAAAATAGCATTTCACTGCTTATATATCAATGTCTGTCACTATAGCACGTTAACGCGACTTTTATGTCGAAGAAACCACCACTCCGGCACATAAAACAAGATAAATGCACTAGTTTTAGAAAATAATATACAGCAAGCGTCCGCACTTGTCACTCTTCCCGCCTGCTTTAGTCGAGATGATTTTTCTTTTTGTTCGGAATTTATAAACTTTAAAATTGAGATTTCAAAATAGCGTTTATTTTATTAATTGTTTTATGACTAATTTACATTTCATTCATTTTATAACTTCTACAAAGATTTTCTTAAAAAAACAAGAAGAAAATGTCATCATTTTAAATTATTTTTCACACATTTTTTTTAAACAAGAGTAAAACTCGGAATTCCAAATTTAAAAAATGTCGAAGTATTTATACAACATGACTAAAGGAAGGTGTTATGCAAACAATTGGCTCCAATTAGATGAACTGACGTTAAAAGCTCATTTACAAAGCGAAATGAATACTTCACTACATGACAGACAGCCTGATGAATGAATGTTAACAAGATGAAAACATACGTCATTCGTCACGAGGTTTCATATTTATTTGAAAACTTTTTTCAGAAACTCTTTTTGCGATTATACTTTTTTTTTTTAAATATCACCAGTTTATAGCTCTATTAAAGCTCCTTAGGTTTTTTACCCAAATCTCCATAGGCAGTTGAAAATTTGTATACTAAAGACAAGGCTGTATGGACTGTGTTACATTTGCCTGCTCAAGATGGGCGAAAACAATTATCAAGAAATATCTATCGCCTAACGACATTATTTTATATTAAACTCTAACGGCTCTATGAAGGTGATCTACCCATATTGTATTTGAGTTGGAGCCGGTGAGCTATTACAAATAGAAAAATGGGACTACTAAAGCAATTTAAGGAATCCTTTGAATACAAACTACGAATGCCATGTGAGCCTGGAAAGCGGTGTCGGGCAGTGTTACCGTCGCGTCTGTGTGTATATACCACATATCACAAAGTATATTCAGAATAATGAAGTTCATTATCCTTACTCATAGATTGAAGTTTCTAGAGTACTATTTAAATTAATCGACAGCTCAGTCAGACAAAGAGATCTAGGTCTAAATTGGATGTGGCCATGTACGGTGCGGCGGGGAACGTCCCGGAATAGGTGTATCCCTAACTCTATAGGGTTGGCACTTGGGCAGTTAGTGACAGGTATAGCTGTCGATAATATCGATATCAACTACGGTAGTTGTGAGTAGATATGGGTAAACTTAACGTAACGTAACGCCTTTAGCTTGATGGATGATGAAAAAAAAGAAACAAAAATTCCAATTACTTTGCCGTGGCAAACTCCTCAAATCGAGTAGGCTTAAGAAGAAAAAAAAACGTTAAATCAAAAGACCACCCCAATAATGTTCTCCTGACAGCCCTGTTGCATTGCACCTTAAGCAAATAAAGTATCTAATGAATGTAATAAAAGCATGGCGATGGGATGCGTTTACGAATTTAGAATGTCGCGCCAAAGTGAGTGCTAAACTTGTTTTGCTGTTGCTATGCGCTTTGTAATTAATTACACACGCGTTGCAGATATAGTTTTGATAATAAAGTTAAACAAATGCCAAGTAGGTAATAGTAATACTAATGTATGCTAATCAAGAAATGATAAGAAACACAGAGGTGGTGATTGGCGAACAGACTTCTGGACCTGTTGTACAGACGGACATTACAGAAGAATATTTTTACTGAAGTATTTCGCGCATCCTGAAAATAAGAAGAAAACGCAGATAACCGAATGAGGTTTAAACCAGCAACCACCTCTATTGGGCGTAGATAGCCCTATGAAGTTGCCGATTTCGAATACTGAGTTATTGAAACATCAATATTTTTCATTCTAATTAGAATTCAAAATTCAGATGAATTTAAAAATATAATAATGTAGTAAAATATTACTTAATTTTAACTTACCCATGTAGGTAAGTTAAAATTAAGTAATATTTTACTATATTTTTAAGTAAATTTTTGACTTTTTTGTAAGTAAGTAAGTTCATAAACTTTTTTTAAAAAATGTTTTTTAATTTTTTTAGCCAAACTTTAAGAAAATCGAAATTAAGCACAGATATAGAAGAGTAAGCAGATCAAACGTTTGCGAAAAATAGCGTAGCCTATTTCACACATATAGACGGTAGCTTAATCCAGGGTCGCATTCAGCTATCATATCATATCATTTTAATATCTTTCATAATTTATGTTGATTAACCAAACGTCTTGTTCAATGGTATCCTTAGGAAACCTAAAACAATATAAACATAATTAATTGAATCGGGCACTACATTTAACTTGACTTTGGATATTAACATTTCAAACAATTTGCTGAACTGAATTTGTCCCTGTGTACTTGACATGCCGTGACTAAATAAAAGTAAAAAATGTATGTAAATTAACAAAAATCTTAGATATAGATGACGATTGCGACCAAACGGTTTATGGAACAGATGCTATGAACCTAATATTAACAACTTTTCAAGTGTTCGTCTAGAAGAATCACCATTATTGAATAAAAATCTTAGAATAATAACACGTAGTCGTAACTAAAACATCAATTACCTGTGAAAAGTTATTCCTGGTTATTTCTTGTGACTGGAGCATCACAAAATTTTACACAACACTTCACCATGTTTTTTTATACTTTTATAACCTTTATTTAAATAAATATATATACACAATATTTTCCCTTCGGCACAAAACACTAACAAAATCCTGATTCAAAAATGGCGCCAATAGTTGACATTATGTAGTAAATTAAGCTACGCGCTGTTCGCTGTCTATGTGTGAGTTACATGCTGCTACACATGACAAAAGAAGATAGCGTTATACAACAAATATAAAGAGTGAAAAGGATGAAGTATTACGCCATAAACAAAGGAATATGTTTGATCTGCTTAGGCCCACTTGCATGAATGCTGGGGTTAAATTATTAATTATAGAGTTAGTTAACTTTGAATTAAGTAAATAACTTTTTAACCCTAATCATGTCTTGCACCATAGAAAAATATCATCGGGTTAACTAACCCAGTGTGTCACTTTGAGAAGTCCGTGTCACGTGCCACTGCATTGTCTGTCAGCTGCTAACCCAAGATGACGAATTAACCTTCAGAATTCGGTGAGTTAAAATTTTTGCGATTTAACCCTAGGTTTACCCTTAACTCGGGGCGATACAAGACAAATTAATGATTTAACTCGGGGTTAGTCCATACCTCTAAGTTAGACACGGTAACCCAAGCTCATGCAAGTAGGCCTTATTCTTCTAAATCTGTGAAATTAAGTAATATTTTACCATATTTTTTTGTAATAAAGGTAAGTTTGTTACGCACCCCTAATCTATGAGGAACGCTGAGTCAACGATAACCTCAATAAACATCGCATACGACACTTGAAGGCATGAGGTGCAACATCAGCACAACGTGAACATTGCGCAAGGCGCGTGTAAGCATGAGGTGCAGCATCAGCAGAACGTGCGTCGCTGCGACGAAATCCGACCTTTCATTAAACATAGCAAATAATTTAAATTCATACTTGTTTCCCACTTTGAAGCATTATCATTGTTCTAAGTAGCTATAATTTTATTTTGTAAAATTACTTTATAATTAAATTTAATTAAATAAATTTTGGTTTTTTTTGGGACCTCCGGTTGCAGCTAACGTAATTGGCGCAGTCGGTAGGATATTCGAGTCAGTGCGCGTCGCGATCGGTCTCCAGCATCCAGAAATCGTTTGCTCCCAGTCGTTACGCCATTGGTTGAGCTCTTTAGCCTTCGTCGGATATCCTGAACCTACGGTACTGCAGTCTAGAGGAGAATCCAGCCATCGATTCATCCAAAAGAAAGACAATGCTGTAAGTCCTTGAATCTTTCAAGTCCTTATTCCCCTAACCTTTAAATATTATAATATACGTAATTTTATTTTATATATAACTCTGTACCCTGCACAATCGTGTGCACATTATCCCATACTACTTTTTTTATGTGTGTTAATTTAAGTCTCCAAAATTTTTCACCCTAGAGAATCGCGAAGCGCTAGGTTAGATAGGGATAGGAATAGAGATAGATTAAGTGTTATAGACGAGCATAGAAATTTAGATAATACAATGACTCAGTACAACCCAGATGTTATCTATAAATCCCTCAGATTATTGCCCGAATTCGACGGCAATCCTCATGTATTAACACGATTTATTAATTTATGTGACCAATTAGTTCTTACACATTTTAGTACGGCACCGGGCCACGAATTAACTAATTTAGCTCTCATTAATGGTATCTTAAATAAAGTGACAGGTCCCGCGGCTCGATATATTAACGCTAACGGTATCCCTGAGAATTGGCAAGGGATACGATCCGCCCTCATTAATAATTTTGCGGACCATCGCGATGAGACCGCCCTGTATAGTGATTTGTCTATGCAAACCCAAGGATCTAGCACCCCTCAGGAGTATTACGAGCGGTGCCAAAATCTCTTTAGTACCATAATGACCTATGTTTCACTTCATGAGACTGTTGCCACTACCATAGAGTCTAAACGCACTTTGTACCAAAAGTTAACCCTTCAGGCTTATTTGAGAGGTTTGAAGGACCCATTGGGATCTAGGATACGTTGTATGCGGCCTGAGTCCATGGAAAAAGCACTTGAGTATGTACAAGATGAATTAAATATCCTATACTTACAAAACCGTAACGAAGGCGGGCCGTCTATTAGAAAGGATTGGCTTCATTCACAACCTAATAAATATAATCTGCAGTTTAATAACTTTACTCCGAAACAACCCTCATTTAATACCCCTGGTATGTCTAGGCAATCAACACCACTCATGTTTAATGTCCCTGGTCCTTCTCGACAAACTATGCAACCTCCTATGCAAGGTTGGAACCCAAATAATAATAATAATAGATTTCAACAACCCTTAGGACCATCTAGAACACAGCAAATGATGCGTGCCCCTTTACCAAATTATAATCCACATAGTAATGTGTTTAAATTGCCTAACAGGGTTCAACACCAACAACCCTTGAATAGCCCACGCCCAATGAGCGGGGTTAGTCACTTTGTCCCAAAGCCTTTACCATCTACAGGTCGTGACTGGAGAACCCATGGCAATCCTCCTCCTAACAATTATTTTAAAACTAGGGAAGTCAACTTAAACGAATTCGATTATAACTATGGAAACTATAATTACGTGGACTATGACCAAGAGTTCGGTTACTCTATAGACCAATACCCCTCTTATTATGAGAACCCAGATTACACTTACTATGACAATTCTCAAACCTACCCTGAACTGTCCGCTATAGAACCTGTAGCTCAGGAGGCAGCTGAAACACCAGGACAGGCTGAAAATTTTCACCAAACCAGCCAGTCCGACAAGCCAAAATAGAATTGAACCTTCATATACAGAGACAACTTGGCTATATCCAAATTAGTAATCCCCCTCTGAAATTGCTAATTGACACGGGTGCTAATCAATCATTTATAAGCCCTGATTCTGTAGCCAAGTACTATAATCACTTACCTCTAAATTATGAGCCTTTTGAGGTGACTAACGTTCATGGAACTAGTAGGAATGACCATTCTCTAACTTTATCTTGCTTTCCAGAGTTTAACGAACCAACCGACATTACGTTGTACGTTTATAACTTCCATAATTACTTCGACGGACTTTTAGGATTTGACTTATTAGAGAACTGGGGATCAAAGATAGACCTTCAAAATAAATTGCTTATTACACGGAATGCACAGATACCGATAGAGATGTACGATTCTCGCAACGTAAACCTTTACGAGGAGATTATCCCTGCTCACTCGTCGAAGCTATTAAAGTTGCCTATAAATACACTTGACGGTGAAGTTTTAATCCAGAATCAAATTATCTGTAACTGCTTTATTTCCGATTGTTTAACTACTGTGACTAATAATAGAGGATGGGTAGAAATTTCTAACACTTCATCTAACGACCTTATCTTTTCAATGGATCGCCTTGTAGAAGGCGAATAGACTATATAACATCGACTTTTCGTTTACTGAAATACCGTCGGATCGCGCCCAAGCCGTTTTATCCCGCTTACGTACCGACCATCTTAACCCAGAAGAATGTGCAAACTTAAAGAATCTCTGTGCAAAATATGCTGATGTGTTTTATCTTGAGGGAGAATCATTAACATTCACCAACAAGATCAAACACAAGATTAGAACAACCGACGAAATTCCAGTACACACCAAGAGTTATAGGTATCCCTATGTTCACAGACAAGAAGAGATCAGATAAATAAGATGCTCGAACAAAATATTATAAGACCTTCCGATTCTGCGTGGAGCTCTCCTATATTGATTGTTCCCAAGAAAGCGGACGCATCCGGTAAAGGAAAATGGCGTCTTGTCGTAAATTTTAGAAAAGTAAATGAAAAAACGATTGATGATAAATATCCCATCCCCAACATAACAGACGTACTTGACAAGCTAGGGAAATGTCAGTATTTCACTACTCTGGATTTGGCAAGCGGTTTCTATCAAGCTGAAATGGATCCCGTGGACATTCATAAGACTGCTTTTAATGTAGAAAACAAAGTATAACGGGAAATTTAGATTATACAGATGCATTACATTACGATCAGGCTATTAAAAATATCCAAAGTAACGAGAACAAATTATTAACCGAATTCAATAATCATGTTAGTTTAACCAATGATTTATCTGCACAGTACTCAAAAATCATAAATAGTATAACAGAGAACCAACGTAAGATGGAGAAGTTAATAACTAAAACAATTGAGAGTGACGTTAGCAGAGACAATGATCTTATAAAATATGCTCATTTCGCGCAAGTACTTATAATACTTGGTGATAACATAGACTCAGTCTTACAAGAATTGACTAGAATACAGAATATATTAGCATTTATTAGGACCTCAACCATGCATCATTCGTTCCTTAATTCCGGGGAAATACGTAACTTAACAGACAGATTAAGTACTTTATACGGTAATGATAGATTAGTAGATCTAGATACTAGGGAATATTACGATATAATTAAATTAGGTTCATACTATGTAGGCAATAAAATAGTTATAGTTTATAAGTTTCCCATTTTTATACCCCATACATATGATTTATATAAAGTATCTATTGTACCTAATAGACACCACCAAATCCTAATTCCATCGTCCCCATTCCTAGCAGTCCATAAGAAAGATTTCAAGCACATAGAGGCTGAATGCCCGAAGACCAGTAACTGGTTTTTATGCGAAGAAAATCGGAGTCTGAAGAACCGACCCTCTCAAGACTGTATCCATCAACTCATAACCACACAACAGAAGAAACCTGTTTGCAATCCTGTTACCATCGTGATGGACCAACCAGCATACGAAGAGCTCGACGACAGGCATTACACCATCAGTTTCCCCGTCTCTACAAAGGTACATCTCTCTTGCGGACAAAACTTATACAAAGAGTACAGAGGCAGCTATCTCGCAATCATCCCACAAGCATGCTACCTGGAAACACCTGAGTTTATTATCTCCAACATCAAGGATCGACTCAAAGGACACGTACTGACGATAACTGATCTACCCAAGGAACCAGACTATAACGTATCTAAGGTCACTCTTAAATTAAACTCAGTGAACCTGGATCATCTGCACGCCACTAATATGAAAATCTCTCACCTCCCAACAGTCAATTTTGAAGAAAACTATGCCACGATATATTATACTACAATCCCACTCTATGTAGTAATGATTGGCGCTTGTACAACTATCAGTATTTTACTTTATCGCAAATACTCCAAAAGATCGGCCTCAGAGAAAATTCAACTCAAGGAAATAGAGCTTCAGGGAACATACGCCATTCCAGAACCAAGAGCAAAGGAAAACCAACCTCCACCTCAATTTACTACAAAATTCGGTGGTGGCTGTTCTTCGGGGGAAGGTGTTACGCACCCCTAATCTATGAGGAATGCTGAGTCAACGATAACCTCAATATACATCGCATACGACACTTGAAGGCATGAGGTGCAACATCAGCACAACGTGAACATTGCGCAAGGCGCGTGTAAGCATGAGGTGCAGCATCAGCAGAACGTGCGTCGCTGCGACGAAATCCGACCTTTCATTAAACATAGCAAATAATTTAAATTCATACTTGTTTCCCACTTTGAAGCATTATCATTGTTCTAAGTAACTATAATTTTATTTTGTAAAATTACTTTATAATTAAATTTAATTAAATAAATTTTGGTTTTTTTTGGGACCTCCGGTTGCAGCTAACGTAATTAGTTCATAAACTTTAAAAAGAAAATATGTTTTGTATTTTCTTTAAAAAAACAAAACAAATATTAAAAAAAAAAATACGTATTGCATTTTTTTCGCCATACTTTGGGAAAATCGATATTAAGTAATTTTTAACCATACTTTTTTTACAAGTACCTAAGGTAAGATTATAAACTTTTCTTAAAAAATATGTTTTGTATTTTTTTTCGCCAAACTTTGGGAAAATCGAAATTAAGTAATATTTTACCATATTTTTAAGTAATTTTTTGACATTTTTGTACGTATTTCTGGTGTTATTTTGTAATTGATTTTAAACCCACTTCCCGACGATCTAGAAACGACCATAGAAGGAGATGAAAATGTGAAAAATTCTGTTTTCAAGTAGTTTTAGCCCGTAATTATAACAATTTTTGATTATACGATTGTTTTTGAAATATATGAGTTTCTCCGTTGGCACCTATGCGTTGCCAACAGTTCAGAATATTAATAAAGTGTTTGGTGCAGACTACTGATGATCGCACGAATTTTGGTCTTTCGTTTTCGTTTCGTAAATTTCAATATCGGCAATGAACTTGATCAACCGCAGACTAAAGTTACTAATAGTGAATTTATATTGTGGTCTAAGCAGATTCAATCACAATCTCGAACCACATCGAAATTAGCAATACATACATACATATTATAGTCACATCTTTATCCCCAACAGGGGTAGGTAGAAGCATTTAGGGTATATTCCAACATTTCACCGTAGGTATTTATATGTGTGTAGCTGCATATTGCCGTCTTGAAATAGAGAAGCGCTGATTGCGGCTATTTGCTTTTAAAAATTTTCAAGTGACCCAAAAGGCTTGCCATTTAGCTCAATGAATACCATGTTACTGTCAAGGGAAACAATTGTTTAACGTGCCATTCAAAGCACGGCAACGCTCCAAAATGGAAATGCCACAAAGCGGCCACCCATCTGAGGACCAGCCATAGTGAAAGATGCTTAACGCAGTGGACGTTTACAGAACACTTTACAAGTGCTTCTAAATATAGATCTTCTAAATTATCAGTAGGTTAGATAAAAAAGCTAAGGAAATCAGTATATAAGTCACTGAGCAACAAAAACAAACTTGTATGAATTTATTTCCTATTAGCTGACCCTGGGTTTTGCCCGTACATACTTTGAATCCCTGTGACACCCATTTCATCCCATAGTTTATTACTTTTACAATACTGTATGAAAATTTGCTACTGAATATTAATCCTATACTAATAATATCCTGTGTCACTCTCCTGGGTAGTGTGATGATATTTATGATATTTCGGGTCTTATTTGCGACGTATATTTTTAGGTACAAAGCCTAACTTATACTTCCCGACGTTTCGACCGGGTTTCACCAGCCATGGTCACGGATAAGTCGCGAATAAGACCCGAAATATCATAAATTTGAGTGACAATCGCGAAAGTTTAAAAACATTATTAGTGTAATGATGCCAACGGTCTATAGCATACTAGCCTTCCTCGTTAAATGGGCTATGCAAAACAAAAAAATTATAGGATTAGTGCGTTCAACCAAATATACTACCAATTTCTAATGTCCTTTTTTTTTTTTTTTTTTTTTTTTTACGTGCGGAATCCTCATGGACTTCACATCGCCGTGAGCATGTCGGCGAGGTGGGCATGTCGGACTCCTACCGACAAAACCGCACGGTGTCTTCCAGTGCCTTGTGTGCACGAAGACCCGGGTATTCCCGTGGAGGATATCCCCAGGACCTCGAAGGCATGGCCGCTGGGGGTCCAGCGACTCCGGCTCATCGGGGGACGTTGTGGTCCTCACAGTGTGGAAACGCGTCCACAGACACAGTGCAACGCGCTCCGCCCTGGGCCTGTCTGTGCTAGGACAAGGTTAGCCCAAACCCTTGTCCCCAGGCCCACGCTCATGGAGGTCGGAGATCCGTCTCGGATCTACGGCGCCCGGTGCGTCTTCTGCGGCCGGGAAAGATACTGGTTCTTTCCCTAACCTTTTCCGCCGCCTCTTTCGTACGCATCACCTCTTCGCAAAACGAGACGGTGGCGTTCCAGGCACTCGCACTTCTAACCATGGCCAAAACCAGGGTCATCAATGTGAGGCTCCCCGCACCGACGGCGGCCCCGAGGGCACGCCTCTGATCATTCCACGCTGTACACTCAGCCAACGTGTGGAATGGCGTGTCCACAGGAGAGCCCTGGCAGTGGTGGCACTCAGGCGATGGCTCCCGGACTATGCGATGCAAGTACTCACCGAAGCACCCATGCCCAGTCAGTACCTGCGTCAGTCGGTAGGAGAGGCTGCCATGTCGCCTCTCGAGCCATTCCTCTAACATGGGTCTTACGGCCTCAATTGTGACGTGCCCTGCCCTCGGATGCCCAAGACGTTCCTTCCATTCCTGCACAATAGCCTGGCGCAGCTGAGATCGCTGTTCCTCAATTTCTCGGTGAGCAGGACCCAGATTCTGCCTCATTGCCTCCTTGCGCCATTGATACAGAGCTGCAAGGGCCCTCGCCTCCAGGTCCCATGGAGGAGTACCTGCCAGGACGCTCGCTGCATCGAAAGATACCGTACGATACCCTCTAATGATTCTGATGGCCAGCACCCGCAGTGGGCGTCGTAGAATTGCAGCGTTACTAGCCGTCAGATTCGACGCCCACACCGGAGCCCCGTACAGGGCCATGGATCGCACGACCCCAGCATAGAGCCTCCTGCAGGAGTCATCGGGCCCTCTCAAGTTTGGCAGCAGCTGCGCAAGTGCAAGTGCTGTCTTCTCCAGTTTTGGGGCTAGACTCCGGAAGTGATATCCGAAGTCCCATCGCCCATCGAGTGTGAGTCCCAGATATTTCATCGATGACTCGATGGGGATGCTGATGCCTCCTACGACCAGGCTGGAATTTTCAGGTGGCCGGTTCCGGCGCCCATGAAAAAATAAGGCCTCTGACTTGTGCAGGGCCACCTCGAGGCCCAGCTGCCGGATACGTCCAACGACTTGGGCCACAGCGGCCGTGGCCTTTCTGATTGCTTCGTGGTGCGTGACCGCCCGGGCAGTTACGAGAGTGTCGTCAGCGTAGCATGTTACTGCAACACCCTCCATGAGCGCACCACGAAGCACCCAGTCATAACCAATGTTCCACAGAGTCGGTCCTAAAACAGATCCCTGCGGAACACCGCACGTCACCTCTCTTCGACCAAGTCCCACCCGACTGGGGTAGACAACCGCTCTGTCCGACAGGTACGACCCAACAATGCGACGGAGGTATGAAGGTACGCGGTGATACTTAAGCGCCTCCCTAACACAACTCCAGGGCAAGGTGTTAAAAGCATTGGCAATGTCGAGTGACACTGCCAGCATCACCTCACCCCGGGTTACTGCGTTCTCTGCCATGGTTCTTACGCGCATTATGGCATCCACAGTAGAACGCCCATGACGAAAACCAAATTGGTTGTCCGCCAGATCTGGGCCCACCTCCTTAAGGTGCTTGACGAGGCGCTTAGCTATAATCAGCTCAAAGAGTTTGCATACCTCGTCAAGTAGCACGATGGGCCGGTAGGCGGATGGGGAGTTCGCTGGACGCCCCTCCTTGCGGATTAAGACCAGTTTCCCCTCCTTCCAAATCTTTGGAAACTGGCCTTGCTCGAGGCATGAACTGAAGAGCCGTACCAGTCGGGGCCCGAGAGCCTCCAGGGCCAGAACCCACGCTCGGCCAGGAATGCCGTCTGGTCCCGGGGCAGTGTTTTTGGCCTTAAGTCGCATAACCGCTACTTCTAGCTCCACCTCAGTTACTTCGGGCGTAGCCTCGTCTCTCAAGCTAAGCGCTTCAGGCGGGACCATCGATGGTGGAGTGTGCTCCTCCATCCTAGAAGGAAACAAGGCATCAACTACTCCTCCAAGCATCTCTGACTGAAGACTTCGAGTCAGTGGGGGAGCCCATGGGCGTAGTTTACCTCTCACCATGAGGTAAGGGCGACCCCACGGGTTTCGTTCGAGAGTCTCCAGCAGCTCCTGGCGAGCTTGTCTTTTGGCCTGCCTGATCGCCGCTTGGAGGACCCTTCTGGCAGCCTTGTATCCCTCAAGGAGCTCCATTTCAAGGACTGCCGCATTATCAGGTCGACGATGCCTCCTACGAAACCTAGCGTACCGGCGTCTTGCGACTACACATGCTTGTCTAAGCAGTGCAATTTCCGACGACCACCAATACACCTGGCGCCTTGTAGGTTTAGGCTGGACTCTAGGCATTGCCACATCGCAGATATGTGACAAAGCTACCCGAAACCATTTTGCCTCCTCCTTTACATCGATAGGTCCCTCGGGTATCGGGACCCAGGCCGCAACGATGGCGGCTTCCAGGAGGGCCTCCTTGTTGAGTTTAGTAAGCGCCCATCGCGGTTCCGGTGAAACTGCCATAACAGGGGCGTCTGTGATGCGAGTGGAGACGTCGAATCGGATATAGCGGTGATCGGACCCTGCCTCCACACCCGTAACCACGCGCCAGTTTCGCACACGAGGTGCTAATGTAGGGGCTGCGAACGAAATGTCCACAATGGAACTGCCCTGCCATCGCACGAATGTTGCCACGTTGCCTCGGTTTAAGAGGACTAGCCCAGAAGACACCACCCAGTCTTCCATCACACTGCCCCTGGCGTTAGTGCATCTGGAACCCCAAGTCTCGGACCAGGCATTGAAATCCCCGAGCACCAATACGGGGTACGGGCGACAAGCATCGACGACACCAGACAGGTGATTGAGCCAATCTTCAAATTCATCCAGGGTTCGACTCGGTGGACAGTACGCGGACACGACCGCTATCCCTTCAGTGACTGCCGCCACACAACCTCGACCTCTTGCAATAACAGTAAGTGGAGGGGTACCGGCGCTGGTGCCGCATACGAGCGCCGATAAGCCGTCCAGGTCAACCACCCAGGCATTTCCAAGAGTGCCAAACATGTACGGCTCAGCGACAGCTGCTACATTAATCAACCACTCCGACATAGCTTGGAGCAGAAGATCCTTGCCCAGAATGGAGTGGTTTATGTTAGCCTGCAGGATTCGAAGATGTGTGTCCATTATTGGGCATCCATCTCCACCTCCTGCCGTGAAGTAGGCTGCTGCACTGCAGTGACTTCCATCCTGTTGCCAGTTTGCTTCTTAGACTGTATCGAAGAAGCAGTGCAGGCTCTCGTGCCAACACGGTGATCCGTAGGCTTACCCTCCGCTGTGCACCTGAAACAGCACAGCGGAGCGCTACAGCCTCCAGCTTTGTGACCGGGTTGGGCACAGCGGTAGCACCGTTCCCCCACGGTGAGAGCAGACGTGCATTGCACTCCCACATGCCCGACTGACAGACACCGGTAGCACCTAGCTGGCCGAGGCCGCAGGAGCCGTACCTGCACCTTAACGAAGCCGCCCACTAAAAGGCTTCGCGAGTCGGCGACTTTTTGGGCCACCGCCACGGGGCAGCTGGCAACTACTGTTCCCAGACCATTGTTGCCAAAACGAATTGTTCCGACTTTTACCTGGTTGGATGGGCAGCCTCCGGCCTCCGCCACAGCATGTATTATTTCTTCTGCTGTGGCAGAATCATCCAAACCTAGGATTCGCACGTCTGCACACTTCGTTGGTCTGGACACACGAACGTCAGCCGCACCCAGTGTCTCTGCAAGTTGAGATGCTAGTGCATCAGCTTTCGGGCCACTGGTCGAACCGGGGACCTCGAGAAGGCAAGCCCCAGTTTGCGTCTTTTTGAACTTGAGGCCTTCAATCCCAAGGGCCTTGAGGTCGATATTGGCCTTGCTTTTACGCAAGACCTCTGCATATCCCATACCCCTCTCCGTTGCTTCCGCTGTCAAGCATAAGACGACGGCTGTACTTCGAGGAGCCTGGAGCCTCATCGGCGCCTTCACCGCGGCGGCTTTAGCTGCCTTCTTGGCAGCCTTTTTTGCCTTGTTCTTGGCTCCTGCCTCCTCCCAGTCCCGCTCACTTGGGACTCGTGGTGAGTTGACTTGACCCAAGGAAGCCGACTCGTAGACACGTTTCTTGGCAGCCTTTGGCACAGCCTCCGTTGCCACAGAGGCCGCCGCAGTAGCAGCTACAGCCGCCCTCGTCCTGGGGCGGGCATCTCTAACCGCCCTTGCAGTACTGGCATAAGTCACTCTCGACGCCGCCAGTGGCGGGCGAAGCGACACCGTCTCCAAGGTGGAAAGCCGTCTACATATGCGTTCCTCCATCTCCTTCATAGAGGCTTGGAAGGTGGACTGAAGGGAGCGCACAGGATCTGTTTCAACCTCTCGCATAGGCTCCTCCGGCCGCGCCACGTTCGACGGGGTACTGGCACTGCCACAAGCCGCCACGGATACTACCATCTTACCACGAAGGTAATCCGCATCACGATGCGCCAAATCCTCACGCAGGACCTTCATTTGTTCCAGGATCAATTGACTTGACTCGGCGAGGGTCATGGCTGCGGCCATGAGTACCTCCAGCTCGGGAGAAAGGGAACCCCGGGATGTCTTCGCGATGCGCTGGATGGTCTGCATCGCACCGCGGACCCTAGTCTCGGGGTCCTCCGAGCAGAGTTCCATCGTTTTCGTCATGAAATTTGAGTCAACAGCAGGTTTACTCGACGCGACCTTTTTCATAAGGTCTGCAAGCAACCTCTCATTCTCCTCGTCTCCACCGGATTGCCCTTGTTGGCTTAACTGCCCTGCTCGAGTAGTACTGCCCTTCCTTGCATTGGAAGTGCGCCCTCTGCCTCGACTGCGACCTTCACCCGCCGTGACCTTTGGAGCCGTGGTACCCTCCTCGCTTGAGGTCGCCGCCTCTACTGCTCTCCTCTGAGCTGTCCCTCTCTTAGGGAGCTTTCGTTTGGTACCGCTGGTTTTCAATTGAAACTGCTCCACAGCTGGTACGAGAGGTGTGCTCGCTCCGCTTCTTACACTTGTTGCGATGTCGGAGTCCGACATCGCACTCGGTGCCTGGGCGTCCTCCGCGCAGGGCTTACTGGGATCAGATTTTGAGCTTGGTCCCGGGCTCCTAGTTTGGTTCTTAGATAGACATGTGTTGCCCCCCCCAGAGTACGTGGGGCTGCCGGAGCGCGTATGCGTCCGGGAGGATTTACGGGTCATAGCCCGAGTTGCCTCCTGGGTAGTATCTTCTTTGATAGCTTTACCCATGTCAGTTTTGGAGTTTTACGTCCTCCATGACGGTGACGCTCTAGCAGCCGAGTTCCCCCCGACTATACATCCCGTCGCCGAGTGTCCGAGCATATGTTGGGATTTGGGACCATTTACCTAGGTTGGTCTTCCTCGCGCCCCCGGAGGGTCTCTGGACATATCCAGTGATAGTGATGGACCCATCCACTACCTACATTGGTTCTCCGCTGTGCCCTCTGCTTAACAGAGGGACGCGTGGAGAAGCACCTTTACAGCAATCCACAAGTGGGTCGCTCCCGCCTTGGTCGGAATTAGCCGGAGTAGCACAACTCCCCCTCACGTGAAAGGGAGTGGTCCCTACTGCCGTTGCCCAGGGTGCACCACGAGGAGGGTCCGACCCATTGGGGTCCCAAAGATGTTAGTAGGACCCCGCACCCCACCAATTTCTAATGTCCTACCAATTTAAACAGAAATAGCTGAAACAAAAACTTATGGCGTGTTCACACTAGACATTGACAGATGTTGGCTCTACACTGTGGTTTCGATTGAAGGCCGAGATTAATATTTAAGAGTGAAAGGTTTCTAATGGTTATCGATTTGATAGCGGACCAGGGCCGCAATTGTCTACTAGCTACCTATATAATTCCTTCTAATCTTTAAAGTCTTAACTTTAAAGTCTTAACTTTAAAGATTAGAAGGAATATTCCACGGGCGAAGCTGTGGGGGTCATCTAGTCATATATATAGATAGCAGGGAAGACTTCGTAGCCTTATGTTATAAGGCTCAAAATGTTGGGCTGTTAAGACGATGGATAAAAGATCAAATTTTCGTAGTGATAGGGGTTTTACCGATCCAACCGAGTACAAACAATTTTCGTAGTGATAGGGGTTTTGCCGATCCAACCAAGTACAACAAATTTTCTTAGTGTTAGTGGTTTTGCCAATCCAACCGAGTACAACAAATTTTCGTAGTGATAAGAGTTTTGCCGATCCAACCGAGTACAACCAATTTTCGCAGTGTTAGGGGTTTTGCCGATCCAACCGAATACAACAAATTTTCGTAGTGATAGGGGTTTTGCCAATCCAACCGAGTACAACAAATTTTCGTAGTGTTGGGGGTTTTGCGGATCCAACCGAGTACAACCAATTTTCGTAGTGATAGGGGTTTTGCCGATCCAACCGAGTACAACAAATTTTCGTATTGATAGGGGTTTTGCCGATCCAACCGAGTACAACAAATTTTTGATAAGATAGGGGAATGTTAGATGTAAGGGAAAGCCAAATCAAATTTTTGATGAGATATGGGAATGTTAGATCTAAGGGCCCCCTCCGAAATCTCGGGGGCCCAAGCGGCTTCACCCGTCCACCTACTGATTAACGAACGAGGAGACGACACAGGCGTCGTTATAGGGTTGGAAGGTCAAACGGCAGTCGCACCCAAATATGTCTAAAATTAAAAACCCAATAAAAGTTGACCCCAGGCTCATGTAGAGTTTGGAAGCAACTGGGAAAACACTTAAGACGAAGAAGTAGTAGGGAATTGTTTCTTCAAATAATTTTCAAACGCATCTTATGAAGAACGTCAGTGATTAATTTCTTGATCCCACACAATGTAAAAAAAATGTTTTCTTCAAAACTACTTACAATAATATCAGATCAGCAAAACCAGCACCGCATCTATCCATCAAATCAATAACGCGATTGACGTAACTCCAGTCGACCCATACCCCTTACCTTGAACGCAAATGTCGAATCATGGAACTTACCCAGCTATAGGTACACATCTATACAGGGTGTGGACAATGAGCCTTGTACAAAGGGCGTACAAGGCATACAGACTGTCATTTCCCACGGAGTAAAGGATAAATTACCTATTAAGGTATGACATTTTTTGTCGTCTGTGCAAGATGTTACGAAATTGCTCGGAAATTTTGGTAGGAATCGTTCCCTAGTAGCGTTTATTAGTATGATATGACTATATATATTTATTTATTATATGACTGACGTGGCAGACAAGCTCACCTGATACCCTATGCGATGCCTGATAGCCTATGGACGTTTGCAATACCAGAGGTGCTGCACTGCTTCTAAGACTACTATTTAAAGATCCTCATACTGTAGACATTTGGGAAAACTCAAAAAAGGAGCTTATTCCTCAATTTAAACGTACGCGGAAGAAAAGCCCTATTGGAAAAATGATTTTGTATAGTCTGTGACATAGCAGCGTACGGGACAATAGGATTTACGCATTCGTCATAATCATAACAATCATTTTATGATCACAATATTTTGTGATGCACACATTGGCTTTGGCTTTTCTCTTTCAGATTTTTGACAGATAGGGTATTTAAGGTGTCTATATAGGTGTATATATTTAATTGCAGTGTGATACTTGTGGTATGGTTAAAAAAAATGTCTGCAAAGTAATATCGGGCAAAGCTGAAATAGTGTGTCTCTTCGATCTCAAGGAGAAATAACTTTTTGTTAATCCTAAGAAAACAAAATTTCTAATCCATACACCCCATATTTTAAGCAGATTTCTCAAAAACGGAAATGTTAAAAGTACTCGGATACCCAGGCGTGCATGTATGAAGCGATTGATGAATTTGCAAGAAGCGAAAGAAGTATGCATGGATCGCGAAGCCTGGCGATCTGTCCTCTCTGACTACCCCGTCAGGGATATAGCGTGAAGATAGTTAGTTAGTTTTAGTTACTTTTATGGCCTGGTTACTAAGAGTACTAAGAGTAACCAGGCCATATGTTTCCGTATGTTTCCTTCCTCTTACAATCCCGAAAACACATTATTGGGCCGCCAAATTGTCCTCAATTTGCGCTGTCAGTAGTCAAGTGCCTGTCAATTCGCTACAAGTCTTCAGGGCTTTCCATAAGGCAGGCGGCGTTATTTTGGCGAGCTAAATAAAAAAAATCAAATTTAATGAGCAATAAAGTAATTTCCTTGCTTGTTGTTACAATATTTATGGATAGGTAATAAACCCTTGAATCTTTTCTATTTCGTTTTGTTCCCAACACCTAAACCAAGTATTAATTGTAATTTATGTTGTTTACTGTTTAATATTTTTATTAGGTACCTGGCTGCAATGCCCGAAATAGGGCGGATGATAAAGTAGTTTAACATTTTTAAAATATTTGTATATTTAATATTTTTACTTGATAAAATCTAACCAGGTTAGATAGCAGTGGGGCCCCATTTTTAATATGCCTCGGGGCCCCTGGTTACCTAGCTACGCCACTAATTGGAGGCCATTTGACTGGACCAAATTCAACAGCGTAAAGCCAAAACCTGCCTCTGTCAATTTTAACACACCAATAGGCACTTCACGTCACTACATAACTGGTGAAATTTCGGCGTTTAGTAGTATCATATCTGCCAATCCCTTCGGAAAATAAGCCGCGACTATGTATGAATGCAATTATTTGAGAGTCTAACAACCGTCGTTCTTTAATTTTAATTATATAATTTAATTATTCTGTTGTTGTACAACTATAAGTAACAGAGAGCGATAAGTCCGCTAGCCATTATTTTAGTTTCCTGTTATATTAAGCTCATCAGTCCCACTGCACAATGACCCTAAGGAAATTGCACAGACGGATGTGAACCAGCCAGACAGCGTTGCACACTGTCCGGACGTATGATGCAATATGACAAATCGCAAAGACGTCCATTAAAGAGCAGCCCCTTCGCAAATTACTTTAGCTTATATTTTTTAAGGTCATTATGTCGTCCCTCCGTCTGTCTGTCAAGACCCTTTATCTCGGGACCGCGTGAAGATATCGAGTTGAAATTAAAACTATATATACTTACTCATGTCTACGGTCCCACATTTCACTATATGCAATTTTTGTACCCACGTAACAGGTGGTAACGTAACTTGTAAGTTAACATGGAAAAAAGTTATGGTCGTTAATCATGACAAAAACGTATTTTTCAACACTCAAGTGGATCAAAATGCGCCGGGAGACACTGCTAGTTATTCGTTATTTATAACATACTATGTACCTTCAAATTTTTACGGAAACCTTGGAAGGAGAATCTCGACTCGTCTGGTTTTTTTTATTAGTTTATGACCACGAACCTACAAAAGTGCGAATGTTATCTTGCCTTATCACGAGTAAAGCTCTTTTGGGCGGATATTTCATTTCGAGCATATTAGACGTTTTGAAGAATAAAAATATTAATGCTTAATAATTCATATTTTTTATGAATTTTTTGGAAAGTATTTAATGATAGAAACTGATTTTTTGAAAGGCACAGCAGTTACTCTTTTCTGCTAAGAGATATTGACGATTCTTTTTTTAAAAAAACGGTAATGAGATTTCCCATATACGGTAATTAGATCTCGAGATATGGTAGTGAAATAAATTGAAATGGTAATTTGAAATAAAATCAAAGGTTTGAAAAATAACCTCGACACAGGACTGGAGCAACACCTGACGTGGTTCTTAGGATTGCATCTTGATGCATTCCTCCTCGAGCCATCACGAGAGTGACCTCTTAGCAACGGACCGCGCAGCATCCAATCGTAGCCGATGTTCTACAGAAGTAGTCCTAGGACCGATCCCTGGGAAACACAACACTTCTCGCCATGACAGCCCTAGCTTTGGAAAGCTATGGCTCTATCGGAAAGATAAGCCCCGACAATGCACTACAGGCAGGGAGGCACTAAATGAAAATAAGCGTCTACTTAAAGCATTTCCAGGGCAAGGCGTTGACTATGTCATGAAACACCGCCATGACTACCTCTCACCTGTGATGACGCTCCTTCCGCGACGAGGACTCTGACACGCATGATCGCATCATCGGAGGAGCACTGAAACCAAACTGATGGCAACCAAACTGCTTATGTACCAGATCCCCATGACTGTGACATATGCGACGAAGTGCTCTGCAATGATACGCTCAAAGAGCTTGCATACCTCGTCGAGCAATACGAGCGACCAATAGCCGGAAGGCGAGGCCGCTGGCCTTCCCCGTTTTGGATAAGGACCAATTTCCCCGTATACGACACCTTGGGAAACCAGTCTTTATTGAAGGATGAGTCAAAACTTTAATAGTCAACATTCATACTCACCCCGGAATGCTATCGGGTCCGGAGTGGTTATCTTGCGGGGCTTAACCGCAGCACCTCTAGCTCACCTTTGGTGACCACGGGCACGTCGTTCTTGAAGTAATCTCTAACATTGGCTGGGGTTTGGGCCAGCGGATGGCCTTAACAATCCAGATTCTCTAGGAGCTATTTTCGGGCCAATTTCTTGACCAGCTTAATGGACTCCTAGAGGGACCTTTCGTTCTTGAAGTAATCTCTAACATTGGCCGGGGTTTGGGCCAGCGGATGGCCTTAACAATCCAAATTCTATAGGAGCTATTTTGGCCAGCTTAATGGACTCCTAGAGGGACCTTTCAGCACCCTTGTAACACTCGTGTGCTCCTTCTCTCGGGCCTCGGTGCCTGGTGTACCGATAGCGGAGATGCACGCTGCGTGCACATTACGATCTCCACCGGGAATCCGGAGAGCCCTTGATTCAGGCGTTTGACAGCCCAACGTATGCCGAAGTATTTAGGATAGCCAGTCGGTGGCTAGTTGGAGGAGAAACGTCAAACTAAATATAACAATAGGCGAATAACGACCCCTCCTTCCACCACATGTTTTAATTGTTATTTTCCAGGACTGGGACGAAATGCAGTAAGAAAGACGTCTTGCTTAGCTAGTCACAATTCAAATTGATATTGCTCTCAGGTTGGCGAGAAATATGCGGCCACGATAACCACTCCGCTGCAACGCAGCATCGGCTCCTAGCAATAATTTCAAGGCGCGAGGTGTCCACGTCAACACCCAAAGCTAAAGAAAACTAAGCTGTCTATGGTGAATGGGCTCCCGTGGTAGACCCGGCATGGCAACGGTAACCACGTTATAGAACCTAATAGACCTCTCATCATCGCAATCATGTTACGCAACCAGTTGTAAAAGAAGAGTTTTCCTTCTTCTTTGATAACTATTTGCGGTAAGCGAAAGTCCACTGTGCAATGCTCTGGCACAGGAGATCCTGAGCAGCAGAGAAGTGGTTTAGATTCACCTATAGGATGCGGATAAGTATGTCCATTAATGAACCTCCATTGCCCCATCCTTTCGTGAACGTGGCCGCTCTAGACCGGTAACAACCACTACCATACCTGACGGGCCTCTATCTCGAGGTGGTCTGTACTTTAGCCCTAAGCAACGCAACTAAAGTAGTGCAGTGAGACAGCGGTAAGAGCTTGCTTTGTGACAGGACTAACTGCAGCGGAAGCAATGGTTCCTCACGGTAACTTTCACTGTGCACTGTACCCCCACACTCCCTCCGGTCAGGGACCTGTAGCACCTAGTTTCCCGGGACTGTAGGAGATACACTTTGGTCTTTTGGAAGTCTCAATTAGGAGGTTCCGTTCGTCCGCTGTTCTTTACACGCTGGGCATCTGAAGATCGTCACCGAAGCCGAAGCGTCTAGCTTTGGCTCTCGCCTGGTCACTGGGACAGCCGCTGGCTTCCACGATGGGGGAGATTACCACCTCTGTCATTGCTACGTCATCCAGACTAAATAAAAAAACATTACCGTTTGTTTGTTCTAATTACCATTCCATTATAAAAAGAATGGAAATTAATGGTAATTATATTAATGGCAATGAGTTTTATTATTATTTCAGAAATATAAGGATATTTTAAATAGGTAACGATTTGTTAAGTTTAACACTGTATAGAGGGATATATATGGGATATATCTAGCAAATAATTATGCAAAACACATAATATAATTACCTTTTAAAAGGCAAATGGTATGTAGACATATTTTAAACCAAACCAGTTTTCGATCAGGAGAACTCTAAATTACATAGTAAAAAAATGTACTTTCAGGGGTGTGTTGTACACGAACGTAATGCGGTGATGGTCAGCGTATCTTTTATGTTTAATCTAGTCCATAACCGTGCGTAAATGCGAAAATATTGAGTCGTGAATGTCTTTGAATGGTAATTTTGTGTGAGTGTAAGGACATTTTTCTAAGTGGTATCTAGTCCATAACCGTGCGTAAATGCGAAAATATTGAGTCGTGAATGTCTTTGAATGGTAATTTTGTGTGAGTGTAAGGACATTTTTCTAAGTGGTATGATACCACTTTAATTTGTTCTTTCTTAAACGTTACTAAAATATAATATGGATTAATTAACCTATTAACCGAAAACGCCTTAAAAAATTCGATCTCTCAATAGACTTTTTGAAAGACTCATAAGTTTATTAAAATCTGGGTAAAGGGACACGGATGGTGATTAGATTTTGGCTTTTATTTTCAAAATTTCATGCATTTCTAACAAAAATCAAGATGTTTTAAGGATTGTGCCTAACGCAGGCCTATGTTAATTAAATGAAAACAATGTAACATTTAACAAAAATTAATGTTGAATGTGTTATTTATCGTCCGCCATACAATATGCATGAAATGAAATATTCACCCTTTTCGTACCTTTAAAAAGTCTAGGTTTAGTAAAATTATTGAAATTAAAAATCATGTATTTTTTTTGTATTTTGTTATAGTCCTATGCTATTGCCGCTGCCGGCAATTCCGCCACTGTCTAACGTGCAATGGAGTTCCTGTGTACTCGTATACTATTAAAAAGCACCGGTATTAATTTTGTATCGACTCGTTGTGTATCTTGATTGAGTTGCTATCGACATCTTCAGCATTTTTAAGAGGTATCGTTACATTCAGAGACTTTTATCATTATCTGAACGCTACTGGTTGCGTGCAATTCTTCGGAGGTAGAACGCCTGGGCCGGAGCTTACTAACTGCTTTTTTGTCTCCAGTGGTAAGTGACTTTATTACCGACTAAGTAAATTTAATACACATTATTGAAAATAATTAAAAAAGTACTAGTCACATTTTGATAAAATTAAACGTCTGTAAGCGTCTATTTGTCAGGAACCACAAGAGATAGGGACAAACAGTTTATGGCATTCGATTCAGGAGACCATGAATACATGCATAGGGCGATTTCAAAGTTTCTACCATTGCCTATTTTTAAACTGGTGTCGGTTTAGAAGTAGTCTGATTCCTTCGTTACTACAGTGAAGGGCGCGTTACTTGTTTGCAAGTATTAATCAACTAGATGACCCCCACAGCTTCGCCCGTGGAATATTACGACCTCCCGTCGCACCTATTTAATCCCGTAGCTTATAAATTCTACAATGATGCATAAAAATTTGCCCGATCTTTCGACATTTATGACTACTGCTCTCCTCCACAGTGTAGTAGCCTATAACCTCTTAAACAAACAAAAACTTAAACAAACTCTTCAGCTTTATAGAATCGGTATACTCTTCAGTAGGTAGTCTTTTTACCAGTTGACTAAAGACTACAGATTCAGTTTAGCACACACTAATGTATACTTAACCTTCACAACGATTGCGCCTAACCTCGTATTAATTGCCACTTAATTAAATTATACAGCAAACGTGTGACATTTGTCTAGTCAATATATTTGGCACTCATAGAATCACTGCAAGCCAGAAATCTAGAGTGCTATTCCGTGAATTTACAATCGATTGATTATTATTTATTTATTATGATTAATCCTGTATCACTTATGAGAGAAGGCAGAATGCCAACTCATCTCTTCATCATTAAACAAATAAATATTGTGAGGCATTTGTTTAACACAGCGCTGTCATGCCCAAAGTAAGCTAATAACGCTTGTGTTATGGGATATAGACGACTGACAAACATACTTATATATTTCTAAATACATACATATTATACAGAGGAAGCGCTCGTGGTCCCGAGGATGTAGTGTTCTGTAAACGATTACTGCGTTAAGCAACTTTCACTATGGCTGGTCCTCGGATGGGTGACCACTTTGTGGCATTTATATTTGCGAGCGTTGTCGTGCTTCGGAAGGCACGTTAAGCCGTTGGTCCCGGTTGCCAGTAACATGGCAGTCGTTAAGCCAGTTGAATGCCTTATGGGCGGCTTAAAAAAATTCAACAGCAGGTCGCCACAACCTGCACCTGTCCATTTTCAACACGGCAATGGGCTCACCACCTGTTTTACGTGGGACAAAAATGCATACGGTGAAATGTGGGCGTTTAATATGCCTCTGCCTACCCATTCGGGGATTAAGGCGTGGTAATATATATGTATGTGTGTATGTTATTTATTAATCTTTTAGCTACAACAAAGTTAAGTACTTAACAATGTCAGCAATCTACAGAACTATATATCTATATATTCTACCTGAAGCTTTAATACATTTTGAATTTCAACCCAATTCCCTATGTCAAACTCTGTGGATTTCGAGACAATTCAAGTGAAGTATTTAAGTTGTCAACTTCTCCACTTCTCAGAAATCATTAAGATTTTCAAACTTTTAAATATTCAATATGTTTTTGCTTCACGTTAGTAACCACTTAATGGTATTTCCTCATATAAATCATGGCTCAGAACTTAAGTCCCATATTTCATATAAATAATAATAATAGGCTTAAATTGTAAAAAAAACTTGAGAGGTGTCTAGGGACACCCGGATGGAACGAAGTTAAAAAAAAAAATAATAAGTTTTTTTTTTACAGATAATATAATATGTAACTAACAACAGATGTAAAAAGATGATGTTAATGTATTAATAAAAATATACAATAAAAAAAGCAAAAAGCAAAAAGTGTCGTGACTACTTTTCGTTAGAATTTAAAAAGATGATGGTAATGTATTAATAAATAATTAATAAAAATATATAATAAAAAAAGCAAATAGCAAAAAGTGTCGTGACAACTTTTCGTAAGAATTTTAGTGTCGTGACAACTTTTCGTACGAATTTTTTCCGTCTAGCCCCCTTTCACAACGCGCGATAAGGAACTTCGTTCCAAAAAAGCAAATAGCAAAAAGTGTCGCGACAACTTTTCGTAAGAATTTTAGTGTCGTGACAACTTTTCGTAAGAATTTTTTCCGTCTAGCCCCCTTTCACAACGCGCGATAAGGAACTCCGTTCCAAAATATTATTGTAATTACCTATTTTATAATAAAATATAATAAACACAAAAAGCATTGCAGGTACTTTTTTTTACCAAGCTATTAAAACCGCTCCTTGTAAAATTTTTGATAACAACACAATGTGGACACCATCCTGCCCAGAACGGAAAGACTCCGTAGGTCTTTCTTATGTCGCACAATAAAAGCATAGCTCTCTGCCGGCGCACGTGTTTCCCTCCTCTTACAACCCTGGGCTCTTTAAGAAAAGCTTAAAAAGGCGTAATTCTGGGCCGTCAAATTGAGGGTCGCTATCGGAGCCCTATGGGTTGAAATAGCAGCCCTCCTTGGACGACACCATTTTGACGTGCTACCTTTCGAGTGAGAAATCATTCCGATTTTCAAAGTTCACTGCCTTGTATTCTGTAGGCAGAGAACAAGTTCAATTTACAAATCCAATGACGCGTCGTGTAGGTACAAAAGTAAAAATTTATGAGAAAAGCTAGAGTACTCTATGTCCAGTTTAAATGAGCAATAAAATAACCAATTGTTAGGCCATAAATGGAAATAAGTCTCATTTAAACCGTACCTACATCATTTACTCGAGTTATTAAATTCAATGTGGTGCAGTGCAAGTTGAAGGGAGTGCAGAGAAGCAGAGTGTTTTCGATGGACAAAGAAAGTAAGTGTGATATGAAAACATTGCGATATGACAGAAGATGTAGTGACTAAGATAGAAAAAGGTATGCTTAGAAGACGGACACGTAAAGTGGATGGATAAAAGTAGACTAACGAAACAGATTAATCAGAAGAAAGGACAAATTGGCTTTCATATATGTCAATCAAATAGAAGATCCACACTGGTCTGGACCATTTTGGAAAACGGTCAGGTCAAGAGTACCCATAACCGCCGTGCGTGTATGAAAACACTAATGTAAGTGGAAAAAGCGAAAGTGGTATGCTAGGATCGAAGCAAGTGTATATCTGCCTACCCCGATGGGAGACAAGCGTGATGATATGTATGTGTGTTGAACCAAAAGCGTATACCAAAGTTTTTCTATACAGGTAAATTTATAAAACACTGATAACCTGCCTGGAGAAGATAGCTAAGGTAATCAACATCGTTTGTTTCACGATTTTTGACAATTCGTTACTAGTCAACCATTTCTGGAATGGAGATTGCGACTCGATAACATAAAGTAAGACTACCACTAGAAGGACCAACGACATAGAAAATATGGAGGGACTGGATGCGGAAGGAGCAGTACCGTATGTTGTGGCGTGAATTGGGACAGGCCTACGTCCAGCAGCGGACTGCTAAAGGCTGATTTAATGGTCTTACTGATACACATTATTAAGTTTCTCACATAGGTATCTACTGAAGTGACACAATGGTGGTGTATGCGACTGCCGCGCTGAGGTCTTGGGTTCGATTCCCTAGTCGGAACACATATTTGTGTGATCCACAAAAGGTTTAGGAGTTTGGGTGTTCCTTATGTATAATACGTATGTATTTAAAAAAATCGGCAATTTGCTCACCACCTGTTACGTGGGACAAAAATGCATACGGTAAAATGTGGCCGTATATTATGCCTCTGCTTACACCTTCGGGAATAAAGGCGTGAAAATATGTATGAATGTATTTAAAAAAAAGTATGTATATCAGTTGTCTAGATCCCATGGAAACTATTTTTCAATAAGGCCAAAATAAATATACTACATAGTATTAGCCTATGTTCAGGCCATACGAGACCTTACTAATGAAGTGTACGAGATCGTAAAGATTGGCAGGAACTTTGAGGAAGCCTGGCCGTACGCCAACCAGATACGGGCCATGCAGTTCACTGTCATTTGGCCTGACTTTCAGGAACTATTTTAAAGTATTGTTTGTAGAGTTTGTTTGTCTGTTTTTTTTATTTGTGGTGACCATTTTAGAGTGTTTTTCATAGGAATTCAAATAGAACCTTTAATGGGATCATGGAACCAGTGGGAACAAACCTTTCTAGTCATTCTAGGATATATCGGGGACATAATGGTGCAAAGAAATAAATAAGAAGTTTTATTTTCCTTAGAGTTTGTGTTTAGACACTCTATTTTAGCGTATATTGGAAATAATTCCAACATCAAGTATCAATGGTAAAACTTAGCTGCGGGATTCCCTTGCGTCATCCGCGATTGCACATGTACCCAGAGCGACAACACTATTTATCTAGAAATTAAATATAACCTGACTACAAAGACTATTACAGTCCACAGAAACGAGAAATATTTTTCAAAAATACATCAAACTTCCAGCAAACAAATTAATAACTTTCTAAATTTAGAATAGTAGGATGCGAGCGGGAGGCATTTTAATAAACATAATTGAAAATGACATAGGTACAAGTATTCAGGGATAATTCCAATACCGAGGTGAAGGCCAATCGACCCTGACGAGGCTTACGTAACGGCCCCGAAGCCCCGATCGATACTGTATACCGAACGTTGTGTACTAACCTAGATATATCTGGAGACCTTACTTCCTGGATCGTTAGCGAGAGTTATGCAACACGCGCCTGCGCTCTCCTTACAGACCCCATTTTTTATTCTGTACCTAAACCTAGATTGCAACAGTGAGAAGGTTGGGTAAGGTGGTAAGGTTACTAAACAAACAGACTATTGTTCAGAGTCTAATGAGGCTCTCCATACGAAATTTAATTTTCATTGCCGCCACTCCAAAACCCGTGATTTGCTGTCAATTCTCTCTCTACTAAACGCGGTGGTCAACATCCCAAAATCATCCTCCATCATTTCAAGGCTTGCCTGGATTTGGTGTTCTATTCTCTCCTGTTAAGACCTTGCAGGAGAGAATAACCGCAATTCCACTTAGTAGCTAGATCCTTACGTAAGCTTCATGGCCAGAGACATTGTTTTACAAGTCTCCAGAAAAATTGTCATCACAAAACGTAACCCTATTAGCGGAAGGGACTCTCCTGCAGATAGTCCGCAATGTCACGAATAAATAAATAAGATGAAAAGCATCGTCCTATCTGCTCACAGGTCGACGTCTCTTCTCACAGGTTTTCATCTCTGCTCATTACCTACTCTACTTAACCAATTTGGATTGAAAATATCATTAAAGGGCTGTGGCTGAGTGACGTAATATTCTCTCCTATTTTAGCATAATCCTCTTGCATCTTTCAATCAAGTTCTACATTCAGGGTCTAAAGGTTTTTTTTGTCACTAGAAGGTTTGTCTATTTCAGTCAATGAAAGAACAACAGTCATTGTGGTAACCACGTAAAACTGTCCAACGTTTAAAACCTTGAAATGGACACCTACTGCTTCGAGGCTCGATCATTGGTTAGTACTACAGGTTTTTCATTCCAGATCTATGGCACCCTTGGTGGGTCCAAATCTAAAGACCAGTGGCACCCCTAATTTTTTCTAGTGTATTCCGAATTTTCAAACATGCTTTTTCACTCACTACTTGAAGAACCCGGGGTTGAAAAAAATGAAAAACACGTACGCTTGTAAGTTGTAAAGTTTTTATGACACGACAGAGAAAGGATTTTTTGGATGGGTATGCATGAGCGTGGCACATCTGCTCAGCTGTCCGAAAGCCACTGATTACCTCTCTTCAGTCTTGGCCTCTCATCCTGACCAGTAATAATAAAGATACTGGTAGGGAAATGCCTTACGCAAATCGTACTGCCCGCTAAAGCCCGGAAATCGATAATTCGACATTTTAGACTTACTAGCAACCAAATTAGATTATGTAATATCTGAATACATAGGTAGAGTTTAGCCTTTGCTGTGCAAAAGGTTTCCACCTCACCCCTACAAGCGGGGAGGGTACAGGGAGGGTGTTACGTAATACGACCTAGATCTTGCATAAAAGCTGAAAATTAGGTCGAGCGCTCTGAAAGTACTCTCACTGCCACTGCATTTTTGCTGCGACGAAACTCGCATATAGGTAGGCATATGTATATACTATCGCACTATAATATTTTTATAGCGATTCTGAAGGTATAAAGTAGTTAACCAATCGGATTAACATTTAGTTTTTAATTTGAAATCTGTGAATGTGGATGAGACATTGCGAATAGACAAACGAAAAAATAAATTAAAGTTTCTTATATGTAAGTTTAATATTGTAAGCTAAGCCATACCTACCTACACATTACCCGTGGCGTCTGGCAATAGACAGTTAGGCAGGGACCATGTGTTTTAGATGGTTCGGGTCCGGCATAACATCGTGGGGATTTACACACGTTAAAAAAAACCCATACCTACACGTTAAAACAGAATCGATGGAGTTTCTTGCCAGATTCTTCTCCATGAAGGGTAGGCTGCCCTTGGAACTGGCAACTAGAATCGCTCTCATTTTAATTATTGTTATCTATATATATAAAAGGCAAAATCACTGACTGACTCACTGATCACGAAATCTATGAAACTACCGAAACTATGAAGCTCAAACTTCGCATGGAGATTCTTTTTAATACGTAGGTTACGCTAAGAAGGGATTTTGCGAAATTCTACCCCTAAGGAAGTAAATAAGAGATAAACGGTTGTATGGAAGTTCGTCATTTTCAAAGTTAGAAACATGAATTTATGTACACCTGTTTTTAATTACAAATAAATGGGTACATCTATCGCGGTTTTGCAAAATTCGACCTATAAGGGAGCAAACAAGGGTTGAAAGTTTATATGGAAAATTCTTCATTTTCAAACATAGCAATAACCGAATTTTTATACCTGCTAATGTTTAAAAATAAAAAAATTACGTGTTAAGGAATTTTGATAAATTCTACCCTTGAGGGGGTAAACCAGGAGTTGTAATAACTGACTCATTGATCACGAAACCTATAAAACTAACAAAGCTACGAAGCCTAAACTTCGCATGGGGGTTCCTTTTAACACGAAGTGCTCCCTAAGAAAGGATTTTGCGAAATTGTACCACTAAGAACGTAAATAAACGCAATAAACGGTTGTGTGGAAGTTCGTCATTTTAAAAGTTAGAAACTTGAATTTAGGTACATCTGTTTCAGGTTACAAAAAATGGGCGTTCGCTGCCCCCGCGGTCTCAGTGTTCTGTAAACGATCACTGAGTTACGCAACTTTGACTATGGCTGGTCCTCGGATGGGTGACCACTTTGTGGCATTTACATTTGCGAGCGTTTCCGTGCTTCGGAAGGCACGTTAAGCCGTTGGTCCCGGTTGCCAGTAAAATGGCAATCGTTAAGCCTGGTTGAAGGCCTTATGGGCGGCTTGACAAATTTCAACAGCAGGTAGCCACAACCTGCGTCTGTCCATTTTCAACACGGCAATGTCACCACCTATTACGTGGGACAGATATCCACACGGTGAAAAGTGGGCATATATAATATGCCTCTGCCACCCCTTCGGGGATAAGGCGTGATGGATATTTATTTATTTTATTTTATTTAAATAAATGGGCAAAAATTTCAACAGCAGGTAGCCACAACCTGCGTCTATTTCTACACGGCAATGGGCTCACTGCCTATTACGTGGGGCAGGAATACACATGGTGAAAAGGGGGCATATAATATGCCTCTGCCACCCCTTCGGGGATACGGCGTGATAGATAAATAAATAAATGTAACTTTACTTACTGTCAACAACTTTGCCGTCTAATATTTTAGTCAATGACATCATATTTTGCCAACATTTCTAATAATACAAATTTACCCCCCTTTGTCGCCCCTCCTCTTCTACTTACTACACCCCTACACCGCTGCAGCTCCTGTTCTAAATAGGTCACAGACAATGCAATTTAGGTTGTATTGTCTGTGGAATAGGTAAATTGATTTCTTTAATATTCTTAAGTACATCTATCTAATTTTTTATTTCGAATAAATCCCGTCTTGTTCACAACATTTTTCTGATTAATAGTTGTAATTAAATAATGTTTAGTAAACATTAAGCACTTATATTGACAATAATATATGGCATCTACAATTTTTTTTTGTATTTTTTTTACACAGTTTACTTTTTAATTTTTAAGTTTTTAAATCTTCATGGATATTATGCCCAACTCCTGCGGACAAAGCTACACGAAGTCCTTTCATATCCCTATGGCCGGGATTTTTGGGTAAGCTCATAAAAGGACAACCCCAGGGATGTCATTTTATTCCTTACTTTCAAGCGTTAATGCCCCGAATCTTATTTTAATGAATTTATAATAAGACATGCATGTATGAAGTGAAAGAAGTATGCGTGGATCGTAAGGCCTGGCGATCTCTCTGATTACCCCGTCGGGGAGACAGCGTGAAGATAGTTTAGTTTTTAGTTAGAATAAGACGATTAGGTATATAGTATTTTTTGTCTTTATTAGTGAAGTCCAATACGAGTGCCTAACGTTTTGATAATGATTACACCCGATTTACTGATAAGGAGGCACACGATTGAAATTTAAAAAAAGTAGTTTCAGTTTCATGATCGGCTCTGTATAACATCAGCTCATTTAAATGTATACTTCTAATCACTCGAAACTTTAATTTTTATAAATTTGTCATATTTTACAGAATTAACAAACAAACAAAAAAAAACAAAAATGCTTATCTAAGTAGGTATACCTAATACCTACTTGGATAAGCGTTTTTTTTTTTGTGTGGAAATCCTCATGGATGCTATGCCGGACTCTTACCGACTAAAACCACACGTATCTCTTCCATCTATCCATAGCCGTTCTGAGCCCTCGTAAGGATAGCCCCAGGGCTCCCGACAGATTTTATCCGCTTCCGCGGCCTCGTTCAGGGGGTCCGAGTGTTATCTCGCTTCTTTGGGGGGATCAGGTTTTATACCACTTCCTTGAGAGGGTGAAGGGCGTGCGTGCAGCTCTCACACCACGTCACCGACCGGGGCCTGGTTCTGTAAGGACGGCGAGCCGCCCACCCGCCGTCCTCAGGCCCCCGGTCATGGAGGACGGTAGTCTTGGGCGAAGACAAGTCTGCGGCGTCCTTGCTACGAGACTGCGGAACTCGGGAGGGAGAGTTCTCTCCCGCTCCCTCACCGCCGCCTCCTTTGCAAGCATGACATGCTCGCAAAAAGATGAAGCGGCGTCCCACTTGCTCCCGCTGGAGACCATAGCTTTCACCATGGTCTCCAGCGTGAGAATGTCCACGCCCAGACCCACAACGAGGTCCCGGCGCTGCAGGTCCAACGCTGGGCACTCTGGTAGTGTATGCAGCGCCGTATCCTCGCTGCAGTTCGCACAGTGCTGGCACTCTGGTGTTACCTCGCTGTTTATACTCCACAGAAACTTACTGAAGCACCCGTGCCCGGTAAGTATCTGTGACATCCGGTAGGTGAGGCTACCGTGTTGCCTCTCCAGTCACTCCCCCATGACCGGCTTCACCGACTTAGATAAGCATGACATGCATCATGAAACGATAAGTGAATTTGCAGGAAGCGAAAGACGTATACAAAGATAGCGGAACGTGAAGATAGTTAGTTAATTACATAGATAAGCTCAATAGCTCTATTTTTTGAATTGTTGTCTGAAGTACCTTTATCGAATTACTATCGGACCCTCGCGGCTTCGCCCGTGGCACACATTGCACCCCTTGGCACACTCATTTAACTGCCTCGGTGGCGCAGTAGTAGTGTATGCGAAAGACGCGCTAAGATCCCGGGTTCGATTCCAGGGTAACAAATAATTGTGTGATCCACAAATGTTTGCTTCGGTGTTTGGGTGTTTTCTTTAAAAAGAAATAAATAAATATCGTTGGGACAACTCACACAACGCCATCTGATTCCAAACTACGCAGAGCTTGTACTATGGTAACCAGATAACTGATAAACATACTTATTTATTTCTAAATATATACATATTATAGATAAATACCCCAGACACAGAATAAATCATCGTGCTCATCACACAAAGTTTCATCCTGGGTGGGAATCGAACCCACGACCTCTTGCGTAGCAGTCGGATATACTCCCACCGCGCCACAGAGGCATAATATTTACGTATTTAGAAATATATAAGTATGTTTATGAGTTGTCTTGATCCCATATCACGAGCTTATATTAGCTTTGAGCTAGATGGCGCTGTGTAAAAAAAAATAACCCACAATTCGTATTTGATCCTGTAGTTTATTATTTTACAATAATGTATGAATATTTGCCCGATTGATATTTATGATTACTGCTCCGCTCTCCAAGGTAGTAGCGTAATGATGATGCCTTCCTCGATAAATGGGATATCCAACAACAAGAGAATTTTTAATTCGAACCAGAAGTTGCTGAGATTTTCGCGTTCAACCAAACAAACAAACAAACTCATGGTTTCCTATATTTTATATACTACTCGGGACTTCACGCGAAACAATTTTGTACTTACATTCACCGACGTTTCGAGCACGTCAGTCCAGTCCAGTCGCGACCACGGGCGCTGCAACGCGCTCGAAACGTCGGTGAATGTAAGTACAAAATTGTTTCGCGTGAAGTCCCGAGTAGTATATAAAATATGAATATAAACCGCGAAAGTTTAAAAATAAAATCATGGTTGCCTGTAAGAAATTGCCACTGTGCGATCAGGCGGCCAATTGTATCACCTGTATTTTATACATCACTCCGTTAAACTTAGGGTACATTAAAGTTAGGCTGCTCGCCGTCCTTACAGAAGCAGGCCCAAGACGTCGGCAGGACGTGAAAATTTCACGCACGCCTCATGCCCCAAGTAGCGGGATGGTACCCGAACCAACCCCCAAAGAAGCGGGATAACACCCGAACCCTAGGTGAGGCCGCGGTGGTAGCCAAAGTCTGCCGGGAGCTCTGGGACGTCTTTCCGAGAAGTTACCCGGGACCTCCAGCAATAGACAGTTAGGCAGGGACCGTGTGGTTTTAGCCGGTTCGAGTTCGGCATGACATCCGAGGATTTTCCAAACTTAAAAAAAACGGGGGTACATTAAAGTATAAGGTACTTACTTACTCTTTAGCTTTAATCCCAAAAGTATAGATTTGTTACGAAAATGCAATCTAGTGCTCTAAATAACTAACTTTATCAGAACCTGTGTGAAGGTTATTTATTATTTATTTATTTATGCGTCACGCCTTTAGCCCGAAGGGGTGGCAGAAGCATATTAAATGCACACTTTTCACCGTGTGTGGTCCTGTCCCACGTAATAGGTAATGAGCCCATTGCCGTGTTATTGTGAAGGTTATTGTAGTATATACACCATTGCTTACTGTACGAGCGTGTCTTTAAATATAAGTTAGCTTATCTACAATTCACGCCTTTATCCTCGAACGGATGGCAGAGGCATATATACCCCATATACACCACATGTCATCATAACCATTTTTGTACCACATAACAATAAGTGAGCCCATTCAAAAAGCAGGTTGTGGCGACCTAGTGTTGTAATTTTTTTCAAGACGCCCATAGCGTAACTTGGCTAGCTAGGTAATGACTGCCATATTACTGGCAACCAGGACGAATCTGGCAGTAAATGTAAATATAGAAGCAGTAGTCTTGACCTTCATAAGTGTTACTTTCTGATATACATGAATAAAGATTTTACATTATCACCAACGGTTAAACGTGCCTTCCAAATCTCGGAAACGCTCGTGAATAGAAATCCTACAAAGCGGCGACGCATCCGAGGACCAGCGTAATGTAGAACACTGAGTGCTAACATGAATATAAGTTGAATGAATAAAAGTATTTTCTGAAGTACAACTAATTGATCGAAGAATCTCGGTAACAAAACTTGGTGTGGTTACCACAATCGATATTGCTCATTAAAATATATTCGATGTTACCTGACATTCGCGTGGATATTCCCAACATGGACGATCTGTGCCGTATACATCCATGATCGTGTAGTATGTACAGGCATACAGTTACAAGACATATTACCTATTAGCTACATAAGTGAAATAATACAATAGACGCTCAATATTTACGTAAGAAGCGGGATATCACCCGAACCCCAAAGAAGACGATACCGCGTTTGCGGATAAAGTCTACTGGGAGCCCTGGGGCTATCCTTCCGAGGGCTTACCCGCGACTCCTGGCGATAGACAAATGGAAGGGCATCGTGAGGTTTTGATTTCCACACATGTAAAAAAAAGTTAATAAATTGTATCTTTTTTAGCGAGTTTTTTAGTTCTTTGACGCAAATTTTTTATTGTGAAATAAAAAAAAACTTGTCTCGAACATGAGTTCGAGGTCTTGGAAATTGTTATACAATAAAAAGTAAGTAGAAACAAATTATAGGTCTCTCAGCATAACTGGCAGTTAATTAATAGTTACAGTAGCCCAAACAAACTTTGTTTTAATACTATCTGTGTCTAGCTCGAAATAAATAAAATAACACTTTGCCATAAACTCCGTCACCGGCAAATTTATTAATTACTGGCGTCACACAGGCAGCGTCTTTTAATCTATATAATACTTTACTGGTTTTGATTTTCAACAATTTCAAACAAAATTAAACGCACCTTTGATGTAATTGGTAGGAACACGTTCTTGAGTTCTCAACGAACGCAAATCACAATGAAACACAAAAAAATAGTAACTTTCACTTAATTTAGGTGGTCAGGGGCCCCAACAGAATCTCCGGGGCCCAAGCATCATGTTGTAATTTGCACTGCTAGAAGGTGAGGTCGCTTTAGCCTCGGGGATATTACACCTCAAAAGTGTGTAAGTACACCTGTATATATAGGTAAGTATACATTTATTTTAAGTGAGAATATTAAAAGAGTGGAAGAATATTAATTAGAATCAAATCAATAAGGCAATATGTAAAATAAAACTTGGGAATATAAAGTTGTGGCAATTAGAAGTATGATGTGCCAATAAAGCTAAGTTTTTAGACACTATCTCACGTTAATTTCATATCCTGATGCCAATCGCATTTTGTTTTTCAGGATAATAGGAATATAACATGTAAACATAAATGACACAGCCTTAAAGTAAATAAAAAATGTGAACATTTTCGTGTTACAATCTGGAGATTGACGTCCACTCCATTGCTGGGTATTGCTAGGGGTCTCGACTCCGCAGACGTAAGATGGGACGAATCCAGTCAAGTAGATTGACAAACTAGAAAATGTCGCAGGGAAAGTGTGTTGTGTAAGTAGGTAGTTTCGCTTTCAAACCAGAATATTTGATAAAATGTGGAAGGTGAGTTCCATGGAAATAATTCCAATGGTTAAGTCAATCAATGATTTATTCCCAAAGAGTCTCATAGTTCGCATTGGGAAGCTTGACATCAGTAGATACGGCTGGGGCGGCTAAACTATAGAAAGCTGTTTCGTTCGACAACACCCGAAAAGTTCATTGATTCTTTTCCCAAATACCCTAATCACCAATCTAACCGTTGCTAATCTCACCAAGATTAGAAACGTCTTCGTCTGCCTCTTTTCCCAACTGGGAGAACGTAATATAGCTCCATACAAATAATAATTATAAGATAATTAGTAAACACTCACAGATAATAGTTTATTGCGATCCCCAAATACCACAGGCCGAAGATGATAAAGCCTGTTCGTTCCACCATTGTCCGACGGCCTGAAATGTATCAGTTAATAATTAAATATGCCCTGGAGAAGGGAATTTATTGGACGGTGAAAACTGGAGACAATAATGAAATTTTGTTACAGATATGGAAAAAGTGAACGAGCCAGTTTTCTCTAATAAAGCACTTTTAAAATAACACTTGAAGAAGGGAGTCAAATTCACAGATCCACTTTTTATCAATGACTCTAGGTCATGGTAGCTCCCAACAGGCACGGTAATCTTTACCAGTGGTTCAGAATTCTACATCGATTTCCTCGAGGCAGGAAGGTAGCACTATATCTAAGAGTAGTGCACCATCATCTGCTTACATAGGCTCATCATTTCATTATAGATTTCACATGATAGGTGCTTGAATTCTACTAATATAATAAACGCAAAAGTTTGTAAGTAATGATGTTGTTACTCTTTCATGCAAAATCTACTGAATGGATTATAATGAACCTTTACTATAATATAGCTTATACATCAGAATCAGAAAAAACAAGTACTTGTAGGAAACGGGAACGGAATTATTCTGTAATATACTACCTACTTGTAATTTTTGATTGCATAGATACTCAACTATTAGTTCTAGGCATACATTCTTCTCCTCTTAGCAGTATACAAGACATAGGGATCGTAAATGTGTGGATCAAAGAGCTCACTAAAACTCACGTGTTGTGGTAAAATGCTCAGCCCTAGCTTTTAAAATGTAACAATAATATGTACTAACCTGGAGTGGTGGTGCTGTTTGTCCGCTTGTGAGCTATGGGAGGAGCACAAACCTACCGTTTTAGTACACCATGATCGGTTTGTTAAATGTTTTTGTATTAAAATAATCACAAACTCAGGATATTAACATTTTGACAAAAATTTCACTCACTGACTCATCAAAATTGACAACCATTAAACAGTTAGATATCCTGCTTGAAACTTCATGGTTGAGATAACATATAATTCTTGTCTATAGCATATAAATAATACTGGGTCATCCATGAGGATTTACAGTCGTAAAGTTTCCGGTATAACATCCATGGGGTTTACACACGGTAAATAATTTGTGAAGCGAGGCCACGTATTCTGTAAACGATCACTGAGTTACTCAAATTCACTATGGTTGGTCCTTGGATAGGTGACCACTTTGTGGCATTTACATTTTTTGAGCGTTTCCGTGCTTCGGAAGGCACGTAAAGCTGTAGGTCCCTGTTGCCAGTAACATGGCAGTCGTTAAGCCCAGTTAAAGGCCTTATAGGAAAAGATTCAACTGCGCCTATCCATTTCAACACAGCAATGTTTACTGCTCCGCACCACCTGTTGCGTGGGACATAAATGAAACTGTGAAATGTGGGCGCATAGTATGCCTCTGCCTATCCCTTCGGGGATAAACGCGTGACAATATGTATGTATGTATGTAAATGATTTGTACGTTACTCTACTGTAGACCCTTTTATAAATATTCTGAAAGATAACATTTCAACAGCTAACTCGATGTCGACGATCTTATTAGGAACTTTTTACTAAAAGTATACCTTCTATGCAAATTTAACAATTTACCGCAGATTTAGTGGTTGAGCCATCGCATTTATCTTGCAGAATTTCATTGTGCGACCATCATGATACTTTTTTCAAAAGGGGTTCTTATGATGTCAGCAGGTGACCCTAGATATACTATTGTAGTATTTTGGTGACCCACTTGCATGTGAGGCGGTAGAGTCCAAAGGCACTCGTTTAGTCAACTGCCTTTACGAATTTATCTTATCGAGATGAATTGATTTCAAAAATAAACCTACTCACCAAAACCTGAAGAAGCTTATTCAATATTTATAGAATAGAAATGTTTAGCACTTTATTTACAATTAAAACAATATTTTCAAAAAAATTGTAGGTGTAGGTAGGCAGGTATATAAATAATGTATGTTGTTTATGAAGATTGATAGATGATTGACGTTCTCAAATTTTACTGAGTAAGTTTGAAGCGGTAAATCTGGATGGTCGTGAAAACAGTTTCTCGGCGCTGCTGTTGCAGTGGCTATACCTTTCTCTTCTACATCTGTGGGCTATACTTACTATTCTCAGATGGGTTCGTAGAAATCAAAGAGTAAAGAATAAATGTCACTCGCGCGCTCTCTACTATAGACGCTTTACTATATATTTCCAGGACCAAGTATCATAATGGACCGAGCATAAACAGAAGCCGTACTGTTGCCGTTCTTGTATCCGTGTGACCGTTTTATCTTTGTCTATCGTTATAAATGTCTTAAGTGACAGTTACAGAAAGTGTAAGTTGAACGTGTCTATTATCTGTTGTATTTGTGTGTTGATTTTTTCATGTGTAATTCTGGCTGAGATAACTTCATATCCAAGGCCACCGGTCAAATCCCGAGCCACTGTATGCCTCCTTCGTTACTAGTTCTAGCTACGGGACACTGGCAAGTTGCTGCAAAGAACACAGAAAGCCATAATAAGAATTGAATTGAATTGTCCAAACCAACGGAGTACGCCCTTTTCCAGCTTAACGCTGACACTTTCATTCAAACCTGCCATATTGCGTATCACTTCGTTACGTATTCGGTCGGTCACGGTTACGCCGCACAATTTTGGAAGTGATCGCATCTCCACAGCATTCAACTTACGTTATTGCTGTAGATCCTGGTATACAGGAGGCACACTAATGAGAAAAATTTATTCCGCGTACGCTTAGATTGTGGAATGAGCTCCCTGCCTGGGTTTTCCCGAAAGTCTTCAGTATGGTGTTCTTCAAAAGAAGTCTTAGAAGGTAAGAGTCGGCAGCGCGAGTGCTGCACCTCTGGTGTTTCAAGCGTCCATAGGCTACGGTGACGGCCGTACGCTTGTCTGACCTGTGGTACAAAAAAAAAAGGAATTCGGGTCGAGGAGAAAAATAGGAGGTCCCAATCAAATCCAGAACAGTAGTTTACAGTAATATCACAGGAATTTTATTTAACTCATTTTATTGTAACAAATAAAAATACTATACAAACATGATCCCGAACAAATATTATCTATATTTATATAATAACAAAATATACCTTATAATATATACAAAGTCATAGATGCCAATGGGAGAAACTTGGCTACACATTATTGAATAGAACCACTTGTACGGTTTCAATACATTTACTTTATAAACCTGGGGCCCAATTCTCGACCACACGACTTGAGAAACGTAGACGGAAATTTTAGAGGCGAAATATAATTTGTTTCATATTTAGAAACGGCGAAACACGAGACGAAAAACATTTCACCAGTAAATTTACATATACGTTTAAGTGTAGCGATCGCGAATTGGGGCCCTGACTGATTTCGCCTCAAGGCATTTTCAAAGGGCATCCTCGCAAAACAAATACTTTGTCGATTCATTAGTTCTTTGACACACTGTGGTCAGCGCAGACGAATACTAATTGTGAGTAAGAAAGACGGATGTTCTGTGGCAGACATCAACTTAATTTACATTCAGTTTAATTATATATTTTTTTTACAACAATGGAGAACACAAAATATTACTGTCAAATACAGCGAATATTGGAGCGTAGGCCAAATATAAACATTAGTCTTTATATCACTTCAATACATGCAGTATGTTGTAATATCTATGGGTTTGTCTAAGCCTAATTGTCTGTGGTTTTGTAAGTCCGTATCGGAGGTCTGTGGTCTGTATTATGTCAGACATCACTTTGTAATAATTAAGTCAGTCTATAATAAACGCATTTCGTCTCGTATGAATATTTTTATTAAGAACGCTCACCAAGGCCCTACTGTACTAAAATATACATGGTGTCAGAAGTTAAAGGCTAAAATATGGAAGATTCCAAATTTCAAGTCGTCATGTCGGGCACGATCAAGCCGCTCAAAATGGATTCAGGTGACATGTCTACGGCGTGGAAGCGCTGGAAACAAAAATTCCTCATATATTTGGAAGCAAATTCATTGGATAAAGAAGCGCCAAGTAAGCAGATTGCTATTTTTCTCAGTTTCATTGGTGATGATTGTCTGGACATCTATAATTCATTCGGATTAGACAGCACAGATGCGAGTACTACACTCAACAAAATTATTAATAAATTCGACGACAAATTTCTTCCTCTCAAAAACATAACACTGGAGAGATACAATTTCTTCACACGAAAACAGTCGACACAGGAGTCGATAGACGAATATTATAAATTTAAAATCGTACTCTCAAATAAAATACATCTGATATAAAGATATGTGATTGAATGATAGTATCATCAGAGAGAGTAGACTCATGACCTGAATACATTGACTCAGAAGAAGTGGTAGATTGCTGACTATCTGACCTTGACCTGGACTGAACTTTTTTGTACAGACAATATGTTATAACATCATCATCCTCCTCAGACTCTGTGCCATGACTTGAATTATTTGGGTTATTACTGGACTCGTTATGATTGACTGACTGGTAATAATTATAGGACTGACTTGACTTTGACTGACAACTTGACTGATCCTTGTATTTCAACTGAATGTGTTGAGAATTTCTACGGTAAGTATTTCCTGTTTCATCTTTAACTAGATATAAACGTGGAAAACTTGTTTTAGCAACTATAGTACCTTTTGTCCATAAAATACCATTAGGATCTTTTTTGAAATAAATTTCATCATCAATATTTAGTTCTGGATAGATTTTAGAGCTTTTATCATAATATTTTTTAGAAGACTGAATGTTGAGTTGTTTTCTTTGACAATGATCTGTAAGTTTGACTAATTTAGGTTTCAAATTCTTAATTTGAGTAGGTAATTTAGTTCTTAACTGTCTAGACATGAGCAATTGTGAAGGAGAATTAAGGTTCCCCCTTGGGGTGGTTCTATATTGTAATAAACCAAGGTAAGGATCTGTTCCTGAATCATCACATTTTCTAAAGATATTTTTTACTATTTTAACAGATACTTCAGTGAGACCATTTGATCTGGGCAAGTAGGGACTTGAAATTATGTGTTCTATATCCCAGTCTATTAAGAAATTTTTGAAAGCTTCTGAGTTAAATGGGGGACCACCATCACTGACAAGTTGCAAAGGGATTCCATGTCGTGCAAATATTGATTTTAAATGTATTATGACCATTGAATGTGTTGTGTTTTGGTTTAAGAGTGCAATTTCAACGTAATTTGAATAATAATCTACAACAATTAAATATTTCTTTCCTTTATATTCAAAAAGGTCTGTTGCTACTGTTTGCCATGGGAATATAGGCTGTTCATGTGACATCAGTGGTTCTTTAGTTTTATTTTGACTGAAAGTTAGACAAGTAAACTCTCAAATAAATCAATCGTAATTTTTCTGAAGTAAAAACGAGGAGAAGTTTTATTAAGACGTCACAGCCTCGCACAGACAGCGACAAGGCGCGGTGCGGCATTAGGGTGCTAACGAGAGCGCGACCGTTGAATGAGCGGGGTTGTGACGTATGCGGTCACCCCCGTTATACGCACTTTGATCGTAAATAATTAAGGCATTTTTTTGAGTAATTCCCTCTGACTCTCACCATACTAAGATCCGTGTTACAAAATGATACTAAACGGTAAAAAACGTTTTGCCTTTTAAAACTACGTTCAAGTGTTTGTAGAAAATATTATGGAAAGTGGTTCCAATACCTACATTATACTTATACATAGCGATACACGTGGTTCAAAAAACAAAATATATTTATCAAACGTTTATAGGTTTTAACTAATAGATTACTACGTATTCCATATTTTCAATGCCCAATGGCTCTGATAGTATCGTTGTACGGCGTATAAATACCAAAAACCATGCTATTTTTGTGGCCTTTGCTATCAAAAGTATTTTTAAAACACAATTAATATTAGTTCCACGGTCGTCCACACTGCGGTCAGCGCCAAAATGGCGAATTTCATATTAATTAAAAACATCGTATAAAGTTTAAAGATTTGGAAATTACATTTAGTAGCCACCTTTTGTATGTTTCTAAAACTATTCCATAATTATACACGTTACTGTAATAGGTATAATCAATTTTTTTTTGCAAATCGACAGTACTTGCTTGAATAAGTATAGCATTAAATACTCTGGGTACGTTCCACTCTACGCCTGCAACGATTGTAACACCTCTGTATCGACCACCTGATGCTCGTGGTCGCTTGACGTCATACATGACGTCACTGTTGGCGACCGCGTCGTGCCCACTTCGCCCACACAATATTTGTAGGTCCGATTGGGCTTACAGGGATGTACGTTCCTCAAACACCCGCGGCTTTTTTATGTTAACTAACTAAGTAATGTACTGTATCATTGACGGGGTATCGCCAGGCTTTGCGATCCATGCATACTTCTTTCGCTTCTTCGAGATTCATCAATCGCTTCATACACGCACGTCTGGGTATCAGAGTACTTTTGACCTTTTCGTTTTTGAGCAATATGTAAGTCTCGGCCTACCCTGACTCCTTGTACAGAGGGTACAAGGAGTAAGTGTAGGCCGATACTTTATATATATTCTTCGTCAATCGTTCCTCACTCATTCGTTGGACGTTTCCAAACCAACGGTGCACGCCCTGTTCCAGCTTAACGCTGACACTTTAATTCAAACCTGCCATATTGCGTATCACTTCGTTTCGTATTCGGTAGGCCAAAGTTACGCCGCACAATTTTCGAAGTGATCGCATCTCCACAGCATTCAATTTACTTTCATGCATCTGCTGACATGGGTATGTAACCAGATGCATGAAAGTAAATTCTTCACTACCGTAAAGCAAAGTTGGCACTAGCACTGCGTTATGAATAGCCAGTCGTGCTTCTTTTACGATGCTTTGTCTCTTTACTAATTGGGTCAAAGCACCGTTAACTTTGTTTCCGGCAGCTACTCACAGTTCTACATCCGAATCAAATCTTTCATCCGCGCTGAACATACTGCCTAAATTCATTCACTTGCTCTAGACGTTCCTGGTTTACCCTAATCTCGCATTTAGTTCTTACTTCACCTCTTTCAAATACTGGAACCTTAGTTTTACTTGCATTCAAGCGAAGACAACGACTTACAATGTTAGTGGAACGGCAATATCTGCGGTCGCGGTCGAGAGCGTATAGGGAATGTTATATGGATGCTTCGTCACCTAACAAGCAGGTGGTACAAATCCCTCGTTCATTTTGTGCACATAGTGTTTGCGGCACTCCATCTCGTCCGCAGGCCGGTTGTGTGGCATCCACACGGGTTCGCCGATAAAGTAACGTTTGGCTTTTATGTAGTTCTGAAACAATATTTTGTTTGTATATCATACATATTGTCACGCCTTTATCATACACTAGCTGAGCCCCGCGACTTCACCCGTGACATATTTTGAACCCCGATCACATACATTTAATCCCGTCGCTATAACTTTTACAAAAATGTATGAAATTTTGCCCGATTAGTTGACATTTTTTATTACTGCTCCGCTCTCCTGGTAGTAACGTGATGATATATATATAGCCTTCCACGATAAATGGGGACAACACAAAAATAATACTTCAATTCGAATCAGTAGTTCCTGAGACTAGCGCGTTTAACCAAACAAACTTTATATATTGTATCTCTTAAAGACGTCACAGGCGTAACAATATGTATGGTACATATTGTTACGCCTTTATCCCCGAAGCGGTGCCAGAGGCATATTGTACTCTCACATTTCAACGTGTGCATTTTTATACCACGAGGTGGTATGCCGTGTTGCCGTTGTGAAATAACCAAGCGCAGGTTGTGGCGACCCGCTATTTAATTTTTTCAAACCTTTGATATGCCATGGCACTCATTAAGTCAACTTGCCGACTGCCATATTACTGACAACCGGGACCAACCGCTAAATGCCAAAAAGCGGTCACCCATTCGAGGACCACCCAAAATAAAAGTAGTTTAACGCAGTGATTGTTTACAGAATATTGAGTTAGAGGAGTTAAGAGCGCTTCTACAAACAATATATTTTTAACTAGTTGACGCCCGCGGCTCCGCACGCGTAGTGAAGTTTTCCCGTTCCCGTTTCCCACAGGAACTTGTTCTCGGGATAAAAAGTAGCCTATGTGTTATTCTGATGTGTAAGCTATATTATTGTAAAGTTTCATCAAATTCTATTCAGTATTTTTTGCGTGAAACAGTAACTAACATCCATACTTACAAACTTTCGCGTTCATAATATTAGTAGGATATATCTTAAAAATATATTTTTGGGACATCCTCACACAACGTTGTCAAGCCCATTAAGCCAGTCTAAGCTATGAAATCTGAACACATTTATATATTTCTAAGTACATACATATTATTACCACTTACGCCACCGAAGCAGTCGTACAACATTTAAATTAATAGTTAAGTTAATCTTTTAAAAAAATTGTATTCTCAGTAAGTACTTTTATTTAACTTAACTATCTTCACTTTGTATGCCTGACAGGGTAGTCAGAGAGGACAGATCACCAGGCATCGCGATCTATGCATACTTCTTTCGCTTTCTGTAGATTCTTTAATCGCTTCATACGTTCACCATTTTATTTGATACTCATATTATTGTAGGAAAACATAAAAAGTCAATCCACCACCACCACTACCACCAATTGTAATATAGTATATTTTTAAAGGGTAGATGCTTCGGTAAAATCTTGATAATCAGGAGTATTACATTTGCTGATCACAGAAATATTAGTTCCGACTCGGGTTGTGAACCCTAGACCTAATGATGGCAGTCAAATGACACTATCACTGCACCACAGAGGCAGTCAAACGAGAAATGAGTGGTTGTGGAATGAGCTCGCTGCTTGGGTTTTCCCGAACGTCTACAGTATGGGGTTCTTCAAAAGGTTGTTAAAGGGTCGGCAGCGCGAGTGTTGTACCTCTGGTGTTGCAAACATCCATAGGCTACGGTGACCACTTTTCATCAGGTGGGCCGTATGCTTCACTGCTACCTCAGAGGTATAAAAAAATTGAGTGCATTACAAATGCTGCCAACCTTCGTATCAAGCGAAAACCTGTGATAGATGCCACTAGGGAGAATGATCATGTCACCGGCGCCCACGGCAATGCGGATCCACTGGTCCGAATCGTCACGCACATCGAAGTATCCGCAGCCGTCGATGATAAACCTGCAATGAGACCATATAACAATAAGTACATCATTTTTAAGATTTTGGTGGACCAGTGCCATGGTTTGAAAATGTGAACTTGTCTAGGGAAATAGTGATTCTGGTGCTTAGGATGCGAGCTGGCCACTTTCCATTAAATAAGTACTACCATATGATAGGAAGAAGTCCTATGTGTAACATGTGCAATAAACCAGAAGATTTTATACATATATGGTGATGGAATGTGATCAGTATCGTACACTGAGGGAATGGTATCTGATGGGTATCCAACTAAATAAGGAGGGATTAAACATAGTCCTTAGTCGGTCGCTGTCTGAAGACTGCAAGGAGAGAAAGGGTGAAAGAAGCAGAGTGAATAAGTGGCATCGATGTGAGTGTGGTTTAAGTGTAGCATGTTAAATCTATACTAATATTATAAAGCTGAAGAGTTCGTTTGTTTGTTTGGGTGAACGCGCTAATCTCAGGAACTACTGGACGGATTTGAAAAATTCTTTTTGTGTTAGATAGCCCATTTATCGAGGAAGGCTATAGGCTATATATCATCACGCTACTACCCTGGGCAGCGGAGCAGTAGTCGTAAATGTTAATAAACCCGGCAATTTTTTATGCATTATTGTAGAATTTATTATTATTATTATAATAGGTGCGACGGGAGTTCGAATTATGGCACGGGCGAAGCTGTGGGGGTCATCTAGTGCCAGATAATATGAGGCGGGCATGGTCACACGAAGTGATCGAAGTCACAAACAAAAACAACTTTGTCCGAGTTACTCCCTAAAACATGAGCATTCAACTGGTAAGACCGGTCGGACCGGAGATTAACCGGAACAAACAGATAAAAAATTCTTCTATTGACAACATTAACATTATATCTTAACATTCTAACTAACTATCTTCACGCTGTATCCCTGACGGGGTAGTCAGAGAGGACAGATCGCCAGGCTTCGCGATCCATGCATACTTCTTTCGCTTCTTCGAGATTCAACAATCGCTTCATACACGCACGTCTGGGTATCCGAGTACTTTTGACCTTTCCGTTTTTGAGCAATCTGCTGGTGGTCTTCATAAGTGAGTCTCGGCCTTCCCTGACTCCTTCTACCCTCTACTTTTGAACAATATATATTCTTCGTCAATCGTTCCTCACTCATTCGTTGGACGTGTCCAAACCAACGGAGCACGCCCTTTTCCAGCTTAACGCTGACACTTTCATTCAAACCTGCCATATTGCGTATCACTTCGTTACGTATTCGGTCGGCCAAGGTAACGCCGCACAATTTTCGAAGTGATCGCATCTCCACGGCATTCAATTTACTTTCATGCATCTGCTGACATACCCAGGTTTCACTACCGTAAAGCAAAGTTGGCACTAGCACTGCGTTATGAATCGCCATTCGTGCTTCTTTTACGATGCTTTGTCGCTTTACTAACTGGGACAAAGCACCGTTAACTTTGTTTCCGGCAGCTACTCGCCGTTCTACATCCGAATCACATCTTCCATCCGCGCTAAACATACTTCCTAAATACACAATTTCATTCACTTGCTCTAGACGTTCCTGGTTTACCCTAATCTCGCATTTAGTTCTTACGTCACCTCTTTCAAATACTAGAACCTTAGTTTTACTTGCATTCAAGCGGAGACCCTTACTTTCACTCATCTTAACATTCTACATATAGATTAACGTGATTGTATTTAGTAAAAGCTGTCATTTGGATATCACAAACGGACGCTACAGTTCTCAGTTGAATCCAAATCTTACCTGAATTTGGAGTACTGAGTTTACCTTTCTCGTGGCCTCGTGGTCCCAGTGTTTTGTGAACGATCACTGAGTTACGCAACTTTCACTATGGCTGGTCCTCGGATGGGTGACCACTTTGTGGCATTTACATTTGCGAGCGTTTCCGTGCTTCGGAAGGCACGTTAAGCCGTTGGTCCCGGTTGCCAGTAAAATGGCAGTCGTTAAGCCTGGTTGAAGGCCTTATGGGCGGCTTGAAAATTTCAACAGCAGGTAGCCACAACCTGCGTCTGTCTATTTCAACACGGCAATGGGCTCACCAGGCAAAATGGCAGGAGATGACCGGTGTCATTTGTGATCCTAAAATGCCGATCCGGTTGAAGGGACAGGTCTACAAAACCATCATTAGACCTGTCCTTTTACATGGCAGTGAGACGTGGCCAATATTGGAGCGACACAAGCAGAAGCTGCGTGTTACGGAAATGAAGATGCTGCGGTGGATGTGTGGAGTCACGCGGATGGATCGCGTGAGGAACTCTCGCATCCGTGGCAGCCTTCATGTCCGTGACATTGCACACAAGTTGCAAGAGTGTCGCCTTCGTTGGTATGGTCACGTCTTGCGGCAACCGCCGGGCTACGTAGGAAACAAATGTCTGGCCATGTCAGCCCCGCCGGGTCCCGGTAAGAGGGGCAGACCCAAGAAGGGCTAGCTTGACGTCGTAAGGGATGACATGCGTGCCAATGGTCTCACTACAGGGGATGCCGACGACCGTGTGAAGTGGAGGAGAAAATGTAGGAAAGCGGACCCCGGGCGTCGCGAGACGCAACTGGGACAGACGCTCGGATGATGATGATGAAGCTATATTATTGTAAAGTCTCATTACAATCCATTCAGTAGTTTTTACGTGAAGGAGTAACAAACATCCATACAAACTTTCATATTTATAATATTGTGTATTAAGATATTTCGGGTCTTATTCGCGACATATATTATTATGACAGACATCCGTTGACATCAGTCAAACCGTGACCACTGCTGGTGTAATCCGGTCGAAACGTCGGTAAGTATAAGGTGGGCTTTGTACCTAATAATTTACGTCGCGAATAAGACCCGAAATATTATAAATATTTGTGACAATTGTTGTAACAGGTAGGCAAATCGATAAAGTGTTCTCTATGTCATTGAGTATGTTAATATGCATATGCATCCCATCCAATGATCTTACTTTTAGGGCTAAGCCAAGGTCAGTGACGAACAGGTGTTGTAAACGTCCTAGTTCTCAGGTGTCATTTCAATCAAATATTTACTAACCTAATCTCTTCATCAGTGTGTAAATGTTCAATAAAGAATTTTTTGATCTTTTCCTCAAGATCCGGGCACTCCTTGGAGCAACACATCTCATCTTCATAGGTGTACCCTCTCTCTGCCTTCAGCTTGTCCAGCACTCCATCCGTAGTATATGTGTCCATATTTAACTGATGGAATTTAATAAAATTATTATATCATTAACAAATCACAACATAAGTCTATTAAGTAGCACACAAACACAGCACGGAAGTGTGCAGAATGAAACAGGGATACAGGAGTGGCAAACTAGTTTTTAAATTATGATTAAAAAACATAATGCTTATTATAAATTAGTGAATGTTTAATAAAATACATAATGCTCAGTTAAATTAACTATGGCAACAAATGTACTGCTTTTACATTGTGGAGAAGATGTCTGTCAGAACTGAACTATTAGGTAATAACATCATTTCTATGTCAAACCACAGTGGAACGTTCAGCAATGTATGTTGACCTCCTATTACAACCCTGAGTTCTTCAAGAGGACTGTCACATTATTGGGCCGTCAATGTGAGAATTACTGTCAACAGTATTTGTTCATTGTGAGACCCACCATCACTTCTCTAGATGTAGCTATATATCTTTTTGTATAGTTTGACCACGACTGCTGTACCGCTCACTGCATACAAACTGGTACAGTCATGGTCAAACTATAACAAAAATGTTACTATTTTTAAGGGAAAATTTGTCCAATAAAATTTGCAGATCCTGCAACAGGCCTAAGTATTGAATCTTCAATAATTAATTCATTCTGGTAGATATGTATAACTATGAATTGGGGTACTAAAATTTTGGTTCTGTTTGTTGCTTAGAGCTGTCTCAACATTAACATGTATTTGAGGTTCATTGGAAAAGAGTACATGAACATTTATAAGAAAAGACTTATTTGAACACATCTCAAAATTATCACTCAACAACAAACAGACACAGAACATAATGAATTTTTGTGAAAATTCTTGGAATTTGGTTGCATATTTTGCTGCTTAAACTAGTGATGTTGTCCATATATGAAGTGAAAATGGAGGAAAATAATAATAACTAACTATCTTCACCGTGTTACACAGCTTTGATCTACAAAAACGATCAATTTGAACAAACATTAGTAGCATATCAGTGAAATAAGAGAGGTTGTTTGATTTATATTTATATAGAGTTAAAAAACGTCGGTAGAGGTAGTCTGCTACTGCACTTAATTGTTAAAATTCTATCAGAAACTGGAATGTATAGTTGCTAGCAAGTGCGTAAATAGTAATTACAGTAACTTGAAAGTAGTAGACGCCAAGATCTGAAGTCGGAATATCAGGAGTCTCGATTCATAGCATGAGACAATAAATATTGTTAAATTATAATTTAAACAGAAATGAAAAAAATACCTACAGGGATATATTCGACGCCAGTTTTTTTGAATAAATCTTCGATTGAAACGAACTCCGGTGGGTTTTTGTGATGCTCCAAACGTGGATCACTCGAGTCGTTATCCATATACCATGCTTGAACCATTATTTTGTTAATAACAATAACTGCGTATGCAATAGATAAACACAGGCGCAGTCAGACTCAACTCTCAACACTAAATAGAAATACAATTTTTAATATTTTTTTGTTATCAATTTATATATCAACATTATCTGACATGATCTCTCAAGTTTGACAGTTGACACAAGCCGGCATGCTTGTACTTGTCGTTTTGAAAGACTTTAATTTATGTAGTTTATGTTAAAGAACTTAAATAAATATCCATTACGCCTTATCCCCGAAAGGGTGGCAGAGGCATATTATATGACCCCTTTTCACCGTGTGGATTCCTGTCCCACGTAATAGGTGGTGAGCCCATTGCCGTGTTGAAATAGACAGATGCAGGTTGTGGCTACCTGCTGTTGAATTTTTTCAAGCTGCCCATACGGCCTTCGACCAGCCTTAAGGACTGCCATTGTATTAGCCACCGAGACCAACGGCTTAGCGTGCCTTCCGAAGCACGGAAACGCTCGCAAATGTAAATGCAACAAAGTGGTCACCCATCCGAGGACCAGCCATAGTGAAAGTTGCGTAACTCAGTGATCGTTTACAGAACACTGAGACCGCTGGGCCACGAGCGCTTCCTTAAAGAATATATATATATATCAAAATAAGATAAATATACTAAAAAAAACTAACTAACTATCTTCACGCTGTATCCCTGACGGGGTAGTCAGAGAGGACAGATCGCCAGGCTTCTCGATCCATGCATACAAAAAAAAAATAAAAAAATATATATAAATATACTATACTTATACTATAAATATAAAAAAGAAATACTCGTAGACAGAGAATACTAGTATTAGTAGTTAGTTACTATTCTCTGTCTACAAATATCTCTGTCTTTAGTAGACGACGGAAATAGTGTGATGAAAACCTAAAGGGGTCCATTCACTACCTATTCTGCATGGCATTCTGCCGTGCAGAATTATTGCGAAGAAGGACTTATCTATCTCACACTTTGTATTGCTTAGCCCTCCATCATCAGTACTTTTCTTTCCTATCTGGTGTCGGTGGTTTGGCAATTTATGTTACTAAATGTAATGATAACAGGTGGCTGCTATGGTTTTTTTATATTAAAGATAAAAATAGAAAGAAACCGGTCAAGCGCGACTGCGCGAGTCGGACTCGTGCGCTGAGGGTGGAGTTCTGTATCTATATTATACCGCCATTATAAAATTTGAACCTACGAGTATGTTGCCAATTAACATAGGCGTAACTAGGGGTGGGGTCAGAGGGGGGCAGCTATCCCCCCCCCCTGGATTCGGTTTATATCCTCTACTTTTGTCGATAAATGTAAAAAAAAACTTCTAGATGTTCTTAAAAAGATTAAATTTAGATTTTTTAAAGGTCTTATAAGATACATGCGAAAGGCGTAGGACCGTGTGTTGTGGCGTGAATAGGAAGAGGCCTACGTCCAGCAGTGAACTGCCATGGCATAGGTTGATTTGATTGATTCATGATCGTCTACATTAAAATTTGTTAGCACTATAAGTTATTCTGCCACGAACACGACATAAACCGTTACCGAAATCGCTACTGAAGGCCCTCAGTTACTTTTAAAATGGCATTTATTACGTGTGGAAATCCCATAGATATCTTAACTTTTAGTTAGATATAATCCCCAGAGATGTTGTGTGTAATGTGTGTACGACTTTACTCACTTTAGAATTACAAACAGACACTTCAGTTTTCAATTTTATTTATTTGAATAGTAAATTTGAACCTAACTGTATAAATTAAAACAAGTAGTTTTATGCTCATCAGTCACACCTTTATCCCCAATGCGGTGACATTTCACAGTAAGCATCTCCCAGGTCGTGGGTGAGCCCATTGCCGTGTTGAAATAGACAGACGTAGGTTGTGACTACCTGCTGTTGAATTTTTTTAATAAGACCTTTAGCTTACTGTCAACCGGGACCAACGGCTTAACGTACCTTCCGAAGCACGGAAACGCTAGTAAATGGAAATACCACAAAGCGGTCACCCATCCGTAACCAGCCATAGCGACAGTTACTTATCGCAGTGATCGTTTTCAGAACACTGAGTTAGCGGGACTACGAGCGCTTTATGCTCTTAGGAAAATCGGATAATGAAATAATAAAATAATAAATAATAATAAAAAAAAAAAAAAACAATAATAATAATTAAAATAATTTGAATATTTTTTTTTTCCCCCCAAATAATTTGCTTATATCTTTTATTCGTGTTGACTCATGACCTTGTTTTATATTCACCTAATAGGAACTATGCCTATGTCAAAAGACAAGCAAACCCAGAAGACGAATAAGCTATAATTTAAATTAGATTAGTTATTTATGTAAAATGTTAATTTTAAGACTGTAATGTAGTTCAGTAGTACCTTCATGCACCCTTCATGTTTGCAATAAATAATATTATTAATTCATTCATTTATTCAATAGGGGCTATAGACCTAGATTATGCCTATGTAAGTTGGATTCCAGTAATATATATCTATCTATAGCAGAAATGTCTAAAACAACGAGAAAATTTGCTACGAGAAAAATGCTACAAGATCCACATAAACTGTTTAGCATTTTATACCTCTCATTTCGCCAAATACTAGATACCTGCCTTTGGAGATAATGCAATGTGCAGTTTAATCATTTGGAATCAGTAGTTGAACACTAACATATCGATGACACGGACACGACCAGCTTAAACGAATGATGTTCCCTCCTAAGTTACTTTGTCCCCTTACAAATTGAGCAACACGTTGATCCACATCCATCCATTACATTTTAAGCCGTTCACGACCTTCGTAGAAAATCTGTTAAATTTGTATTTAAAAAGTTACAGAATAGTGGCGCTATGGGCTTAGACTGGCGCACCGTAACATATGGAGCCAAAGTATGTGACTCTGTTAACAATCTTCGGGGCTGTGATCGTAAACAATACCAGCAGACATTTTTTTACCATAGAAACGAAGTCCGTGCCTTGAGGCTTAAAAGTATTTTGCAAGCTTATAAAGTTATAAATAATATTGCAAAAAGCAATTGTATGCAAACTATGTCATTACTTTATAGTAGAAAAAAAAAGACGTGTGGCACTCGGAGACTGCCGCGGTAAAGCTATTGCATAGCATACCTTTGTTTTTCGTTGATATTACTTCAAGTTACACTAATATACACGTTAAGTATCACAGAAACCAATCAAGATGCCACGTTGAAACAAGTCCTATATTGTATTAAAACTGATTGGTAGCAGTCGAGCACGTTGAAGCGTTCGTGGCCCCGCGGTCTCAGTGTTCTGTAAACGATCACTGAGTTACGCAACTTTCACTATGGCTGGTTCTCGGATGGGTGACTACTTTGTTGCATTTACATTTGCGAGCGTTCCCGTGCTTCGGAAGGTACGTCAAGCCGTTAGTCCCGGTTGCCAGTAAAATGGCAGTCGTTAAGCCTGGTTGAAGGCCTTAAGGGCGGCTTAAAAAATTTCAACAGCAGGTAGCTACACAACCTGCGTCTGTCTATTTCAACACGGCAATGGGCTCACCACCTATTACGTGGGACAGGACCCACGTAATAGGTGGTTCTATTTCGTGGGTCCGGGTTCGTGTGGATATAATCCACACGGTGAAAAGTGGGCATATAATATGCCTCTGCCACCCCTTCGGGGATAAGGCGTAATGGATATTTATTATTATTTATTTTAACACGTTAAGCCAGCGCTCGGCCGTGCTCGGTGAACAACGTGTGACCTCGTCTCGACCTTCGTCTTAGGATTTTTCCTTACGGAATTTCTTGATTAAAGCCCACTCAAAGCCCGCGATAAAAACTATGCAATAGCTTAAAAAGAAAGCTATTAAATTCTCTTACAAGTAGAGATGTTCTTAAGTCTTTTATCTTTCAAATCATTTGCGCACGTAGGTATAAAAATTATAAGTTTTGTCTCTTAACTAAGGTTATGAGGTCAAACTGATTATTTTTATGTAACGAAGAACATTTACCAATTATTTTAAATTGTCATGCTGTGGTCCATATTGATTTATTCGGAAGAGAGGAGAGATGAAAATGAGTTACAAGGTCTCATACTCTTTAATCAGTTTTTAGCTGAACGACATGTTATTGGTGTATGCCTGAGTCTAACTTGACTCACATCAGAGATTTGAATGTTGATCACTAAATAAGTAATTTAATCGCTCTTTAGTCGAAATTAATCAAGAAATATTAAATATTGTCGAACACTGGTTTTAAAGTTATAAGAGTTTTATCAGGCCGAGCTGGAGAATGCTGACTCCAGCTTAGCCCACGTTGAATCTCAAAATACTGAAGACCTGTTTTCTCTCTAATTTTATCGCTATGTACATGAACGTTTTTACCAAGCCAAGCAGAATTAGACAATTAGGTATTTGAAGTTTTCTGAAATTTATATAATAGATGATGAAACGCCCGCGGAATTATCCTCGTGGAATTATAGGTGCAGTAGATATAAACCTTCCCCTTGAATCTATCCAGTGATGAAGACCATGTGAAAATGACACACGTGGAACAGAATTTTGTTCCATAGATAGAAAGAACTTATGGATCACTTAACTTAAACTTAACTTAACTATCCTCACGCTGTATCCTTGACGGGGTAGTCCGAGAGGACAGATCGCCAGGCATCGCGATCCATGCATACTTCTTTCGCTTCCTGTATATTCATTAATCGCTTCATACGTCTGGCTAGGACGATTTAACCAATGGACGCGTAATGTACTCAATAAAATATGAAATCACGTTCAACCAACTTTCGTGCGAGGGGGAAACTACACACATATTGTTTTCTTACTCTTGCATGAAGTGTTGTCACTGTCTAACAACCAATAAAAATACAACTCTGATAGAAAAATGAAGGTATGCAATACGAATATGACACAATATTATTCAGCTAATTTGAGATGGTAACTCTTTGAATAATGTTTATAGAGAATGAAAGTATATTGAATATAGGCCGATTAAGTTGTTGGTATGTCTTAATAATTAATGGTTTTTGTCAAAAATAGTTGTGTAAATAAAATAAATTTTTACTTACGAGTGAAAACAAACATTAATTGTTCGACCCCTATAACTTTTACACCATTTCACCGCACATTTCCTCATTTTTTCTTTGTAAATTACCCTCCGAACGTGTACGGTAGACTGAGTCCGAGAAACAGCGACTTAGCTAAAAAAAATTAGCAAATGGCAAGCGGGGTATAGGCGCAAACGGTAAGATAGCGCGTCCATTGGTTAAATCGTCCTAGACGTCTGGGTATCCGAGTACTTTTGACTTTTCCGGTTTTGAGTCATCTGCTCACGTGGTCTTCATATTTAAGTCTCGGTGACTTAAATATGAGTACCTTGACTCCTTCTGCCCTTTACTTTCGCACAAGATATATTATTTTTCAATCGTTCCTCACTCATTCGTTGAACGTGTACAAACCAACAGAGCACGCCCTTTTCCAGCTTAACGCTGACACCTTCACTCGGCCAAGGTTACGCCGCACAATTTTCGAAGTGATCGCATCTCCACAGCATTCAGCTTTATTATTATTATATTACCATTATAATCTTAGACACCATGAACTTTCACGCGGCCAATTTACAATTTAAAACAGTCGGTAGGTAAGTATCTACCTACCACAGAAATAGAAGAGTAAGCAGATCAAACGTTTGCGAAAAATAGCGTAGCCTATTTCACACATATAGACAGGTAGCTTAATCCAGGGTCGTATTTAGCTATCATTTAATAAATAACCGTGTTGATAGGTTATTAGTAATGAAATGAGTCGGCAATAAAGGAGTTTCAAATCGAACCAACAAGATGCTTTTTGACACATTATGACATAGATTTCGGAACCCGATTTTGAACAGCAATTTAATAAATAAATATTGAGGGACACTTGTGCTATGGAATCTCGACAACTGATAAACATACTTATATATTTATAAATACATAAATATTATACATAAGAACACCCAAACTCCAAAATAAATATTTGTGGATCACACAACTATTTGTTCTGACCCGGCTATCGATCCCGGGACCTCAGCGCAGCAATCGCATACACCACCACTTACCACCGTGATAGACGATAATCGATGCAGTGAATCGCGACACATGTTTTAGTAGGTAATACAAAGTAGACCATTTGTAAAATGTCAAGACCACGTAGCTAACAGTATAATTAATGACGATAAAGTTATTCCATTCTTTTAATTTTAGAGTAGATACCTACTGCTTGAATTATAATACTATGCACCTCGTGAAAATCACAGGCGATGGGGGTGGGCCGGTGCTAGCTCCTTTGATCTTGACCTTTCCAACCGCATTAATGCGCACACGTACTTTGTCCATTGAGACATGCTATACTTGACGAATAAGAGACCTAGGACTCCTTTGAAGCAAACCCATGGCGCAGCTCGACAGTATTATGCTGACAGAACCTGCTCCGTCACAAATTGACAAAAATAAAAGACACGTCGGTGATTAGGACCTTAGCTATCTACTCCTGGCTATTTCCTGGTGTATAAGACATACGCAGTATTTGTGAGTGATGGGATGCCAAATAATCCTGCAGTGGGACCCTCATTCGAACATATAGCTGTAGTTGGGAGAGGGAAGACTAACCGGTCAACAAAGGCAAGCCTGTTGTGAGAATTGCTGCGCTCCTGAGATATAGACCCACGATTTGTACTACACCGAAAGCACCTTCACCAAACAGAAATACTGTCTTATAGGGTTTAAGATAAGATAAAATTTAAACCACTATTGTACAAACCTTTTATTTTACAATTTTTAACAGTTATTTATTGATTATATTATTGTAAACCTAAAACAAGATTTCCATAACATTTAGATACACTGAGTATTGAAATATAACATTTTGTGGCCTCCGTACTAAATTCGTCCCTGATTACTTGAAATAGCATTACAGTACAAAGTGTAACTAAATTAACAAAAAACTTAGCTGTAGATGACGACAGCAACCAAACGATTTATGGAACAGATACTATGAACAGTTAGCAATAACCTTTTCAAGTGTTCATCAAGAAATTTCATCATTTTGGATACAGATCTTAGTGTAACAGTACGTGGTCGTAAGTGGTACATAAATTATCCATGAAAAGTTATTCCTGGTGATTTCTTGTTCACCACTCTATGTTTTGTTTGAATAATTGAACTGTTTACATATGTTTTTCTACTTTTGTTACATTTTACAATAATTTTATGTAATATTTTCACTTCGATACATAAAACTTTGATTCAAAGATGACAGCGACGGTTGACATTAGTAGAAAAATTGGCTACACGCTGGTTGCTGTCAAAGTGATAAAGATAGCTTTATACAACAAATGGCAAGAGTGAAAAGAATAAAGTATTACACCATAAACAAAGGAATATGTTTGATCTGCTTACTCTTCTACATCTGTGCTACCTACCTACCTACTATTGAGATTGTAAACATATTTGATCAACAAAATTCATGATGACCCTTAACTCTAAGCAAGATTTTGAATCTTGCATTTAATATTACCAAGCCCAAATATTTAAGTACTACTCTTACTAAGTAATAATGAGTTATTTTTATTACTATGAGATTATTATACAATTATAGGAACTGTAGAAATAATTAGATAACTTTCAAAGTTTATGAATTATTAATTTTACTGAATAAAAACAAAACTACCATTTTTACCAAATCCAATGGTTAGTTGAAGAGGCAGCGCGTCAGACAAGCACACACTACCTACCATACCACAATACCATTCGGAGCTCTCACGCCAAGACCGTTTTTAGCTAGCTACCGCTTATAAGGAAAAACAAAATAGATGTCACTTTAGCTCAATTACTTTTTTGGTATTTAGTCTAGTTGTAAGTATATGGTCTTTGGAATTGGGTTACAACAACGAGTACAAAAATATGCATAAGGCACATTTTAATAAATAAATGGTCTGTGAGGCACATTTACGAAGTTCTTGTCTCCAGATGTTCGTGAAAACTTGTAAGTACCAGAATACTGATGATGGACGGCCAAGCAGTGCAATATGTGAGCTATGTCTGCTTCGCAGTCATGCACGGCGGGCTGCAATGCAGGATAGTGAATGGGCCCCTTAATAAAAGGGAAAATAAAATTATAGTACCCATTTACTACATAACGCGCTTCAAGAAGCGCTCGTGGCCCCGCGGACTCAGTGTTCTGTAAACAATCACTGCGTTGAGCAACTTTAACTATGGCTGGTCCTCGGATGGGTGACCACTTTGTGGCATTTGCATTTGCGAGCATTTCCGTGCTTCGGAAGGCATGTTAAGCCGTTGGTCCCAGTTGCCATTAACATGGCAGTCGATAAGCCCAGTCGAAGGCCTTATGGGCAGCTTGAAAAATTTCAACAGCAGGTCGCCACAACCTGCGCCTGTCTATTTCAACACGACAATGGGCTCACCAACTGTTACGTGGGACAAAAGTACATATGGTGAAATGTGGGCGTATAGTATACCTCTGCCTACCCCTTCGGGGATAAAGGCGTGACAATATGTATGTATTTATGTATTTACTACACACCTAACATGCTATCTTTTGGAATTTTTCACAATTTAAGATATCCGTGGACTTCTACAAATAGTATTGCTAAACCAAAATTTGTCATAAAACTTTTTTGTAGCATTAATGCCATGGTTGCACTAATCTCGAACAAGATTGTGATACCGTTGTTCTTTTCTCGGACGAGAAACCCTTTGAAGCGGCTAAAAAAACCGTCACCGACCGGAGAACAGGCGAGCCTGAGAACGAAAAGACGAGAAAGTGATCACATTCACGCGTCTCGGCGTGAGCGTGTAGCGGCTATAACATAACACCTCTGTATCGTCCGCGTTCAAGAAGTGAGTTCCACCCACCTGGTTCCACCAATAAATTTAACCCACGACGCCCGCGGCCCTTTTTCGTGAGTGGAACGGCAATTTCAGCGGCAATGGCAGCGAGGTACAAGAATGGCAGCACAAGTGTTCAATGTTCAATGCACGAGTACTGGACCTCTGGTGTTGCAAACGTCCATAGGCTACAGGGACCACTTTCCATCAGGTGGGCTGTATGCTTATCTGCCACCTCAGACCCAATACCCTGTGTCCGTGGTTGGTACAAAATAATCCTTTTGCAAAATTAATTTAAAAAAAAAACAATATATTAAAGTAAAAATATATTTAATGATACCTACAAATTTTATCAATATATTATTTCAGCTTACAAACCAATTACACAATAACTGTGATCTACTTAGTATTGATAGGGGGTTTTACATTTCTTTTTTAATACCTTCCTAGCACCTTGTACTGGGGGACCTTTAAAATATTTTTCTATGGCAACTATTACATTGATAGTTTTAGAAACTATTAAAATATGTAATTCACAACACCTTATTATTTTTAGTAAGTATACTTAGTACATTCAAATCTAAGGTACTAATAAGGAAAGATATGACTGACAATTCTAACATCTACTTAATATCAATATTGAAAAATAATATAGGTAGTCGTAGACAGATTAACCAATAGACTAAAGTACGCTGTAACCGGGTGTGAGACAGAGATATTTTTGTGTAGTGTTGTCAGATTATTCAATTTTCCAAAATAATGGGCTGATATATCAAATGTTTTGGTGTTGTAAAAATAATTCTTATTATTATCATTTACAGTAAAAGAGATAAAAACGTGATTTGGTCCATTGGTTACTCTATTTACGAGTATAGTCCTAGGTATCCTAGCAACTTGTAGAAACGAGGAACAGTAGACGTATAGTAGGGCTGTCCTTCCGAGGGCTTACCTAGGACTCCTGGCTATAGACAGATGGAAGGGAAACGTGTGGTAGGAGTCCGGCATAGCATCCATAAGGACATCCACACGAAAAAAAAACAACGTATATTGAAATTAATATACTTCATACACTTCCATACATTTAAAGGACCTTTATTTTATGATATTTACATTTCTATATAATTTCTTCTCATACAAAAATACAATGACACTGTTCTTTTATTAATTCCACCGTGTGGTCCAAACGCAAAATCTACGTAAAACATATATCGGTAATAATACTACCGATACCAAAGTACTTTTATTCATGAATTCAACACATTTTTTGTATGTTACACAAATAGAAAATAAAAAGTCGTAGAACAGAAGTTCTTCAGTGTATGGAAAAAGACTAACGGCCGGTTTCAATATTCTTCAGTTAACATAGATCGCTACCACAGATACACAGTTGATTTTTAACGTTTGTGACAGTTAGTTCAATGTCGTAGGTAAATATTTATATTTGTCTTTGGTTACTGAAACAGAAATTTTCGTCGAAGGTACCGATGGTAACTATTTTGACATTATTATAGACAATAGTAAAAGATAGATAGGTTATTGAAAAAGTTATTAGTTTCTTATAAACACGTGAGCAGATTGCTCAAAAACGGAAAGGTCAAAAGTACTCGGATACCCAGACGTGCGTGTATGAAGCGATTGATGAATCTCGAAGAAGCGAAAGAAGTATGTATGGATCGCGAAGCCTGGCGATCTGTCCTCTCTGACTACCCCGTCAGGGATACAGCGTGAAGATAGTTAGTTAGTTAGTTTTTTTTAACTTGTATATCTTAATCCACTTGAAACTTAAAAGAGCAAAGAAGAAGGCAAAAGAGTGATGAAAACTGGTTAACGGAGTTTGTTTTATTATAATACGAACAAATTACGAAGATGATTCAAATGCTTTACATTCATTTCCCTCCTCAACATTCATTCTTACTAAGTTTGACACAAAGTATTACAATTGCCAGACCAGATAAATTCTACATATATGAAAATTCTCGAAGATTACTCACAACACTTAATAAAGAAATATATTATTTACAAATAATACTAATTTTGATATGACTGACGACGCTGAGAACATAATATTTATAAACAGACTTATTTTGATCAATGTTTTGTTTCATCTTCCAATTTCAATAAAAAAATAATGCCAGGTAACAAAAAATAATGGCAACAAAATCGCAATTAATGGACGGATATACAATCACAATTAATATACATAATCATAAAAAAATTTGCTTAAAACTATTATGAATTTAAATAATATTTTACGATTTCATTGTTCATGGTTTAGTAACTAACTTTATAATGAAATCAAGCGTTACATGGCGGAAATGTATCGTGAAGCGACAGTGGAGGGAGGACTGGGAGAAAACCTACCATAAACCCTCGATTCCTCAATCTTAGCTGAACAGTAGAGGATTACTTTGATCCTGGGGTTATCCTGCCAAGGGCTTAAACGGGACTCCCAATCATAGGTCTCTGTGTGGTTTTAGTCGGCAGGAGTTCGGCAGAATTCATTAAAATTGCCACACGTAAAAAAAACGTTCCTCTCAACCAATAGTAACGGAGGAATGACGAATCGAACTCCTAAAGGAGAGAGATGAAGGATAGGTAGTTACACTCCAGAGGATCAGTAATGTTACTTTTGGTATTGGCAATCGGCGATTTAGTTAAGGTTTATCTATCACGCCTTATCCCTGAAGGGGTGGTAGAGGCATGTTATACACCCACTTTTCACCATGTGTATTCCTGTCTCACGTAATAGGTGGCGAGCCTATTGCGGTGTTGATATAGACAGACACAGATTGTGGCTACCTGCAGTTGAAATTTTTCAATCCGCCCATATGGCCTTCAACTGGGCTTAACGACTGCCATGTTACTGGCAACCGAGACCAACGGCTTAACGTGCCTTCAGAAGCACGGATTCAGTCACTTGCTAAATGGCAACTTCGATACATATCCAAACGCAGGAAGAAACCGCGCGATTCAAATGCTGTATCTAGACGCAAAGTGTCTACATAACGCGATGCAGAATGGATAAATTCGCAAAATCGTCGGTCGCCAATGCAAAAACTAGCCTGTCTACAGTGTTCTTACGTCGACAAGTGTTTCGTCTTGAGGCATCCTCAAGCTTGGTAGCAATTATGCACATTACAATACGGTAGAATTAGTGTATTGTACGGTTATAATAATTAAGTAGAATATCCTTTTTATTTACTTATTTATATAAAATACAATCATTGCTGATTTATCTATAAGCGCACATGTATTACAGCCTAGTAATGCGAATGTATGAAAGAGTTCCCGTACATACATACATTTTCATTACGTAACTATGTATATATACATTTTCACGTCAGAACAATGAGACGAATGGACTAAGTCTACTTTGAGAAGTCCAAACAAGACATACAGTATACTCGTGAAGTCAGTAGCGATTTAGACACGGCGGATTAAAATCATTTCTAGCACGTAAAAATGCCAAATTGAATGGTAAAAAGGCTGCACAAGTTATGATAAAAAAGATCAATATTTCATAATTGAATTAAAAGAATATCGATATTTATTCACTGATTTTTAAAACAATATAGTGCTACTACTGCCATCTCTTTAAATGTCGACGAACTACGAGAATTATCACCAAATCATTGTAGTTCAGGACTATTGAAAGAGATGGCAGTAGTTTCTTTTAGTACCATTCTCGTTCGGAGGATCGTATTTTTACTTCTTAAATATTGCCAACACACCAGAAACATAAAGCAAAAAAAAAGAAATCCCGTCTTCGCTAGCAAGCCTCCTTTTTCTCTATTAACGGTAGGAATTTTCAAAAACCCTTTTTAGTGAATGTCTATGGTCAGGACAACTATCTATATATGTCAAATTTGAGACAAATCCGTTCGACTGGTGGTGGTGGAGCTGTGCGTTAATAGACCAATCAGTCACGGTTGCCATTTATAACAAACATCAGGAACTGCTACATATTACACACAGATTCTTTATGTTATCAAGAAAAATGGAGATATATTGAGATCACATACTTAGGTATTATCTAAATCGACCCATTCACATTAAGACTGCTAGTGTTCAAATCTTACTTTTAGAAAGTATGTTGTAATTTTGAAAATTTGTGAAAATATTTAGATGTTTGTTATTCAATGACGTTCTAAACCCTGCACCAATCTATACTATTATATAAAGCTGATTGTTTGGTTGAACGCGCTAAACTCAGGAAATAACAAGGAGAGTCGGTTTTAAAAGATTCTTTTTGTGTTGGATGATAGCCGAGGAAGGCTATATAGGCTTATATGGGCTATATATCATCACGCTACAACCCTGGAGAGTGGAGCAGTAATCATAAAAGTAAACAAATCAGGCAAATATTTATGCATTATTGTAGAATTTATTAGCGACGGGATTACATAGGTGTGACGGGAGGTCGCAGTTTGTCACTGGCGAAGCCGGTGAAGTTACCTAGTTTGGTATACACATTCACCAACTTTAAACCAAAGTTAATATATTAAGTGACACATAGCCTATACTTCTTATCCCGGGTATGGGTACAATTACATGTGGGAAACTGGAACAGGAATAAATTTACCAGTGACCGATATGCATTGTTTATCGAAAGTTTGTGATTATGGTACAAGGCTAGCCATCAATGATGTCTTCTTATTTATTTTTAATATAAAATAAAAAATGTAAATGGCAATGTCTTAGCATGAATGGGCTATTTAATTATATGAAGATATTTAATAGAATTGTATTTTAAAATATTTAAGTTTAAAGTAACTTTCAATCTACAGCAACAATATATTATCTTACACGTAAATTTTTGGGCAACTGAGTGAATGTGTTTCTTGATATACAGAACTGAATTTCATAGCGTCGATGTTAAACTCAGTCGGTTTACATTTCCAAATTTTTGTCTCTGATCGCAGTTTTTTATCTTCACGCTGTAGCCCTGACGGGGTAGTCAGAGAGGTCAGATCGCTAGGCTTCACGATCCATGCATACTTTTGTCGCTTTCTGCAGATTCATTAGTCGCTTCATACGTGTATGAGGTAGCGAAGTCAGAACCTTCAAAATTTATGTAATAAAATTACTGCGACACTCGCAGTCAGTCAAACCTTCGGGGTTCGCCCCAGCTAGAGTTGAGTTCAGAAAATTGAGACATGCAACCGGAACATTACGCTAAGATAAGAGGGAATAACAGTTTCTCTAAATATAAACAGCAGGTCTTGAACAAAAACACCAGTACTGTAATGTCATTGAGTACAATATGTGAAAATACAATATGTGTTCACATATTGTACTCAATGACATCCGAAATACATAAAATATCTGCTAACCTTTGAAAATGTCGCAAGGCAAAACCGGTCAGGTTTAAATAATAAATAAGTGTAACAGTACAAGTGTCTTTGTTCATGATGTGTAGCAAGTTCCACCAAGTGCCATCAATCAATTAACAGTGTAAACAGTCGAAAAAAAGCAGGAGCAGGCATACATTTTCACCGCGCGTTAGAAAGAGAGGGGGATATTACTTCCTCTCCTACGCCGTACTGGTGGTCTACTCTCCCTCCGTCTTACGAATTTTCGACCAGACCATGTGTTCTGACACGAGTTTAAATTTTTTTTACTCACATCAAAGTGTACAAAGCCGTTAGAGAAGTTTTCACTTCAATAATAAGAAAAACTCACTCAATTGCCCATAAGTAAGCGCTATTTCATGAAATTCACCATTGATATAATTAGACACATCTCGAATAATATTCTAAACGAAGTTTAAAAGTTAATCATTAATTAATCTAACGAAAATTATTATCACAACGACTATTATTATAATGTATTTACAAGATTATCATAAAACAAATTTCGCTTAATATTAATTAATCCTACGTTATCAAAATATCATTGTAATTTAATTAATAATTTGTATTTACTATTCTAATAAAGGACAGAACTAGAACTTAGATTAATAAATACTGATTTCATAATTGAAAACACTCAGTTTCATTAACACTAATAACTTTTGTAGTTCACTAGCTTTCAACCAAAATGCAACGTTACACAATATGTTAATTGTTTAGTTTTAAAAATCATTTTTATATCTGAAATATCAATTTCACACCTTTACCCCGAAGTTGCATAGGATAGCAGCCTAAGTGCCACACCACTGGTGTTGCAAACATCCATAGGTTAAGGTGAAAACTTACCATCAGGTGGGCCGTATGCTTGTCTGCCACCTCAGTGGGATAAAAAAAAGAAAGATATTATAGCATACTTTTTACCAGTTGTATTTGTAACCACGTAATATATGATGATCCTTTCTTCTTTGTCTAAATACTAAAGTGGCAAACAAGCGTACGAGCCACAAAATCGATCATCACCGTGATCTAGTTACCATAGGGTAAGCCTAGTTTCTCCACAAGTCCCTCTGGTGAACAGAGGGCACAGTGGAGAAACACTGAGGAAATGAATTGAGTTTCATAACCTTCAGGTACTATCGACAGAATGCTTCTACATACCGAATATGTTAAAGAGAAGCGAAGAAGGGTTTTTCAACTGTCGAGTGTCTGGAATCCAGTGGTTCAATTGTGTTACAACAAACACAGTCATACTAAATACATGCGTTGACACTGTGAGTATGGTGTGATCGAGTTCGAGACAGTAATGATATTGACGTGATATGAAACAAATTTATAAATTAGAATTAATTTTGAAAAGTAATTAGTATTCTGACTATACCAATATGGAAAACATCCGGAAGGGATTCTAGTCGAGAGTCCTTTCCCAGTGCGGGGGACCCTTTTTTTTTCAACATTTGAAAAATCTTTTAATGAAAAAATAGATAAAAGAAAATCTTGAGAAGTTTTGAAAGCCTTAACTAATTAATGAAACTGAGTGTAATCCAAATCCCCCTCAAAATGATTCTAGGGGGGTTTCCTTTAACTCATACGCAAATCTAGGCCTCTCATAAATTTTTATCTACTACTCTAGTGGGTAATCAATTTCCTTTCTATAATGATAATGTCAGCTTATTCAATTAATGTAATGGAATTGCGGACGATTGTAGACAATAAAAAAAACAATATGGTATATAATATAGTCTACTACATTGTTTTCAGTGAGTTTAGCTATGATTTGAATCATTTCCAAAAATAAAAAGCTATTTTCATACAAAATTGTTGGTCTAAACTTGACCGGATTGTCATGTATGCCATTCTATAGACTATGGTTATACCACACACCTAAAAAAGTACGAACGCCAATTTTAAAGTGCACATGCTTTTTAGACATGCCACGTAAATTATAAAAGCTATATTATTATGTACCGCGTGGAAGTCAATTCCTTGTAACTTTTGAACAAATCCTTGTACCTAATTTTTATACTTTTATACTTCACCATGCACGATGGTATTTTAGTAGAAAAGTTGATGAATAATATTTTTCTGGCGCTTTCATCTAAATGGTTCGTAATGGTGATGATTTGACACAGTTTTTGTGTCTGTGTGTAGTAGATTACACAGTTATAGTTACCTATAATTGTAGCTTCACGAATTGCGTGTCAGCTTCAAGTCTAACAACTCGTCCGTACTTTTTTAAGAGTGAGGTTATATCCAAGTCTATGGCAAGCTTCACCTATATCTCGACGTGTACAACTTTATGGTTATACCTATATCTATAGTCAACATTATGCTCAATTCCTTGAATACTTTAGCAGTGTATTGCTACATGGTATCTAATAAGAATACGACGTATTTTGGCATTGCGTGATCAGAGCTTGGTATGCTTGACGGTGTCCGTCCAGTAGTTCTGGATTGTCATGGCCTCTAAGGAGTTGAGGAACGAATCGTTGTCCAGGCTATACATCTCCTCCGAGTTATCCTGAAATTAAAGACAATATGGTGGGTTTGTAAATTGGCACTTATTCTTATTTCTTCCACTACACTAATGTCCACGTGTCACCGAACTATGATGCCTCATCCCACAGTGTAGGCCGGAGGTCAATTCATAGCTGTTGGTTCACGCACAGAAAGTATTTTATTTATTGTGTACAAGACGTTTTCGTATGTCCACACTGTAACTAAAAGCTACACGCCACTTTCATTGAAAATTACATCGTAGCTGTCAACCTGCTGACTGATTTATGAAGCTCGAGCGGAGGTACCCCAGCAGGAAGAGAAATTCTGAAGTCAGACTGCGCTGCAATACCATGTTAACCAAATGAGTTGTATTTCAAAGTCAAACGCCATACGAGACTCCCAATGACCTAAAATACCTTGAACATCTAACGGTCATTCCTTCAGAGTCCTGGGGAAATCGTCCACAAGATTACTTGGGTCTTCAGCCACACAGGCAGAAACAATTCAACGAGCAGTTTGGTCTGTCCACCTTGGCCATGCCCATGCCCACCATATATCTAATGATATCCCATACTCGCGGCGATGAGAAGTCCATGAGGATTCCGCATGTTAAAAGTGTGGACACGGGAACCGATTTTAGAAGAGACGAGAGTCGTTTCCGCCAATATCGATGCAGTTATATCTCATTTGTTTATAGCTGTCAAAGGGTTGCGCAACTACCTTCCGACTTCAAAAACGAAATACTGCAGTGGATATAGCAAAGAACACACTATCCCAAGTTTCGACGGCCTCTAATGCTACCAGAAATAATGCTAAGAGTATGAGGATAAAACAAACTTACCCTTATAGTGCTGTCATCAAGATATCCGCTGGAATCAGGGTTGGAACACTTATCATTCAAAGTTTGGGGCTTGTTCAAGTACCTCCTCCTATACATCACGAACGCAGTACTCCCAGCTAAAGCAGCCAGCACCAGTGCAGCAAACGATATCCCAGCTATAGCTCCTGTGTCCATTCCTCCTTTGCCATGATCAATTATCCTTATAGAAGATTCTAAATTCAATGGTATTCTTGATTGAGAAAATGGAGTCTCCTGAGAAAGAGTTTTTTCAGTTACAATTCTACTCTCTGCTGCGTTACCTCCGCCTTCTTTGACGTAATCAGGCCTAGTCAGATTGCGTTTTTTGGCTGCGAACGTAGCGTTCTGCGTTTCAGTAAGATTTCTGAAAGGAGCTATTGTGGAGTTTAAGATTGGGTTCTTGGTACTTTTGGTATTGCTGACTTCTGTAATATTGACTTGTGTCCATTGTATTGTTGTAGGTTCCGTCGCGTTTATTGCCGTTATATTTGGAGCATTTGTTATTGCTGTCTCTGTTTGATTTTCTGTAATATTCGGGGTTTGTACGGTGACAGGTATCTTTGGGTAATACAAAGCTCGGCTCTCTCGCTCAGACAGGGGGTGGTCCAGCTCTATGTCTGTGGTGATATGTTGTAGTTCCTCAGACTGGGGCGCTGATTGGCTTCGCCCGCTGCTTACTGAAAAATAAAGCAAGATACATTTCAAATATACTGAATTAGTACATGCAAAATAAATATTAACTTAGTAGATATTTAGGACAGACGTTTAGGACCCACAGCATAGCACATCAGCAAACAATAAATATTGTGGGTCATTTTTTTATACAGCGCAGAAAATCAAGACTCGGAAGAAGAATCGGAAGCGCTCGTGGCCTAGCGGTCTCAGTGTTCTGTAAACGATCACTGAGTTACGCAACTTTCACTATGGCTGGTCCTCGGATGGGTGACCACTTTGTGGCATTTACATTTGCGAGCGTTTCCGTGCTTCGGAAGGCACGTTAAGCCGTTGGTCCCGGTTGCCAGTAAAATGGCAGTCGTTAAGCCTGGTTGAAGGCCTTATGGGCGGCTTGAAAACTTCAATTCACGGCAATGGGCTCACCACCTATGGGACAGGAATCCACACGGTGAAAAGTGGGCATATAATATGCCTCTGCCACCCCTTCGGGGATAAGGCGTGATGATAGATAAATATTCCTAAATACATACATATAATAGGTATTTAGAAAACACCCATACTCCTATACAATATATTTGTCCCGACCCGGGAATCAGCGCGGTATAGACTACCATACACTACCGCTTACGTCACCGAAGTAAGTATAAGCCTGTTCAATGAAATCCTTATTATTGTGAAACAGATCAAAAAAATCTTTTGAATCAACGATGTTTTTCAAATTTGACCTATGCTGTTACGAGCTAAATTATTATTTAGATGTAACTGAATTGAAAAACAATTAATTTTGCTGTTCTGAGCATGACTTAAAGGTAAGTATGACAAAGTTTAGGCAACATTAAACCGACAAATAATATTTTCGATTTGTACGTAATATAGGAAACCAACTTCCGCGATAAAATACGTTAATTGGTAATACTTATATTGTTCCGTATTTCGTATGTTCTTATTTTAAAAATAAACTTCTATAGTTTTAATACGAGTAGACGCTGGCTATGGTGGTGGACAATTGTGACATCTTAGGTTTTGCGAACAACTGGAAGTGTAAGAAATAAGCGACTATGACACATTTGAATTTGGAATAATAACTTTCGTGAGCTTTGTTTATTATTACCCTTTCATCCACATTCGTAACTGAACTTTCGTAACCAGCTACAGCAGTGGAATCTTTTCTTGTTTGATAACTAGTTATGAAAACAGATCCTTTACTAACTAATTAAGTGTAGGGACAGCCCGTCTAATTTCGGATCTAATGGAGGTCCTTTTTCAATTCAAGAGTGCAGACACATTTTTGACAAAGGCGCTCTATTAATAAACTGTATTCATAGATAACAGATGTCCATTAAGTTCGACAAAAACCGTTGTTATAGGTGTCCTAAGGATTGCTGTTTTTATTGAAGTGGGATTTTAGCCCAACATCCTTTAAAAAAAAAGAATAAAAATGTACATATATGACAAAAGTGTATACGGTGAAATGTGGGCGTATAGTATGCCTCTGCCTACCCCTTCAGGGATAAAGGTGTGACAATATGTATGTATGTATGTATCCTTTATAAAACCTTGATTAAATTGTATTATGTATAATTTAATTAAAAAAAACTTTGTATGCATCCCTTATATTTGCACCAGAGAAGAACAAACACGATACGCAGTTTTACATTCGTACTATGTTCTAAGCGTATCTATTACTTCATAAAATCCAACATAAAATCAAAGGGAAATAATATAACTTCAGTACATAATAGCACAAATTGTGAAATTTCAAAATAGAGGTTACCACTCAGTACGAAATCACCGTATACTACGTAAGAGCAAGACAGAAAGAAGTAGTTATTGACTACCAGTTAGAAAAGGACAGAGTTAACCCATAGAACATGTAATTTATGAAACATGAAATGGCAGCACTAAGCGGGGTCATCTGGATTATCTTCTTAACAACTCTTTCACCGAAGTCTCAAGTTCAACAGTATCTAACTGTCTATATTGGCAATACATTTTATGTTTACCTATCGGTCACGCATTATGCCCGAAATGGTGGCAGAAGTATATTTCATTGTATACATTTTTGTCCCAGGTGGTGAGCCCATTGCCGTGCTGCAATGGACAAACGCAGGTTATAGCGACCTGCTTATGAGATTTTGCATGCCTTCAACTGGCATTAACGACTGCCATGTTATTGGCCGCCAGGACCAACTATTTAACGTGCCTTCAGAAAGGCGGAAACGCTCGAAAATGCAAATGCCATAAAGCGGTCACCCATCCGATGACTTGCCATAGCAAAAACTGTTTAAAGCAATGATCGGTGAGAACACTGAGTAAACAGGGTTAATAGTGTTTCAATTACTTATAAATTGTGCGTAGAACCGTGTTTTTTTTAAATATTATGGATTTTTTTTACACACCGCCGTTTTGCCCAAATTAAGTTTGAGTTATGGGATCTAGATGACTGATAAACTTACTTACATGTTAGGTTTAGGAAACACCCAAACCCCGAAACAAACTAAATATTTTTATTTTTTCCGACCCGGAAATTGAACCCTGGACCTCAGTCGCTGCAGTCGCATATACTACAACTGCGCCATCGAGGCAGTCAATGTGTGTTGTGGCGTGAATTGGGAGAGGCTTATGGCTTATAACCAGCAGTGGACTGCCATAGTCTGATTGATAAATTTAAATTACACCTTATTGTATGATATATCTTGATTTTCCTGCTATCATTAACAACGAGACATATCTCGTTGTTAATATGAAAAGATACATAAAAATGGTGGTTTAATAATAGGTACCGTAAACTGATGGGGTAATGCGCTACCACGGTGCGTATCCATCGCCTTTATTAGCAGCCGGTGTGACGCACAACATAAAGATGACATTAAAACTAACTACGGTTCGATAATAGATGCACAGATAAATTCTTTATTGTTTTCCATTACATACAGTATTTTTACGACTTAAAAACTATGTATGAGAGTACAATAGCCGGTTTTATCGATAAAGCGACCTCTTCCAGCCTACAACAACATCGACAAACCAATGTATTTACTTTGACAGACATTTATTTTATTTATCAGAATAACAGATTCCAATTTACTAGTGAAGCGGATTTGCTTACTTAGGATAGGATGTTAGAGTTTGCGAAGACTAATGTTGTTTGAACCAAGGCTTTCGTAATTTATTCCTCAAGGTATCTACGAAAAGCTGGCAGCAAGGTTACGGATTACGGATGAACAAATCTAATGAATAGTTGTTTTCTTTTAAGATGGAAACATAAGTAAGATTTTTTTTTATTTTGAGCACTTTATGGTCGAGAAATTGGATTCGTGGAGTCCAAGTGCACGTTCGCTCTATTAAGATATATTTAGTCTGTCTGTCGATTCACGATAATCTTTAAAACTAGGTACATCCAGCACGGATTATCATACGACATACACTAATATCTGACAAAAACCATACCCTGAGAGATATAACAAAAACAAACAACGATATTTAGATTGAAACGATATATAGAGAATTAGATTTTTATAGGTCTACACAAAAATTGCTTTTATACACTCTGGGAAACGGATATGGGAAAACATCACCACGCGGGCGAAGTTGCGGGCATTACCTAGTCAGCCTATATAATCCCCAATTCTAATGCAAGACCATGTACTGTAAATAAAAGATTGTTTAACTTGGCTCAAGTCTGAAGGTCGGTTCACGACTGTAATTGGCGGCGGCCGATCTATTTATTCCTGTTTACTCAAAGTTTAATAGCTTTTGTAAAATGGAGCGTATACGTTGAAATATGTGTTCCATATTACAATAATATTTGGGGAATTTCAGTAATGTGGGTAAATGTCTCATAATACTTTCCGATTCACCATCCTTTTGAGATTCTCGAATCAATTCAACGAATCGGACCTCAAGTTTGAAATTTCGGCAGAATTTTTATGTTGAGCTAGGAATGAGGCTGGCAAAAAGGGTAGTTACATGGTTTAGTTTTTTTTTATATCAAGCTTGCCAAAATTACGTGTGATGAAAAGCCATGGCGATATCTAGCGAATTGAGTCTTACTACAGTTCATTATACTACTGACAATGTTCCTCAAGTTGGCGGTCCAATGATGAGCATTTTCACTCTCTGCTTGAAGAAAACACGTGCGCTGGCAGAGCTTTCCAGCTTCCTATGGTTCGACGAGAAACGATTTTTTAAATTGCTTAGTTCTGGCGAAAATTCTGCACTGTTTGTTTGTGTCGAGTTCCTTTTCTTCACAATGACTTCGTGCGTTAGTCAGAAGGCACTACTTGCCTGTGAGGTTAGGCTCCGAGATAATCGGTATCGGGATGATGATGATGTTCTATTTTAACTTAATATCTGACTGATCGACTTACATTTTTTTACCATCACAAGCTTACTCAATAAACTACAGGTAGTACAGGTTAAGTCACTGCGACTCAGGCAAAGAGAGTCCCCACGCGAATAGAAAATTAAACTAAAAAGTATCAAAAATTGGGTAGATCTTCATTTATCATTACGGGCATATGGTGATGGAATGCAATGGGGATTCCAAGTCAAAAATGCCTTCCTGGCTATTAAATTCCCTTTGGCTGAGGTTAAAATGATGCATATAAATTAAACTAAAAATAAAATTCTAAGTTAATTTAAGAGAAGTACAATTTGAACAAATTTTACACTTTATCAACGTTTGACGTGGTGGGAGCCTTTACACCCAAATAATATTTTATCCCTTCCTTATTTTTTTTATGAAACCCGTTCTCTGTACAGTCTCTGAGTGAAGAATAGCAGACCTACGCTACGCTGTCCATGACACTGAAAGTGTAAAAGTGTAAAATCTTACCAGACCGTGGTGTCCTGTAACAAAGTTAATTACAAATACTATCGTTAAAAATACGGTTCCCTTATTTACAATAGACTAAGGTCAATAAATCCAGGGTATGAGACCAGTTATGGCATATTTGACAAGTTACATCACAATGCCTTTGTTTTCAAGGCTCGTAAGACACAATCGTAAGTACTTTTTAGACTTCTAACAACGACGGATACAAGGGGTAAAAGTGTCTGGCCATGTCGCCAATGCCTGGTCACAGGAGAAACAGAATCCTGAAGTCGTGGCTTGAGGTGGTGATGGAAAACATGCACGATGTTGACCTTATTATAGGGATTGAGCAAAGTGATGGAAAACGTATGGAAAGCAGACCTCGGGTTAGCGGACAGCGGGCGAGGTGAGGGTTTGGATTCAACCAGGATTAACTATCGGATGTTGATTTTAAACTTCCAGATAACTTAGGATATGAATTGCCTGATACTAAGGTGTATAATCCCTGGGGACATAATTACTAACTAAACGATTGTACCAACATGTCTATTTTCATATAGCCCGACTAGTTGTACCTTTTATATTTTAGAGAATTAACAAAAAAAATATCACAAATTATATATTAAAATATTCCTTAATAACCACTCTATCTATTGGTGAAAACAGCTTAAAAGGTAGGTACTGTAGTTTTTACGTTTATCGCGAACAGACAGACAGGCATGGTCGAGGACTATGTTTTATAATAATGTAGGTAGTGATGATACCGAAAACTCATCGTGCGCGAGTCCGACTCGCTCTTGGCCGGATTTTTATGTCAGTAATCATGTAATCTTTCTATGTAACTCCAATGTCGAAACATACAGATGTTTAATATGTAAAGCTGAGTATAAAACGCAACGGTCCACCGATAATTGACGAACGTTATTACAAAAGTAATTATCTACTAAGTATAACAATAGCTTCTAAGTGTTACTACATCTCATTAAGCGAGAGGGATGATGTTTAGTCTGATAGCAGCATCAATTATTAATACCATGTAACATTTCGGGTTACTTGTGCCCGAGCCGTATCGAATAATCGACTAAATGACCTATTTCTGCAATTTACTTATCATTCACGACTTTATCCGCAGAGGGGTGGTAAAGGCATACTATAGGCCCACATTTCACGGTCCCACATTTCACTGTTCTGTCAACTGTCTGCAAGCTGTCAACATGGCTTAACAAATGCCATATTACTGGCAACCGGGAACAATGGCTCAACGCGTGCCTTCCGAAGCACGGAATTTGGATTATCTGCTGATTGCTGCTGTGAATTAAAACGTCTAAATTTGTTCTATTTTTGTGTGTTTAGACATAAAATGTCTAAAAAGAATTCTTTTAAATTCTGGTTTCTGGTTAATTTGACCTATTTGCTCACATGTGAAATACACCACATTTTCTTTTATTTTAGTGTAACACTGGAATGTGGCGCACTAGACGTTAAGTCGACATGCAACTAACAAAAATTTAGGTCATTATTGTGCAGTTTTAATCGTGGTAGTTTAGTTGTAATAATAAAGGTTAAAATATGAAATTGGCGCTTTAACCTTCTGGCCAGTTTGAATAAAATTTTAACCTACATGGTGTATGATTTCAGAGCGAAACCATTTTCACACGAAAACATTCAACATTCTCAATTTAAAAAATAATAGATATTTTTAAATACAGGGTTTGAAGTGAAAATGGATACTGGATAAATGGATAACATTCAGAGTAATTGTCGAATAGGAGTTCCTATGTGAAGCTAATGCGGCAGAAACAACTGGTGATGTCAATGCTGTATTTGGAGAGGATACGGCTAACGAGAGCACGCAACATTTTTTAGTTTAACTACTTTAGCAGTGGAAACGTTGACCTGAAAAATTAACCTCGAAAAGTACCCATAATTAAGACAAATCCCTACTAATATTATAAATGTGAATGTAAGGTTGTTAGTTACGCTTTCACGCGAAAACTTAACCGATCATCATGAAACTTTGTACACATATTCTTGGAGGTATTAGAAGTAACATAGCACGTTTTGCTACATGGAATTACTGCTCATTAGACGTTTCGCGTTGTTAGACGTTTTGCTTCCTACACCATTTAATCGGGAGGGAAAAAAAATAAGAAAGATATAAAGGGTCAGCTAGTAATGAATATTTATCAGTTCAGGTATCAGTGAGTTCGAGTTGAGTCCGAGACTACCAGGACTTTAATTGGTCGTGCTAATTAGTGTCTAGCACATAAGATTTTTTAGCCTTTTTGTTACCACCTCACTAAAAAGGCAACGGGTTTCAAAATTTCTTCCAAATGTAACTTCTAAAATAGACACATTTCATCAAATTTATTCGGCTCTTTAGACCCACCTCAGTTCCGTGCTTCGGAAGGCATGTTAAGCCGTTGGTCCCGGTTGCCAATAAAGTGGCAGTCGTTAAGCCAAGTTGAAGGCCTTATGGGCGGCTTAAATAATTTGAACAGCAGGTTGATACTGTCCATTTCAACACGACGTCGATCCAGGGTATCAGTTACCCGACACCCTGGATCAAGGTCTTATGGAGAATAAGTTCCTGTGAGAAAAGTACGGAAAGAATTCATCGCACTGACAGAGCCGCGGGCTTCAGCTAGTTATACAGAAATAGTTGAAAGAGGTAGTATAAAAATCTATTTCAAGGTTTGTAAGTGTTTGTAAGATAATGTGTATTACTCACTCAGAGCTTCTATTTAATATGAGATGAGTCTCTGATACTCGTTATTTCGGAACTCAATACTTATATCTTCACTCAATGCGCCCTGAGAGCAGAATGAAATAATTATTACGATGAACAGATACTAAGGGCCGTATTTTAGAACGTTACTCAATACTCAAGAAACACTTGAGAGTAGTATTTTAAGGCAAAAACTAGTCTCAAGCGTTTCTTGAGTATTGAGTAACGTTCTAAAATACGGCCCTAAGTACTTCGTCTAAGGTTATCTACATATTTGTCTCTATTGGGGAATGGCATCGCTCTTCCTTACCACAGGCTTACTTTTAGCCTATTTAGGAAGGCATAGCGTCGTCCACTCACTGTAGTAGATAGAACCAATGCATGTAATTAAGATTTTTTGTAGTGAACAGCTTATATTGATGTCCAATAAAGATTATTATTATTATTATTATTTCTCTTTATTTTACATTTTACATATAAATTATATTTTTAAATATACATTTACATATAAAAAGTTCATTTAAAAATATAAAACATAGTATCCCACCGGTATCGGGTACAGGGACCAAGCCACCGGTGGTTAGGGCTTCAGAGAAAGGAACCTCCTCACAATACGTGCAGTATTAAGAAGAACAGCCTTCTGCATCAAGCCCTTGACCCAGCTGCCTAACGCGAGCCTCTTAAGGTGTTGGTCGAGGCTTTTAGATATTAGTCCGTGCACAGAGATTACTATAAATATAAATAAATATTGTGGGACACTTGTCACACAGCGTCATCAAGCCCAAAGTAAGCTAATATTAGCTTGTGTTATGGGATCTAGATAACTGATAAACATACTTATATATTTCTTAATACATATACATATTATAGATAAATAACACCCAGACACAGAATAAACCATCGTGCTCATCACACAAAGTTTTATCCTGGGTGGGAATCGAACCCACGACATCTTGCGTAGCAGTCGGATGCACTCCCACCGCGCCACAGAGGCAGTCAACTACAAGACTACGATACTACTAAGATACTACAACTATAGGCACAATAATAGCTGAGTTTATTATTATTAGTACTATCATTACCTATTCAGCGCAGATATTTACAACACTAGACCGTTCCTTGATGAAGGTTTGGCAATCATTATTTAAAACTACGTGGTGGTGGCGTGGTGAAGTTTTCCCGTGCCCGTTTCCCACAGGAACTTTTTTCCGGGATTAAAAGTAGCCTATGTGTTATTCTGATGCGTAAGCTATATTATTGTAAACTTTCATCAAAATCCATTCAGTAGATTTTGCGTGAAAGAGTAACAATCATCCATCTATACTTATAAACTTACGCGTTTATAATATTAGTAGGATAAAACGAAAGGAACGCAGTTATTACACAAGTTAAGTTTAATTGCGCTAAAAGCTGTTAAATCGCGGTCAAACTTATATGATAATTGATGATGTAAATTAGGGAACTTATACATAAGTTTAAAGAACTATATCCAGACTACGTTAATATAGGTGTCTAGACGTAGCAAGAAAATAATTCAGTTAGAAATTTAGAACATCACACATACAAAAACGGTCAAGTATCCGTGGCCCTGGTCGATAGATAGCTTTGTACATTTTTTAAATCTGCTTTATTAAGAATGTAACAGAATGACTTTAAAAAAAACTCTGATTTCCTACACATAATGTACATTGAAGAGATCAAAGTGAATGGTTATAATTAAGAGGTATCTGTGTCGTTCGCTAGTAAAAAAAAATAATTTATTAATAACGCGTAATAAATCCTACTAATATTATATACTACTGAACCTTTCTAGTAATTTTGCCTTAATTTCGGATTTCGACGACCCTTAAAATAATAAAGTTTATATAAGAGAAAGGACATCCCATTATGGGACATAACATTATCTTTAAAGTATCAAATTCTCTGTTATGCAGTACCTAGTTAGTTGAGAACCTTATTGTGTGTAATGTGATTTACTGCTGATGCAATTGATATGCAAGTATCCTTCTAAGCGACCAACTTTGTTAAGGTTTCGTATTGCCAGATAGAGAATTGGAAACATAAAATAAATAAATAAATATCCATCACGCCTTATCCCCGAAGGGGTGGCAGAGGCATATTATATGCCCACTTTTCACCGTGTGGATTTCTGTCCCACGTAATAGGTGGTGAACCCATTGCCGTGTTGAAATAGACAGACGCAGGTTGTGGCTACCTGCTGTTGAAATTTTTCATGCCGCCCATAAGGCATTCAACCAGGCTTAACGACTGCCATTTTACTGGCAACCGGGACCAACTGCTTAACGTGCCTTCCGAAGCACGGAAACGCTCGCAAATGTAAAGGCCACAAAGTGGTCACCCATCCGAGGACCAGCTATAGTGAAAGTTGCGTATCTCAGTGATCGTTTACAGAACACTGAGACCGCGGGGGCACGAGCAACTGCCGTATAATTTTACTACCATTTCACGGGTGCCAAAGCTAGAGTTTCCTGCTGCAGTCAGCAAGGGCACTAGAAGAAGGCAGCAGGAGAACAAGAAGCGAAAGAAGTATGCATGGATCGCGAAGCCTGGCGATCAGTCCTCTCTGACTACCCCGTCAAGGATACAGCGTGAAGATAATTGTCAAGAAGTAATATTTATCTGCGCAGTTATGCTTTTTGTATTGGATAAAAAAAAGTATTATCTGTAAATACACCTACACAATTTTCCGGCAAATTTAAATCTCGCGGGTAATAGTTATTTATCTGTTCAAAGTTGGTCAAGGTTACTGCTGATAAGTGAAAAGCTATTAGAAGGGTGATTTATTACGTTGGTTTTTGTATGAAACTTGCTTTACACGACCTTGATTTCGACTTTCACTTGCCTGCCAACGGCAAACAATAAGAATTGGTGTCTTAGTTAAACTGCCATATTATCTAAGTCTACTATTGACAAGCCGTAGAATAGAACCAGAATCGCTGTTTTTAGCTGTCAAAATGTTGGTAGACCATCAAAAATGCAAAAAATGCAACTGACTAGCGGCCACTGGTTTGGTACGTGTTAGTAGAACTCATCGGTCGACCGATAGAAATCTATTGGAGTTCGATTGTAATAGTAGACTACAAAAATTGACAAAATTGTGCCGGTGGCTTCCTATTGAGCGACGATTAAGATTCTTTTCTGACGCGATTGAAATAGTAGACTTAGCCCCCTGAGCGTTAATTTTGGCTGCGTCTGAAGTCTTCATCTTTGTATTATTTCATTTTCAACAAGTTATTTTTCGAACATATAAAAATATCCTATCTTCAATTTAGTTCTGATGATTACGTAAATGTCTCGCAATTTTTAGGTATAATTTATAGACATCAATCTTAAAATTGACAAAAAGTATGCAAGTCCCTCTTGAGTGTATACATAATGTAATTTATGGGTTTGATTTGGTTGATATCTATAATTTTGAGTGATGGGGGCCCTACTAAAAACCCAGCTACCTACACAACAGACGAGGTAACAACGCAGATGCCTCTATGAGGTTGGGAAATCAAAAGGCAGTCGTTTCCAACAATGCCTTAAATAAAAAACCAAATCATAGCTGTTTCTGAACTATCTTCACGCTGTATCCCTGACGAGGTAGTCAGAGAGGACAGATCGCCAGGCTTAGCGAATCATGCATACTTCTTTCGCTACCTGTAGATTCATTAATCGCATTATACGTGCACGTCTGGGTGAACGAGTACTTTTGACTTATCCGTTTTTGAGCAATCTGCTCACGTGGTCTTCATATGTAAGTCTCGGCCTACCCTGACTTCTTCTATCCTCTACTTTCGCACAATATATATATTATAGCTGTTTCTAACAGTCAATACAAGTAGACTTCGTAGGTTGACTATGGAAAGCTTCAAATAGGGTTTGGTAAATACCGATAAAATTCTAAAGTACATTTGGATAAATTGACCAATGAAAACTGTAAGAAACAGAAATGATGATCACAATTCTGGTAAAACCATTCAATATACCTACTTAATAGCAACAAAGGTATAAAGTAAGTACAAATATGGCCCGAAACGTACGCTTAGGTTGTGGAATGAACTCCCTGCCTGGGTTTTCCCGAACGTCTACAGTATGGGGTTCTTCAAAAGGGGTCTTAGAAGGTTTATAAAGGGTCGGCAGCGCGAGTGCTGCACCTCTGGTGTTGCACTCGCGCTGCTATCTAAACGAACGCGGAATAAAGGCTCTATCGGACCTAACCGTGTTTATCATCCATAAATCTTTATTAGACAGCAATACTTTAGATATGTATTATTATTGTGATTTATTAAAGGATAATTATTGAAATCATCCGTAGCGGCATAATGATTCGATGTATTGAACTTAAATATACTTCGATATTATACTAAAAAGTTAAATAATGGTAGTGTCAATTTCTAATAAAAGACGTTCAACGAATGATGTTCTTCAAACGCTCTCGAGAAAGCCGTCTCCACTTCATAGCCTCTTAAGTCCTTGAAAAGCTTCGGAATCAGCACTTCACATATATCTTTAATCCATTTTTGAGACTGAAATAAATAATATAATATTTTTTACACAACTTCAATAACCGCATAATGGTATAACAACTTATGCAAAAAAAATGTGGTTATTGACTTGACATTTGGCCTGTTTCAGCCTATCGTAAATTAGGCTATCGCAGTACACTGTTGTACTTAAGCCTCTCCCAATTTCTTTAGAACGGGGGTGTCTGACTTTACAGTACTGCGCCGGACGATCGTTGTCTTTGCGGATTCCGAGAAGAAACTTCAATTTAACGCTTTCTGTATTTCTTACTAAGCGCATACTGCTAATAGTCGCCACTATCAACGCCCATCACTTCACCCATGTTGTGTGAGGATACGACCGTTTATTTATTACAGCATATTAACTAATAACAAAGTTTTCCTGCAAATATTCCAGAAATAAAATTGAAATGAGGAAAATGTCGTATTTATGTTTCGGGCCATATTTGTACTTAATTTATACCTTTGTTGCTATTAATGTAGGTATATTGAATGGTTTTACCAGAATTGTGATCATCATTTCTGTTTCTTACCGTTTTCATTGGTCAATTTATCCAAATGTACTTTGGAATTTTATCTGTATTTACCAAACCCTATTTGAAGCTTTCCTTGGTCAACCTATGAAGTCTACTTGTATTGACTGTTAGAAACAGCTATAATATATATATTGTGCGAAAGTAGAGGATAGAAGAAGTCAGGGTAGGCCGAGACTTACATATGAAGACCACGTGAGCAGATTGCTCAAAAACGGAAAAGTCAAAGTACTCGGGCACCCAGACGTGCACGTATGAAGCGATTAATGAATCTACAGGTAGCGAAAGAAGTATGCATGATTCGCTAAGCATGGAGATCTGTCCTCTCTGACTACCTCGTCAGGGATACAGCGTGAAGATAGTTCAGAAACAGCTATGATTTGGTTTTTTATTTAAGGCATTGTTGGAAACGACTGCCTTTTGATTTCCCAACCTCATAGAGGCATCTGCGTTGTTACTTCGTCTGTTGTGTAGGTAGATGGGTTATTAGTAGGGCCCCCATCACTTAAAATTATAGATATCAACCAAATCAAACCCATAAATTACATTATGTATACACTCAAGCGGGACTTGCATACTTTTTGTCAATTTTAAGATTGATGTCTATAAATTATACCTAAAAATTGCGAGACATTTACGTAATCATCAGAACTAAATTAAAGGTAGGATATTTTTAAATGTTTGAAAAATAACTTGTTGAAAATGAAATAATACAAAGATGAAGACTTCAGACGCAGCCAAAATTAACGCTCAGGGGGCTAAGTCTACTATTTCAATCGCGTCAGAAAAGAATCTTAATCGTCGCTTAATAGGAAGCCACCGGTACAATTTTGTAAATTTTTGTAGTCTACTATTACAATCGAACTCCAATAGATTTCTATCGGTCGACCGATGAGTTCTACTAACATGTACCAAACCAGTGGCCGCTAGTCAGCTGAATTTTTTGCATTTTTGATGGTCTACTAACATTTTGACAGCTAAAAACAGTGATTCTGGTTCTATACTACGGCTTGTATTAGTAGAGCCTTTATTCCGCGGTCGCTTAGGTTGTGGAATGAACTCCCTGCCTGGGTTTTCCCGAACGTCTACAGTATGGGGTTCTTCAAAAGGGGTCTTAGAAGGTTTATAAAGGGTCGGCAGCGCGAGTGCTGCACCTCTGGTGTTGCAAACGTCCATAGGCTACGGTGACCAATTTCCGTCAGGTTTCGCTTTTCTGCCACCTCAGTGGTATAAAAAATATAAACAAACTCACCAATGATCAGCAGCGTCGTCACCCAAAACCAATGCATCCACCAATGTAACGTCATGACAGCAGCTTAACAAAGTCTGCACCGACACCGACCTGAAACAAAAACAAAGGGAAACTATTTAATTCATACCAGCGACAAAATGATCGATGAGTGTGTGGAGAACATTTTAGATTTATGTGCGATAAATTTTGAGTAAAAAATTCAAAATAATCTCTCAGAGAAAATCTGAAACTGCTGGTACGATTATAACGGGACTGTCACTAGCAGATACTGATGACAGACTGATGTTATAAGCTTAGCTTATAAGTAGCTTAGTGTAAATTTTATCCCGTATTTCCACGGGAAAGAAACCTTCTTAATTATAATATATTTATTTACATTATAAACAAAACGTCAATTCAATAAATATTCACATGTCAAATTCCGATAAATAGGATAAAACGAGTATTTAGAGCCTCTTTTAAAGTAAAGGCACTTTACTATTAAACCAAAACAGTACGAAAAATGTCTGTGAAATGATTCACGAAACTGCTCCTTCGAAGAACGTATGAGGGTGGAGGGTGGTAACAAAATGTGACAGAATTACAAAGGGTATATTAGCTATTCCTCGACGTAACTTGACGCGCCCTTTGAAAATGGACCTACGTTATGTCCTAAACTCGGTCGGGCTATCCCGAAATTTACACGTGAGTAAAACCGTTTACTTAGTAATAATTTACAACGCTCACGAAAGTTATTATTTTAAAATACGTTCTTGTAAATGCTTAAGATGACTTTAAAAAAGATGAATTAAAAAGTTTAAGGTGAATTTTTCGAAATAAGTATGCATGGATCGCGATGTCTGGCGATCTGTCTTCTCTGACTTCCCCGTCAGGGATACAGCGTGAAGATAGTTTAGTTTGTTTTTAGTTTTTATTAAATGCTTAATGTCTTATCGTTTTATTATCTTAGTATCAAAAAGATTTACCGTTAACTGCTTATATATCTCCTTGCGATGCACAAAAATGGAACAATTTGTTATTAAAAATCTTCATCTCGAGATTATCTTAGCCAAGCATTTATCTTTGAAATAAATTAAGAAACTCATAATACGAGTAGGTACCAGCCTGGAAAGGTCTTGTAAACCTTCATTTCGCAATAAAATGCGGAATGTCTCTGTTTTTAATTAAATTTAAACTTATCAAAAGGCTTTTTGTAAAATGGATTGAGATAGCCTTATTAATTACGAATGAAAAGAGTTAATTGGAACGCTTTTAATTGCTTCTGTGGCTTTAAATAGCTTTCAAAATATCTAGTTTATCTTATCGTTAAGAATATCATTTCGCGAAGAATTCACAACTTATTTTTTTTTTAAATTGGGACTAATCCCTCCAGCTTTCTCATTACTGTGACTCCTGTAAACCAGGATCTACAGCAATGACCAAAAGCCAGAAGAGTTACACCGAGCTCGATGTCGGTGAAGTCCCAGGAGAAGTTAGAATGACTGTCACAACTCATATAAGTATGATTAAATTCATCATATCCGTCGATTGACTCCACTTCAGAGCATAGAACTCACCCAAAGATCGCGACTGCATCGGGCGTATATGCCAATACCATTAAAAGGATGTAAATAAATAAAATCAATCAAGATCTCCGGAGCCTAAGCGGAGAACTCATCTGTTTGTGGTGACTTACGTGCTGACTGATGAACGAGGAAATGATGCAGGCGCTCTTACAGGCTTGAGTTGTCAGACGACTGTCGCTCCTAAAAATGGCGAAACTTAAAAGTCAAAAGATAGCTAGCTGCTCCCAGCAGTCAATCAGTCAAGTAGACCCAAGGCCAGGTGAAGTCCAAGGGAGTAACTGGGATTAAGAAGAAGAAGACTGTTGTGATTGCTCAAGAACGGAAGAGTCAAAAGTACTCGGATACCCAGACGTGCTTGTATGAAGCGATAAATGAATCTACAGGAAGCGAAAGAAGTATGAGTGGATCGCGAAGCCTGGTGATCTGTTCTCTCAGACTACCCCGTCAGGGATACAGCGTGAAGATAGTTAAGACTGTTGTGTGTTTTCCCAGTGTGACCACTAACGTTGCAACTTGAAACTCATCCTAAACCGTCAACTCCAAGACATTCGTGGCTAAAAAAATGCGTGCTCAGACTTTTGGAAGGCTAAATGTAATAAATAGTCTTCCTGGTCGACCATACGAACTTTAGACACAGGAAAGGTACGTATATCCACGTCAATATATTTTATTATTTTATTTATTTTATTATTTATTATTTAATAGAAACTAACCACTCACTACCTCCGCTGTTATTACCAAAAGATTTTTATTTTACGATAATTCTAAGAAATAATAGGTTTATTAATAAACCTATTATTTCTTAGAATTATCGTAAGAAATAATAGGTTTATTAATAAACCTATTATTTCTTAGAATTATCGTATCAGGTGGGCCGTACGCTTGTCTGCCACATCAAGGGTATTTAAAAAAAATTGGTCTTTTCAATATTTTAGCACCGAGTGGTTAAAAATTTTTAACCCTTGATGTGGCAGACAAGCGTACGGCCCACCTGATGGAAAGTGGTCACCGTAGCCTATGGACGTTTGCAACACCAGAGGTGCAGCACTCGCGCTGCCGACCCTTTATAAACCTTCTAAGACCTCTTTTGCAGAAACCCATGCTGTAGACGTTCGGGAAAACCCAGGCAGGGAGCTCATTCCAGAACCTAAGCGTACGCGGAATAAAGCCTCTATCGGAACTAACCGTGTGCGTGCGCTCCGGACGCAAAGTGTGAGGGTAAACACCCTGTCAATGGCGAGCGGTGCGATGATAAAAGGTAGCCGTAGGCTTTATATCAAACAACTCCTCAGAGCACAGACCGTTGTACAGGCGATAGAACACGCATAAGGAGGCAAAGTCTCTCCTGTCGCGAAGGGGTTCGACACCGGCCGCTAGTAGAGGATCGTTGACAATCCTCATAGCACGAATAATGTTAAGAAGGCCTGAGACTAAGTAAAGACATGTAAATATCAAATCGTGACGAGGCACCATTATTAGGGTATGAACTCGGCTTTCGTTACAGCTCGTTTGAGAACAAACACCGTTACAGACTCATCTCGTCAACACCCAGCTCAACATAATTTGAAGGAAAACGCCGGAAAATTACACGAGCGACGTATTCAATGGGTTTTATGAGAGGGAACGACCTTAGCTATAAAATACAGCATTTGCGTCAAGATTGTGTTATGTGTGGAATTTTCTTGAAGGTTTGTTTTAGACGTGAATATTTACTTCGATAATTATTTTATTTTAAAAAGATCCTTTGAAAATTCCATAAGACGAAACCGGTCTGGTTTAAAAAGTATACAAGTGGATATGTTTTTATACAATATGTCTACTTCGTTGATCAGAAATTTCATGTAACTTTCATTTGTGTCATATTTAGAAACTGCAAAACACGAGACAAAAGACATTTCCTAAAGTAAATTTATTTTTATATTATTATTGCCATGGTATTGCAAACGTCCATAACCTACAGTGATGACTTTCGATAGGTATCCCACCTCCTATCTCCTACCTCAGTGGTTTATAAGACCACATATCTTGATGAGACCACGTCCACTGGGTTTTTTTTTGTATTATGATGTTGTTCAACATCATCATCATCCGAGCGTCTGTCCCAGTTGCGTCTCGCGACGCCCGGGGTCCGCTTTCCTACATTTTCTCCTCCACTTCGCACGGTCATCGGCATCCCCTGTAGTGAGACCATTGGCACGCATGTCATCCCTTACGACGTCAAGCCAGCACTTCTTGGGTCTTCCCCTCTTACCGGGACCCGGCGGGGCTGACATGGCCAGACATTTGTTACCTACGTAGCCCGGCGGTTGCCGCAAGACGTGGCCATACCAGCGAAGGCGACACTCTTGCAACTTGTCTGCAATGTCACGGACGTGAAGGCTGCCGCGGATGCGAGAGTTCCTCACGCGGTCCATCCGCGTGACTCCACACTTCCACCGCAGCATCTTCATTTCCGTGACACGCAGCTCCTGCTTGTGTCGCTCCAATATCGGCCACGTCTCACTGCCATGTAAAAGAACAGGTCTAATAATGGTTTTGTAGACCTGTCCCTTCAACCGGATCGGCATTTTAGGGTCACAAATGACACCGGTTATCTCCCGCCATTTGGCCCACGCGGCAGCAATGCGTGACTTGACATCGCAATCGATGTCACTGGACGTGTGAAAAACAGATCCCAGGTATTTAACCTGGTCCGTGCGCTCGACCAAATCACCGCCTATGCGGACGGATGTGGGATCTGTCGAGTTTAGTGCCAAGTACTCGGTCTTCGCCACATTTAGTTTCAGACCGCCGTTCTCAAGCGTCTCCTTCCACGCCTTTACACGTCGCACCAATCTGCCCCTGTCCGCGTCTGCCAGCGCAATATCGTCAGCATACATGAGCAACCATGGAGGCTGCTCATGCGGGTTTCTGATGCTGTCCGACAATTCGTCTAATATTACACTGAACAGAAGCGGACTAAGGACAGAACCCTGATGTACCCCGACGGTGATGGGGAAGGGTTTCGTGTCGCCAACAGCAGTCCGAACCATTGAATCGGAGTCACAGTACATGTCCCGGATAGTGTCAATATAGACCTCTGGAACCCCTTTGGACCGCAGTGCCCACCAGATCATCGCACGAGGAACACAGTCGAAGGCCTTCTGCATGTCTAGAAACAAACAGTGCAGAGGCGTGTTCTTCGACCTGTATTTCCCTGCGACAACCCTCAGGGCAAAAACAGGGTCCGTGGTCCCATGACCAGGGCGAAACCCATATTGACATTCCGAGAGAGTACACTCCTGCCGGATCCGAGAGTCTATAGTCCTCTCGAAGATCTTCATGGTGTGGGACATCACCTTTATACCGCGGTAGCTCCCGCACTCCTGCACTGACCCCTTACCTTTGAAGACTGGAGTAATAATACTCAGTCTCCATTGGTTTGGGATCTGCCCGCTGAGGAGTATGCGGTTAAAAAGGTTTACTAAGATGCCCACACCGCGAGGACCCATCGCCTTCCAGGCTTCGATGGGGACTCCATCGGGTCCGACAGCTTTCCGATTCTTCATGCGGCGAAGCGCAGTCAGGACTTCTCCAGGCGTTACCGGTGGCACTAGTCCCTGATTCGGTTGTTTATTTGTTGTTCAACATCAGGAAGAATTTACCCGAAGACAAAAACTAGCCTTTGCTTGTAATGTTATGTTCGAATAATAATCAATTAGGAAGTGATTAAAACGATGTATTTGCCAGTTTTTGTTACTTACAGAATCATGTTTACGCACAAATGGTTTCAATTATTATTTATATCAGCCATTTAGTGGCTAAACTCATATCGTTTATTTCGCCACGTTTCGATCATAATTCGTCCTTAAGTATTCATAGTTCTATTCACATCTTTGTGATAGAAGTACTTCACTAGCTAAGCACTCTCGACACGTAGCAGCGACGTGATTGTCCTCATGTGTAGATGTTACTAAAACCTAATTCCAAGAACTCAGAATACATAAAAAAGTTAAAAGGGTTATCGACCGACCTTTAGTTCTAGAATCATATTTTTTTATATACCACTGAGGTGGCAGATAAGCTTAGGCCCACCTGATGGAAAGCGGTCACTACTACGGCTACGCCTCTGGACGTTTGTAACACCAGAGGTGCGGCACTCGCGCTGCTGACAGCGACCCTGTAATACTTTGAAGAACTCCTTACTGTAGACCTTCGGGAAAACCCAGGCAGGGAGCTCATTCCACAATCTAAGCGTACGCGAAAGAAGGCCCCTAAAACAAAGGCAAACTGAGAAAACCACACAATGGTTTTTTTACATTTTACATTTTTTTTACATTAACTTTACAATGAATGTTTTTCGGCGCAATTTCATCTGTTGTTTTTTTACATTTATCGGCTTCGCACAAAGCTTGCCCCGTTCCAAAGGGCCTTTGTACTAACTTCTTTCAGTGTATTGTGGAAAAAATTACGATATCAGTACAACAATGAGTGTTCTGAACAGCTGTGCTCTCCGATGAACCCTGCTTGCGGGATAACGGTGTTACTGTCATATTGTGGAATCTTAATCCAAACCAATCGCCTGCGTAAGACTTCTACTATGCCATGCCTTTTTAATCAAATCCCGGGTGCACCGAAAGGGCCTAAATGATGAAGCATACTTTCTGCGCTCCAAATAGATTTGAGGTCCGAAAAGTTTTAATCGGAACTTCAAATTCGTTTCGATTTGCTGGTGTACCCTAATTGGTCCTTAGGCAGTTTTTGTTCAGTTCGGTATCAGGGACTCACATGAGCAGCCCCCATATTTACTTATATGTGTTGTGTTGTGGCCAAGACCGAGTACCTACTTCGCACCAAACTCTACAGGTCCCACATCCATCGGCATAGGCGATAATTTAGACAAGCACACGGACCAGGTTAAATTCCTGGGATCTGTATTACATCCAGTGACATCGATTGTGACGTCAAGGCACATATTGCTGCTGGGTAATTCAAGTTGTGGGAGATGCCTGGTCAAATTTGTGAACCAAAAATGCCGGTCAGAAGGGACAGGTATATAACACATTTGATCTCTGTTAGTACACAAGCAGGTGCTGCGTGTCGCGGCAATGAAAATACTGTGGTGGTTGTATGAAGGAACTCTCGCATCCGCGGTCTCGCTACTAGGGATACCGATAACAGGGCGAAGTGGAGGAGGAGAAGTAGGAAAGCCGACCACGGGCGCCGTAAACACAGTTCCCTTGGATGATGATGATTGTTAATATCGTTAACATTTTTGGGGGGTTTGAAAAGTGGTTTCCGTAGCCGTAGCGTAGGGGGGGGGGGGGGGCTGGCTACACCCATGGGCTACGGAGACCACTTTTCATCAGGCGGGCCGTAGGCTTATCTGCCACCTCAGTAGTAAAAACACTTCTGATCAGCAATTTGCTGATACGAAAACGTATACGGCTGCTTTAATTGATCCAATCCAAGCTTTGATGATAACCAATATATTACACAGATCAACAAGTGGTCCCGCGTGACGTTGATAAAGTGTTATCGGTGGTTGACCTAATGTATATTTCCACCAGCATTATGTTGATGCCATTCAAATGTACCAATAGCAGCAAAGAAAACGTGTCATTGGTCGCTGCAGGCCGAGACGTTGTGCAAAATTCCTTTGAAATTGACAGATCCGGAAGAATTTGTTTGTAATAGAAAGTTAATCGAAATCTGTCCATAAAGTTTGTTTATGGTACGGTTAATGTCCCTACCCTAAGCGTGCATTTATAAGGGTTTAATAATAACTTGTTAGAAACTCGTAAACAATCGCTATAATTTGGTAACTATTTATGAAGAGCTCGTAGCATCTATTCTCTATAGCTGGTGCTCAGATGGGTGACCGCTTTCTGGCAATTCCATTTACGGGCATTTACGAGCGTTTACGTGCTTCAGAAGACACCCTAAGTCGTAGGTCCCGGTTGCCAGTTACATGGCAGTCGTTATGTCAAGTTGAGGGCATAAAATATCAACTGCAGGTCGCCACAACCTGTGCTTGTAGATTGCCGTCTGTTACGTGGGACAAAAATGCGTACGGTGAAATGTAGGCGTATAGTAGGTACCCTGTATGTCACAGTCACCCCTTCGGGGATAATGGCGTAACTGATAAACTATCTTTGGTACGAGTTACGACGCGACATAATGAGCACAGCTGTCATTTGCACTAGACAAGACGTATTGAATGAAACAATTTTTTTTTACGATATCAGTTTTGCCAAATAAGTTGTCCATAATGTAAGAAGGACAATGTTATTCGTGTCTTCAGTGTTTTTAGGTACATTGTATATATCTGTAAAGGTGTGTCCTACTAAGCCTCAAAATAATAATGAATACTACCAGATGCCCGCGACTTTGTTTGTGTAATTTATGTGCTCGGAATCGTTTATCAAAAGAAGCCCGCCATTTAGAAAGCAAACGATGTATTTTTTATGACGTTGCTAGCAGACCCGCGCAACTTCGTTAGCACCACATAAGACAGAAAAATAGAAGAAGAAAGAGCTTTGACAAACCATTTTTCAGGTTCTTAAATTTTGTTTTCTAAAAAGAAAGTATTCTATGTTACTTCTAATACCCCCAAGAATATGTGTACAAAGTTTAATGATGATCGGTTAAGTAGTTTTCGCGTGAAAATGTAACTAACGAACTTCAATCACATTTATAATATTAGTAGGGATAGCAGGGATTAGGCAGGCATTAGTTCTGCATCTGATGTCCTCAATTAAGAGTCCAGAATTCTGTTTTCTACATTTCTCCCTCAAATTCTCGAGGTCTTCAAGTCTCCTACTGGGACCTGGTGAATATGCATACAATGGATTCTGATATATCCAGCACTTACCGTATCAGTGCTTGCACTTGTCCTCTATATCATGAACACTACTAGTGGTTCTGTAAACCGTAGACATCGGAGATTTTTTTTTATAAATTTAAAATATATTAACATTAATTTTTTTCGGTTTGAGCGTTCTTGCCAACCACTACGGGACCATTTCCCCTCCCCTGCCTCCATCTCCCCCGATGGAAAATACCCTCGTTAAAATTTGTTGGCTACATAAAGGATTGTCCATGCCAAATGCGACCTGTAGACTGAATGGACGGACGGACGGTCGGACATCAATAGCATTTTTCCCGTACCAGTGGAGTTAAGACGGAGACAATAAACAAAGACAGGGGTATTAAGGACTATTCTCTATCCTCATCAGATCGGACATTGTGGATTCACGCTTGGCGTAAATACATTTAGGTAATGAATATAAAAGAAACCAACATTTGTGTCACGAAATCGATCCGGATGAACGTGAATTACCATAGAGTAACCGTTTGTGTTGTAAATGGATATATATGACTAAGCGATTTGGGTGACGTGGGAAGCAGCTTTATGACATCATACGTATATATTTGTAAGTTTATCTTTCTTCTCACAGAACATGCTGATTTGAATTAAAAGCCACGGTTCTTCCTTAAAAAGATCCCATTCTAAGGGTCTTACATATTACAAAATGATAATAACTAACTATCTTCACGCTGTATCCCTGACGGGGTAGTCAGAGACTACAGATCGCCAGGCTTCGCGATCCATGCATACTTCTTTCGCTTCTTTATGATTCATCAATCGCTTCATACACGCACGTCTGGGTATCCGAGTACTTTTGACCTTTCCGTTTTTGAGCAATCTGCTCACGTGGTCTTCATATGTAAGTCTCGCCCTCCTCTGACTTCTTCTACCCTCTATTTTCGCACAATATAATATATATTCTTCGTTAATCGTGCCTCACTTTTTCATTCATTTAAATGATGCTCTACCCAAGAAATACCTGAGGACAGTTTTGGCCTGATTTGGGATATGTTCAGTAATACGGCCCTAGGTATCTACTTAATATAATCGATGCAATGACAATCTAGACAGCGGAGTAGAGGCGTCCCACTGTAGAATTAAATTAAATGTGTTGTGTGTGCGAATAACACGTTTATAGAAGAAACAAAATTCCCCGATTCCTGTAAAGTATGTCTGTGGAAGTGCAGCGCTGCAGTGCACTGGAATCTCGTTTAAACCGTACTATCTGTGCCTCCCGGCTTCGTCCTTGACGTACCTCCTACTGCACCTTCTATTTTACTATTATATGAGTACCTAGTTAAAAAAATGTATTTAATATACTACTCGGGACTCAGTCCAGCCGCGACCACGGGCGCTGCAACGCGCTCGAAACGTCGGTGAATGTAAGTACAAAATTGTTTCGCGTGAAGTCCCGAGTAGTATATAAAATATTCAGGAACAAGTTAACTACTGATGAGGTGTAAATTTTAATATTTAAAATGGTTTTTATTTACGTGCAGTTTCATATCTGCACGCCATTATGACAATAATCCAAAATGTAGTGCAAACTGCAAACTAAATTCACAATGTAAATATGAGATTCACTTTTCCTTTCAGTATATGGAAATTTGTATATAACTACTAGGTATATGTATTCTTAACAAAAACAATAACACCGCTCAACATAACAATCATGGCATCAAAGACAGTACAAATTATAGCTTGTTGTTCGCAAGTATGGACCGTGAAGCGATTATAGTTTTGGGTGTGCGCGATATGGTCGGTTGCGCATGACCTGGCTTAGAGAGCGGCCGGCTTAACCCGTCTGTGCCAGGGCTATTGGAGAATGACGGAGGAATTCGTGACGTCATTGTATTGTTTTGGATGTACATACCCCCCCTCCCCCGATCGAAAAACCCCCTCGCTAAATGTTGTTGACTACATGAAGGATTGTCCATGCCAAGTTGCATGCAGCTCCGATGAAAAATGTGACCTGTAGACTGCATGGACGGACGTACGGACGGTCAGACATCAATAGCATTTTTTCCGTACCATTGGAGTTAAAACGGAGACTTTAGTCGGCTTGCTTCGCTCGCCTCCTAAGTCAATAAAACCATTGTACGAGTACAATAGTTTAGATTGAGATTGAAGGGTATGACAACTTTACCCTTTACTCACGTAAGTGCAAGTTTTCAGAATGCCGTTAGTAAAATCTTAATCAAAAATTTTACAGTTTAAGGGCCATATTCCAGAATGTTTATCAATACTCAAGAAACACTTGAGAGTAGTATTTATAAGGTCAAAACTAGCCTCAAACGTCAAATGAGTATTGAGAAACGTTCTGGAATGCAGCCCTAAGAGTTTAATCAAAATAAGAGTATCTCAACTATAAATATGATAGATTTTGAGTAAAGCTATTAAAATAGATGACCTGAACTTATCTTATGCCTGCTTCGTAGTTTGCTATGAACAACGCCGCAAGTATAACAATAACAATTCAATACTTATCAGCCTAACTGGAAAAGTGTTTATATGCGAATTTGCCCTTTTGATAAATCACAATTGTCTTTATGAGAAGTCACCCTTGTGCGAATAAAGGGCCGTAGAACGAACAAAGCCAAATCATAATTGCTCCAAGCAATTATTAAATCAAGGTCTTCAAGACTTTGAACCAATTTTTTTCTATCTCAATACGACATAAAACAACAAGCTACTGAATAAAAAAGAAATTTCAAAATCTTAAAAGATAGAACAAAGAAAGTTTGGTCGTTCACTCCACTCTTTAGGGTAAACAAAAGCTACAACAAGAATGGAGAGACTGTATTCATCTCAGAGTAACGAAGGCACGAGTGTGGTTTTCAAACTTGTCTGTGGTGTGTGAGGGGTGTGATGTATGTGAGCATAGGAATAAAGGTTGAGTAAAGTCATACTATTGCAACTCGAATTTACAGAAGAAACATCACAAACTTTCGATCATTATACTAAGTACCAAAGTTTCGACAGTAAAAAACAGGCAAAAAGCAATTACGTGTGTATACCAGAGTACACAGGTAAAAAGTGAAATTTCTTTACGACTTTTAACTTTTTTTACAGCTATAAAATTTCTTTCATACGTCGATAAAGAAGTTTCACTTATGATAAAGAAGTTTCACTTCCAAACAAAATGGCGCGTAACCGAAAAACGTGACGATTTGTTTTACAGCTATAAAAGTTCTCTCAACGTCGATTAAGAAGTTTCACTTTAATTATATACCAAAGAAAAAAGTGAGAGGTTCTAAACTGTTTGGTTTTTATTAACTTGATTCAGAAATCATAGCTTTTGAGTCGCCAAAAGGAAAAAAAAATAACTAACTAACTATCTTCACGCTGTATTCCTGACGGGGTAGTCAGAGAGGACAGATCGCCAGGCTTCGCGATCCATGCATACTTCTTTCGCTTCTTCAAGATTCATCAATCGCTTCATACACGCACGTCTGGGTATCCGAGTACCTTTGACCTTTCCGTTTTTGAGCAATCTGCTCACGTGGTCTTCATATGTAAGTCTTTACTTTCATGCATCTGCTGCCATACCCAGGTTTCGCTACCGTAAAGCAAAGTTGGCACTAGCACTGCGTTATGAATCGCCAGTCGTGCTTCTTTTACGATGCTTTGTCGCTTTACTAATTGGGACAAAGCACCGTTAACTCTGTTTCCGGCAGCTACTCGCCGTTCTACATCCGAATCACATTACGTCATTTCTTTCAAATACTAGAACCTTAGTCTTACTTGCATTCAAGCGAAGACCCTTACTTTCACACCCCTCTTTCATATTAGTGACTAATGCCTGAAGGTCGGCTTCTGATGAGGCCATGAGCTATTTAATCCCGTCGTTTATTATTCGCACAATAATGCATAAAAATCCGACCAGTAGTTCCTGAGATTAGCGCATTCAACCAAACAAACAAAGTCTTCAGCTTTATATATTAGTAATATAGAAAAGCGGGATTTTTACTACAACCCTGTCTTTGCCCTGTTATCTGATCAAATTAAGTAAACCCTATCGTGCTCTGAAGTAGTTAGACTTAGACAACATCCTCAAAACTAAAAAGTAAGATTTTCCGTTTTTTTAATAGGAAAAAACTAACTAAAAAAACTAACTACCTTCACGCTGTATCCCTGACGGGGTAGTAAAAAATGATTTAATTAAAAAAAAAGATTCTTAAAATTGCTTCTTTTTGCTTCTCAGCCGGTGATTCACCTTAAATCTCAAGTATTTATTTTTCCACCAAGGTTTAAACTATTTGTTACGCATTCGTCGAATAAAGATACTAGTCTTAGAAAACGTCTCTCGTAATTAAGCTAGGCAAGGATGAACTAAATTAAGTGAAATACTGGCAGAAAGCCAAGCGAGATAGTAATTGTTTTTATAACCGTGAAAGCTGTCAAAGATTATGCGAGGCCTGTGGGAGGTGTTTAAACTACATTGTCAGCCTGTAGGGGAATGATAAAAGCATTAAAAAAAAGTCATATGTAAATCTGTTTTAAATACAATTGAAGCAAAAAATACATTATTATCTATCTGCCTGTTATGTACTGGCGTTTTAGGGACTGCTGCAAGCTGCATCACGATTTCGCGACTTCCTGCGTTCGGGTTCGGTCGCGATATCTGAGTCGCGAGATTTAGGGAATCAATCGCTGGTACTGGCGTTTTTAACTGTGCAGTATGTATGAAACGCTCGATCGCTGCATCTAGCTTCCAAAAAGCGATTAATACGCCGTACGATTACCATGTTACTCCACAGAATAGAAAACAATAATTTTATTTTTCATTGTAGTATGCTTTTTATTAGGCATGTCGCCGCCCTGTTGTGGGTGCAGCAGAGTGGCTTTATGTAAGACTCCCGACTCTGAAGAGAAGTCAGACTCCCATTAAACCACCACGATGCCTTCGGTCATCGCAAGATAGGCCAGAAGGTAAAGTCATTGTGATTTATTGGTTTACTACTAACTTGTAGTATATATTATATTGTAATAACATAAACACAAGTTTATTTTGTTAATAAACCCTAAATTATTACATCATCGTGAGTTTGTCCTCTCTTTGAAATACTAAGACCTTTTAAAGCTCATGAGAGCAGAGCAAAAATATTAGACGGCAATTTATCCCTTAAGCATCGAGTTCAGAACCTCGGATTAAACATCTAGATTATCTTAAGGGTATATTTAAATAGACAACGTTTTATATATTTTAGATGCGTACCGACTACGATCGGCCGAGCTGCTTCACCGTACGATCATATGCTCGTACTGAAGATACTTGACGTGTTCCTAGAACAAAGAGACGAGCACATCAGCATGTAAATTGGACAATGGATTTAGCATGTTAGGAGTTTGATGGTAATTATAGCAAATTATTTTATTTTGCAGCAATTTCAGCATTTATTATTAACTAGCTGATGGATGCAGCTTCCTTCGCAAGGTAGTTTTCCCGTGGCCGTTTAATACGGACTACCTCAGGGGTTGCAAACCTCCAAAGACTACGGTGACCATTTTGGATCCATGTAAGTCTTATGCTTGGCTGTCAGTGGTATAAAAAAAGATAGATAATACAAACCCGAACTTGTGTATATATCATGTACTATATCAACCAATTTACATGAAAACTTTACAAATTTCCCTAAAACATTCGTCATGTCACTATATCTATTGGTGTAAATCGCATGATAATCCGGTCAGTAGTTTTAAGTACATCGCGAACAGACAGACGCGGCGGATAACTTTGTTTCTTAGTACGTAAGTAGTGTTTATAAACCAAGCAGCCTTCATTTTAATCTTAGCCTCTTTTCAGTAGCATTCGTAAAGCTTACATAAAGGAATCTTTACAAATTTGTATAAAATCAAGACAGGGTCGCCTAGTGTCTGTGTATGATTTTGTTCTACAAGTTGGGTTAAACAGTTGTACTACTGTGTGGATGCGAGGATCTGTCTCGATTCAATACAAATATGTATAGTATTGTGTAGGAACGGGTTGCCGGTTGAGTGGTTCCACCGTCACAAAGTAAGGTCCTTCGACCAGACAAGGCGATCACGCACGGTGCGCCGCGGCATTGTAGCTTAAATATCATCATTGAATTGCTTGAATATTTATTTCATTTTAGTCCTCTTATGAATCATAAATCCTTCTATAGTTCGTCTTATTTGCTTGCGAACACCAGCAAAGCTAATGGATAGAATTTATTTTGTTGTGATAGTGGCTAGTATATCTTTTATAATTATAAAATTAAGTGTATCTCACAACTATGAACTTAAAGTTTTTAGCGTGAGCTACCCTTATAATCAAACTCACTAGAATCGAGGTTTTCAAAATTCCACCTCAAAGGGGATAAAATAAACCAAGACCCACTCGAAACTGACGAATTAATCCACCTCTTCCTTAAGGCGATGTTTATAGGTTGGCTTAGATCTTGATTAGCTTATTCGAGAATCAGATTGCAACTTTAATGGTAAGATTTAAGAACAGTAGGTACCTATTCTATCAATGCTGATTAAGACTAAATTAAATGAGTTACTTACTAAGCTGTAAAAGTGAAATTTCAAGTGAAAGTACGTATTAAAATATAAGTACCATGACTTATAATTTAATACGTACTTGATTGTGATTATGAAGAAATGTTATTTGTACTTCTTATGTAAGTGTATTCAATAAACATCTTTCGAAATCAATAAAAAAAAAATTACTTTATTTTGCATGGACCATTTCAACGGCGCGGCCCACCTGAGTAGAACTGGAAAGAAACTTAGGAAGGCTTTTTTTTGATGGCCTATTTATATTTTATACTACTACGATTGGAGTTGTAATTTGGTTATTTTTCGACATTTATACAAGCGACTCTGCTGTTACACCGCTCAACCCTTTAATAAGCACCTGACACAAACAGACCCGTCTTATAATGAACAGGTAAACCGATAAACGACGCGTTCGTGGCCCCGTTGACTTAGTGTTCTGTAAACGACCACTGCGTTAAGCAACATTCGCTATGGGTGGTCCTTGGATGGATGACCACTTTGTGGCATTTATATTTGCGAGCGTATAGAAACGCTTTGGAAGGCACGATAAGCCGTTGGTCCCAGTTCCCAGTAAAATGGCAGCCGTTAAACCTGGTTATTATTAGCCTTATGAGGGGCTTGAAAAATTTCATCACGGCAATGGGCTCACCACCTGTTACGTGGGATAAAAAATGCATACGGTGAAATTTGGACGTATAGTACGCCTCTGTCTACCCCTTCGGGGATAAAGGCGTGACAATATTGATGTAAACCGAATAACGATAAAACTATTTTGTTACGTCACCAATAATTGGTACATTTAGACACAGTGATATGGATACCCATTAGCAATATTTATCTTAAGGCCTAAGATGACAACGAAGAAGTAAATTGCGTATTGATTAAGTAACCATATCACTTCACATATGATTGGATATCTGTGTTTCACCCTTGAAAATAGCAGAGATCTAATTACGTACTGAGCGTAGCTGGTGAAATCTTGAACATCGACGTATGACGGCCGCGGCTCCGCACGCGTGGTGAAGTTTCCCCGTTACCGTTTCCCACAGGAATTTGTACCCGGATAAAACGTGGCCTATGTGTTATTCTGATGGATAGCATCATAGATGGGAAATGCTGAGATCAGCCGGATCCCATACATGAGGGCTTCGTAACAGTACGCTTTATTATTGTAAAGTTTTATCAAAATCCATTCAGCAGATTTTGCTTATAAGAGTAACAAACATCCATTCATACAAACTTTCGCATTTATAGTATTAGTAGGATGTGGAACTGGAGAAAGTTTTGAGCTTGTATGAATGCTATTCGTATTATACGTCCTTGGTAACAAGTTGGGTAGACTGAGACTTACATATGAAAACCACGTGAGCAGATAATTTTAAAATGGAAAGATTCCGATTTCCATTTTTGAGCAATCTCCTCACGTGGTCTTCATATAATGTAAATCTCGGCCTACCCTGACTCCTTCTACCCTCTACTTTAGCACAGTATATATTCTTTATCAATCGTTCCTCAATAATTTTTAATAAATAGCTTTAAAATAAATAATATTAACATATAAATTAGTTTACTACAATCGCTTTCTTTAATACCCTCCACTTTGTACCGAAAGCTAATTCAATTTGTAGGCTGGTATTCCTCAGTTCATTGAACCTATTAACTAACTAAAAATTAATTTATTACCAACGTATTCAATATTTTAATCGCGAATATAAAATTATTCATACATTTTAAAATGAAAGTATAACGAATTCGATTACCGGGCTACACAATTGCATCCGGCATTGACGGTCATTGCAATCAAGGTTAATAATTTAAAGTTAAATGCTAACCTCTCTCTCTATACTTTCCCTGCGTTTAATACTTCCCTTACGCTATCGTTAATATTAATAACTAGGTGACCCCCCCCCCCGGCTTCGCTCGTGACATACTTCGAACTCCCGTCGCACCTATTTAATCCCGTCGCTTATAAATTCTACAATAATGCATTAAAATTTGCCCGATTTGTCGACATTTATGACTACTGCTCCGCTCTCCAGGGAAGTAGCGCGATAAGGCTATATGCCTTCCTCGATAATGGGCTATCTAACGCAAAAATATTTTTTCAAATCCGACCAGTAGTTCCTGAGATTAGCGCGTTCAACCAAACAAACAAATAAACTCTTCAGCTTAATAATATTACTAGTATATATTAAAATATTTGAAGCGCTCGTAGCCCACATAGCTCAGTGTTTTGTAAACGGTCGCTGCGTTGATAATCTTTCGCTAAGACTGGTCCTCAGATGGGTTACATCTTTGTGGCATTCCCATTTATGAGTTAAGCCCGTTAAGCCGTCGGACCCGTTTGCTAGTAACATGGTAGTCGTAATGCCTAATGGATGCTTGAAAGGTTTCAACTGCAAGTCGCCACAACCTTTCTATTTCAACACGACAATGGCTTCACCACCTATTACGTGGGACAAAAGTGTACACGGTGAAATGTGGACGTAACGTATAGTATGCCACTGCCACACCTTCGGGGATAAACGAGTGACTGATATATTTAAATGTATAAATTCATTAAAAACAAGCATTTTAAAAGACAATGTGAATCCGTACATTTTATTTGCAGAGTAAAGTTGAAAGTGCTTGATCAAAGACATGCTGCTAAAGATATTTGTCTGATTTTTGTGCTAAAACGCCTTCCATCAAGTACTGAACATAAATTTATCTTTCCAAATTGATAAAACCCAACGCTAACGCTAATAACAAAGCGCCATTTGACTCCGAGCTGGTACTTAACGAACAGAAAAGGGGGACTTATGTTGCTCAGGTTCGACTGAAAAAATAAAAAAAGTAATTTAATTAGTTAATCTTAGCCGCCCGCGGCTATACTCATGTGTTGAAGTGTACCCGTACCCGATTCTTACTGGTATCTGTTCCCGAGATAAAACTAACAACACAGCCTATGTGTTAATTCACTTGCGTTGGAACACTTCCATCAAAGGGCGCCACCTCTACCAATTTTTCCCAGACGTTCGTGAACGCCTGGGAATGTCCTGACTGGAGGTTGATCACTGTGTTACTCAATTTCTTACGGGACATGGTAACTTTAGGAGCAAATTACATTCGTTTAAGCTGGTTGAGTCACCGTTCTGTCAGTGTTCAACTGCTGACGCCAAATATAATCTGACCGCCCATCATATACTTTGGGAGTGTAGCATTTGACAAAATAAGCGATATAATATGCTTAATTGTTTACAAGTAACGTCGGGAGTAGTTTACGATGCGGATCTCGTGGCATCGATGAATTTTCGTGTTTTTTTACATTTTTGCCATACATATTACTGGAATCAAACATAGCTCACATAGGACCCGTAATATACTATTACCGTGGTGCTTCCCTATTTCTATAGGATTTACACCTAGTTGCTTTCCAGGTCTCCCGCTTTGCAAAGGAGGGAAGAGGCATTACGTTCTTTTCCTACTTCCTCACATTATCTTCTGATTAATTTCGTTGCGGGTTCCAAGACATGCTAACTTCTCCTGGGACATCACCGAGATTGAGCTCGGTGTAACTTTTCTGGTGTTTTGGTCATTGCTGTAGATCCTGGTATACAGGAGTAACAGTAATTTTAAAAAAAAGGGACTCTTACCACACCTACTTCCACATGGTACCTACACACAAAATTTTATCGAAATTGGTCTCTACTAGACCAATTTCGATAAAAATTTGTGTAGTGTATGAGGGTGTAGAATCAACAACATACACACTCACAAACTTGCACCTTTAAAATATTATGTACAAATGTTCGGTTTATTATTGATGGCAACTGATTTGGTAATAATTTTTCTAGATTCCCGATACAACAATACAAATCAACATACGTCCTCCATCACCTGGGAATTGGGAACTCCCGCGCAAATGTTGGTAACACTAATACTAACTTTAAAGCCTAACTTCGTAACTACGCTTCAGAATGAAAATGTATAAGATTTTTTTCTCTGCAGATAGCTGATGTCATAAGCGTAATTTAGGCTACTTTTTATAACGGGCACTAAGCGGAAGAAACCGCGGGCTTCCGTTAGTTTCGAAATGAAATTGGCGACTATTTTACACGACTCGAGACATACATTTGCGAATATCCATATCATGAAGGCGTTTGGCCTTCAGTCGACGGAAAAAATAAGTTTACCACGTAGATTAAAACTGCCAACAGGAAATGTACAACCAGTTAATGACAATTTGTTACATGCCTTAATTTAGTGCTCACTTTCCGTTCGCTACAATAATCGATAATGTCAACCGGTTGTTTGTTACTTTGAGTGGAACGCTTAATAACATTATTGTGTTTACTCCACCACTTACGTGTATATAGGTACATTGCCACTTACGCCAACGATGCAGTCCTCGGTGGCATAAGTGGTACTGCATGCGACTGCCGCGCATCCTGGGATCGATTCCTGGGTCGGAATAAATATTTGTGTGATTCACAAATGTTTTTTCGGAGTGTGGGTGTTAATACGTATGTATTTAGAAATATATAATTATGTTTATCAGTTGTCTAGATTGCATAGCACAAGCAAAGCTTAGTTTGGGCTAGATGGCACTGTGTAAAAAGTGTCCTACAATATTTATATTTATTTATTATTTTTGACATTTCGTATTATAAATTAAGCTTGTCAGCACATAACAACAAATTTGCGACCAATTATCGAACACCGTCGAGATATAAACCTGCGTAGTAGACAACTTCTGAGTCATTCGATTGTATGAATCAGCGCAATTTTATCTTGAGACTTTTTTTTTATATTATTATGATTTAATCAAGATTGCGTTCAAATTATGTTTACTATGTCAATATTAGCAAAGAGAACTGAACTACCGGTTTTTATACTACTAAGGTGGCAAAAAGCTTAGGTACGGCCTCCACCAAATGAAAAGGGGTTAACGTAGCATTATAAATATTCGCAACATCAAGTGTATGTGTATTATGTACATAATGTGTCTTTTTGAATAACTGCAGGAGTTCAATCTGATTCTAAGTAAGTATATGCGAGAGGAACCCCATATCAAAATTATAATCTAGGAACATTAATAATAATCTATGAGAATACCTACCATATTTATTGACAAACCATTTCATAGATATGAATTAAGCGTTTTTAGAGGAGTTCGGAGGCGTTGTTAGGGGTGTTAGAATAAAATAAGCCGTCTGGGTGCTTTTGAACGAAAACGCTGCCTAAACCCTTTGAGATACAAAAAAAAATTATGGTGGAATTGTGTATCTAATATAAGTCTACAAAAATTCTGCGAAAACACACTATATCCACTGTAATACTTTAAAAAACCAGCAATAGTAAAAATATATTTTAAAGTCTATTTACACAAATACGTTATTAATTCTTAATCATTTTTAATACGTTAGTTGAGTTCAGCATTTCATGAAGATTACTTTGTCCCTTTACATCTTGAAAATTAAATGAATATCTTAAGAGGTATAGCCAAATCAAAATAATGCTCAAAGAAATTAATTTAGTGTAACCATTTTTCGTGCGGCCCTACTGGAGAGCGGAGAAGTAATCTAGAAAATGTTCATACATTATTGTGAAACTGATAAACAACAAGATTAAATGGGTGCCACGGGTTTCGAAGTAAACCACGGCCGTAGCCGGGCGGATGAGCTAGTATTATTATATACTAATTTTACTATGCCTTACTATAAAACATGGCTCATTAAATTTGTTCTGTTTCACAACAAAAATAGATAACATACATAAATGGAATTTGAAATCTATTCATTTTGTTATCTCCAGTCCCCATTACGCGTTTACCTCCTTTGTGTAGGAACAAAAGAATTGGCCTTGATAGCCCCAGGGCGAGGCTGTCGAATGGGCAAATCGGTACGTCTATTACGGTCATACTTTTGTTTACTTCACCTTTACTACAGAGTTGACAATCAGATACATACATACAAATAGTCACGCTTAAATCCCCGATGGGTTAGGTAGAGGCGTATATAATAGGTAATGAGCCTATTGCCATGTTGAAATGGACAGGGGCACGATTTACTACTTCCTGCTAATGAAACTTTTAAAGCTTTTAATAAGAAAGTATTTGAAATTTGGTATAAAGATTAATAAGTTACTGGTAACCAAGACCAATGGCTAAACGTGCTTTACCGCGACGTGATTTCTTCACAGTGACAAGGAACCATAGACTGGAGTACTTAATATAGTTTATATTTCAACTCGATACCTTTACGCGTTCCCAAGATAAAGGGTCTTTCTTGACAGACAGAGAACAGACGGACAACATACTATAAGTGTTCGTTTTTCCTTTTGAGGTACTTTTTCACTTAGATTTTCTATGGAACTTGTGACTAAAACCGGTGCAAATTTTGCCGGGATAACTAGTAATCAATAACTGTTAGCGTGTAAAGAATGTTCAACGCTAACAGATTAAAAGTTTTTACAAATACAAGTGCAATCAATCCCACAATTACAATGAAAAACAACACCTAGTTCGCGTGCCCCTAAACAATTTTGTGATCGCGGTGTAGAAACGAGTCGTTATTTACACTTTGGTATTACTTGCGAAAATGTTACATTTTCAGTTTAGTTTCAACTGTAGGTAATTTAGATAGCAATAACTTGAATTAGTACAATTTTAATGTACAAGTAATTGAGATTTATGACTAGTGTGATGAAAATAGAACTGCTATTGCCAGTATACGTCTATCTATTCTTGAACATACTATTCGTAAACCATATCTTTGTGTGAAAAAGTGTTTCACATTTTTTATTTATGTATATACTAGCAGGCTTCGCTCGTGACATTCTTCGCACATCCGCTGCACCTCACACATTTAACCCATACACGTTGTCTGATTAAAAATACTTTCGTACAAACTTGATCCCCTATTACCCTTAAAGGTAGAATTTTGGATATTTCGAAATTCAGTGTGAAAATGAAGAATCTTAGAAACGTAGGCGTATAGTACCTATGCCTCTGCCACCCCATTGGGGATAAAGGCTTGAATGATAAATAAGTAAGTATTATATAACTTAATTTTCTCCCTCTGTCCTGTAGGATTCACCATTTCGATGCACTAATTGATCAAATTACACAAAGAAGTTCACTGATCCACCACTGGTATGGGTGGAGCCTGTGATATCTCTCAATATTATTTACAATTGGATCGAATAGCAGAAGGAGTTTACCCTGTAAGTAAAATCACGCGTCTGCTTACGACTACTGAAAACAATCTGGCGTCACGTGAGGTGTTTAAACTCACGTTTTTTGACTCATGTCCCCAGCTAGTACGGGGAGATAAACGGTAGATTGTTTTACCTGGTGGATAAAATCTATCGATCGAATCTTTGATAATATTGCTGTAGTGGTTTAAGTCAATATTATGCTGGGAACGCACGTTAATCCTGGGGGCCGAGTCTACTATTGACGAGCTGTAGAATAGAACCAGTATCGGTGTTTTAGCTGTCAACATGTTAGTAGACTATCAAAAATGCAGCTGACTAGCGGCCATTGGCGCGGTACGTGTTAGTAGAATTCTATCGGCCGACCGATAGAAGTCTATTGGAGTACGATTGTAATATACGAAAATCTGTTAAAATTGTACCGGTGGCTTTCTATTGAGCGATGATTTCGATTCTATATCGTCACGATTGAAATAGGAGACTCGGCCCCCTGGTATCGTGACTCACAGGGAATTACTACTTACCAAGATCGAATGCTACCTTAGTTTTAATTATTTCTGATTGACCCTTTGGTAATAAAAATGTTCATTTAAACCAAGAAGGCTTCGCATTTATAATGTGATACATAAAAATCACGTATTTGCGGCCGAACTCCTCTAAAAACGCTTGATTGATATTTACGAAATGTTTTGTTAATAAATATGATAGGTCTGATAATAGGTTATTATTAATGTTCCTAGATTATAAAGGTGATCCTTTATAAGGCATTTATTTAAAGTAAATTATTTTAAGGTTTAGACAGTGTTTTTGTTCAAAAGCACCCAGACGGCTTATTTTATTCTAACACCCCCAACAAATATCGTTATAATTTAATCAATGTGTACAAAAAACCTTAAAAAGTTTACATAAAAACGTTCCTTATGAATCACTCTATATATTAAAAATATTCGTTGCGTAGTTTTAAAGATCTAAGCATACATAGGGACAAACAGCGGGAAGCGACTTTGTTTTATAATATGTAATGATACAGTCATATTTTACCCTAATCACCCGACTGCTTGAGATGCAAGCAGGATGCATAATATATAAGTACATCCGCCTTGGGTTATTAGAAAACGTTGCTTCGAAACCTTTTAGCAGCCGGGAATAAAGCTTACATAATGATGATTTTTGTAACTTAATCTTATTTATAGTCCTCCATCGGGCAGCCTCGTATATTGGTAAGCAGCTACCGAGATAAGTCACTTTAGGCTTGGGACAATGTTCGTGAGACCCTTTCACCCTTTTTGACAATAACAAAACTACAATGATAGCTACATAACCAAATACATTCCTCCGTTCTCCGTCACAACATATATCACAGCAGTACCTAAATTTTAATTACTGACCTCTATTTTATATGAGCACATAACGAATTTGTTGTTCTCTGTGTGTGTGACCCAGTAGCCTGATATGATATTATACTCTGTGCTCTATGATAAATTAATCCTACAATTGCCTCGGTTTTGCCGTACTCAAATCAATTCTTCACGAGAGGTAGGCAAGATTTTTCTATACACCTGAGGCAGAAAATGAAAAATCTTTATCATGTAGGTCACAAAGTAACACTTATGAACGTCAAGATTATTGCTTGTACATTTACATTTACTGCCAGATTCGCAACGCAATAGGTAGAGCCTGAGAAAGAACCTGGCAATAAAACTCATCGCCACTCTACACTCACACTTTTCTAACCGACGGTAATTACGTTTATGTAGGATCTATTTTATACAGCATATCCTTGAAAAACTAGATATTACTGAAATTGCTTATATTGCAGATATCAGGCTCTTAAAAATATTTAAATAATGTTTTTTAATATCTAAATAAATTATCCTCATACGATTTGTTGTATTATGGTGTCTTGTTACTTGTGTACTTTTTATAAACTTTAATCGCTTCTCCCTTTTGTGGCTATATTGCAATATTCGTTGTCACGGGTACATGCTACTGTAATATAATTTCGGTTATGTCAAGAGTTTCAAAAATGTTAATAAGACGCAAAAAGGCTTGTAAACCATAATACACTTATCCAAAAAAAATCCCCAATGAGTTACACATCATATTATTCACGAAAAATTGTTCAAATTGATATTTTGCCAACAAACACATTATATTTATTGCATTTCTAATAGCATTGCCTAAGAAATATCTCTGCGTTTTTTTTTGCATTTTTGGTGTTGAATTACATAAAAAAAGCAAAAAAAAAAACGCAGAGATATAAAACGCAAGAAGCAATTTCTTCGTTTCGGAAATCAACTATATCCGAACCGAAGGTTGGTTCACTTTCCGTCGAAACTGTACGTTTCAATTGTTTAGTTACATATTTATCGTAAAACAAACGTAGTTGTGAATGCAAAAAAATGTCGTGTATTTGAAAAATCAACCTGTATATGATTTCAAGTTGTAAAATAACACACCGACCCACTCGTCGGTGTGTTATTTATAACCCTGATTTTGAAGTTGCTACATAAAGGATGCTGAAATTAGCAGTAAATCATGGAAAGTAAACAGAATGGGTGCGTCTGATGAGTCTTATGGATGACACATCGTTTGCAATAACAACATAACAGTTCTTTAATCAGAACTGTTAAAGTATTTTTAAAACTAAGTCTGATAGGTCATTCCTAACTTGTACTAGTAAGGTATATAATTAACCGACTGCTTGAACTCTATAACACATCAAACAACACCTGGTTACGGCATGGTATAGGACTAATTCTACCCGTATTCCCATTACTGTGACTCCTGTAAACCAGGATCTACAGCAATAACTAAGACCAAAAAAGTAACACCGAGCTCAATTTTGATGAAGTCCCAGGAGAAGTTAGAATGTCTTGGAAAACCCTCATCGAAATTAATCAGAAGATATCATGATAATAACGTAACGCCTGATATGAAATCTTATTTCAATGGATCTAAATAGCCAGTAATGGTAATGAGTGATGATCATGGGTTTAATTTCCTGCTTTACGCCTTCGTTTATCGGAAATTGACATAGCCTGCCTCATGGCACTGATAAGTACCGGTATAGTGTATTACAGGTACTTAAGATACAAACTACGGTTTTACTCACGTGTGAATTTCGGGATAGCCCGACTAGTTTCGGACCTAACGGAGGTCCTTTTTCAAGAGGAGCGTCAAGCTACGTCGGAAGCTGCGCTGGCACGGACCTCCTTTAGGTCCAAAACTAGTCGGGCTATCCCGAAATTCACACGTGAGTAAACCCGTAGTTTGTAATAATGAACAACGCTCACGAAAGTTATTATTCTAATACTTAAGATATGTTTAAGTATATAGAAAAGAAGCGCTCGTGGCCCCGCGGTCTCAGTGTTCTGTAAACGATCACTGAGTTACGCAACTTTCACTATGGCTGGTCCTCGGATAGTAAGGATAATAACCTCTTGTGGCATTTACATTTGCGAGCGTTTCCGTGCTTCGGAAGGCACGGTAAGCCGTTGGTCCCGGTTGCCAGTAAAATGGCAGTCGTTAAGCCGGGTTGAAGGCCTTATGGGCGGCTTGAAAATTTTCAACAGCAGGTAGCCACAACCTGCGTCTGTTTATTTCAACACGGCAATGGGCTCACCACCTATTACGTGGGACAGGAATCCACACGGTGAAAAGTGGGCATATAATATGCTTCTGCCACCCCTTCGGGGATAAGGCGTGATGGATATTTATTTTATTTTTATTTTATTTATATAGAAAATGTTCGTATCACGGCTCATACAAGATTTAAAAATGTAGATAAGGGTAAGGTTTTTCATTTGTTATACACACATGAACACAAACCGTGTTGAAATGCCGCTATAACATTATATAACAAGCCCTCCATCCATTTTCATACTTCATCCATGACAAAAAGATATTACTTTTTAGGCCTGTGCAACCCGGGGCTATAATTTTTTTTGTTGACGCGAGGAATTATTTTACGCGCCGTCATCATCCGAGCAGGAACGGTGTGTGAGATTCCTGGCCCTTGTCCTACGTCGTGACTACCTAGGTTCTACGCAACAAAATGTTGTGTATTGGTGGATATAGGTAGGTATATAAACAAAAATAATTGAAAACTCAACCTGTATATGATTTTAAGTTGAGTGAGTGGGTGGGAGTGTTATTTATAACCCTGATGGTCATTATAAAGCTGCTATATAAAGAACTAGTTGACGCTCGCGGCTCCGCCACGCGTGGTGAAGTTTGCCCGTTTCCGTTTCCCACAGGAACTTGTTCCCGGGATAAAAATTTGCCTATGTGTTCTTCTGATGTGTAAGCTATATTATTGTAAATATTCATCCAAATCCATTCAGAAGATATAAATATAAATAAATATCGTTGGGACAACTCACACAACGCCATCTGATTCCAAACAAAGCAAAGCTTGTACTATGGTAATTAGATAACTGATAAACATACTTATATATTTCTAAATACATACATATCATAGATAAATTACACCCAGACAGAAAAAACCATCTTGCTCATCACACAAAGTTTTATCCTGGGTGGGAATCGAACGTAGCACGTCTTGCGTAGCAGTCAGATACACTTCCACCGCGCCACAGAGGCAGTCAAAATATTGTGTGAAAGAGTAAGAAACATCCATCTATACTCACAAACTGTCGCGTTTATAATATTAGTAGGATTAACTGAAATTAGCAGTAATTCATGGCATGGAAAGTACAGTACAAACAGAATGGGTGCGTCTGATGAGTTTTATGGGATGACACATAGTTTGCACTGATGATGTAACAGTTCCTAAATAGCCACTAAACCCCGCGGTGTTCCGCCTTTTTCCGAACCGGGTCGCAGGAAAGGTTCGCACGCTATTTACAGCGACCCGGCTAAGGGAATGCCCCAATATGAGACTCTTTTCGGGGCCCCGGGGTTGTAGTACCTACTCGTATATTGATGAGTTGCACGCATTACCACCAGTGATTTCCAAAATACTCCAACAAATACTTTGTAAAGATACAAAGTCATGTGCAGATGTGGTTTATGATATCATTGACCTTTTGGTTAAACCAGAAACGTGTGTCAATAGCAAATAAAATATTATAAAGCTGAAGAGTTTGTTTGTTTGTTTGGTTGAACGCGCTAAACTCGGGAACTACTGGTCGGATTTGAAAAATTATTTTTGTGTTAGATAGCCCATTTATCGAGGAAGGCTATACATAATTACGTTACTACACTGGGGAGTAGAGCAGTAGTCATAAATGTCGAAATTAAAAACGTATTTATAAAAGACGGGATTAAATAGGTGCGACGGGAGGTCGAAATATTTCACGGGCGAAGCTGTGGGGGTCATCTAGTATCAAATACTATACGAAGAAATACGATACCGTAGTAAATTACGAGAAAATCTTACATTTCAAAATGCAACGGTCAATATATTTCGTATTCATAAAACGATACCATTGGCAAATAAAATGGAAAGTAAAACACCATTACACGCATAGGTACCGTTACCCCCCTTTTCTCTCGCAGTGGGGTAAGCACCAAGCAGAATCGCGTGCCATATCTCTTTCTGTGCGTCATTGTTCTGAGACATGACAGTAATTAAGAAAATAATCGTTATATATCAATAACCGAATGCCTCGGTAGCGACATGTTAATGTATGATGTTGCTTATTCCTGGGTCGAAACAAATGGCTACCAGAACCCACTAATGTTTGTTATTGTGTTTGCGTGTTTTATTTACATCTATACTAATATTATAAAGCTGAAGACTTTGTATGTTTGTTTGGTTGAACGCGCTAATCTCAGGAACCATTGGTCGGATTAGAAAATTTATTTTTGTGTTAGATAGCCCATTTATCGAGGAAGGCTATAGGCTATATATCACTACGCTATTACACTGGGGAGCAGAGCAGTAGTCATAAATGTCGACAAATCGGACAAATTTTTATGCATCATTGTGAAATTTATAAGCGACGTCATGAAATAGGTGCAACAGGAGGTCGAAATATTCCACGGGCGAAGCTGGGGGGTCATCTAGTGATAAATAAAATTGAAGTGTCTGTTTCTAATTCTTAATTAATCTTTAATGATAACAGTTGTACTATTTCACATTCTTTATTATTAACCAGACCGGTTTCACCTTACGACATTATTTCACTAAATGTACAGCCAAAGTACATACAGATACAGTAGGTAATTTACATGTATTAGGAGTTCTTTCATTTAATTTATGAAAATATAAAAATTACTATAATATATATTTGTTATTAAAAAAACAAAACTAAACTATCTTTACGCTGTATCCCTGTTATTTTTAAATAGGTACATATAACTATTTATACATTTTTATGGCTTATGCAAAAATATTGCTTTTTGTCATACAATAAAACTTATTACTGTATCTACTATTTAAACTTGTTACCATTTTAATAAGGTCGCCATATTATATGGTGTTATTGATATGAAAATGACAACAATTAGTAAAGAAATTCTAGAAGAAATTACTTATGAAACCGTACAAAGCTGACCTACATGCTTGGGAAACACGTGAGTATACACAAACACACGACCTATTGACAAAGCACCTGATGCTTGTGTTACGAGATTATTTATATGGGACAGTACTAATTTGCCCTTCTTTGGAATTCGGGCTGCGGAGCGAGGGCCTTGCCGTCAATTGGGGCTAATATTAGCTAAGCATTAACAGATGATGTCTGGTGTTGCAAACGTCCATAGGCAACGGTGACCACTTTCCACCAGGTGGGCCGTACGCTTGTCTGCCACTTCATTGGTATAAAAAAAAAACAATAATAAAAATGATGAGGATGGTTATTAGTAACTAAAATTTTAATTAAGTCTTTGCAGCACGTTATGACAGGCTGCATGCGCTATAAGACATTCTAGATCTTTAAAAAAAAAGCTTGGAACCACAGAGTACCGTCTATACTATATTGATAGTTTCTGAAACACAGGTTTATTTAAACCTATATCAGACAAGTCGCCACATTCAAAGTACTTCTACTTCTAGATTACCGACTCATTTTAGATTTTATCAGCAGTTTTAAGTAATAATCAATTTGGTAATAATTATTTTTTAAATACATAAAGTCCGTTATTAAATGATAAAATAATGAAATATTTTGTTGTAAACAATTAAAATAAATAAATGAAATAAAAGGTTTAGACTTGTATTTTTGCTTTCGTTTTTAAGAGAGACTGATGCCCGACCTGCCAACCCTTTTACACTTCTGTGCTAATCGGTTAAGAGGTCATGTGGGAGGCAGTCCATTTACCACACAAAGCCGCCCCGCAGTAGGGTAGCGAACTGACCAGCACGCCAACACGTTCAATTTGTAAGTAAGGTTGGTTTAAATTGAACCCTCTGTACATACAATATTGTAAATGAAAAGTAAGAGATCCGGTTGTAAAGTGAGAAAAACGGTTGGTTCTCAACACGGTTGTATACGAACACTTTGAATTTGTATACAGGAACCATTTTTTCTTACTAAGTAATCAATGGCGAAACTTGATAACTGCCTCTGTAGCGCAGTGGTAGTGCATGCGACTGCCGCGACTGGGGTCCCGGGTTGGATTCCCGGGTCGGATCAAATATTTGTGTGATCCACAAATGTTTGTTTCGGAGTTTGGGTGTTTCCTATGTATAATATGTATGTATTTAGAAATATATATATATGTATATCAGTTGTCTAGATCCCATAACACAAGCTTATATAACTCTATGCCTCGATGACATGTTGTCAAATGTAATAAAGCTACAATCAATCAGATTTTAGAAATTCAATTTAAATGAAATATAGGGTGATCTTACAATTTGTGTACATAATGTTGGATCACCTTATTACTAAATAAATAATTTAGGCATTTTGTAATTACTTTAATTCAGACATATTTATAAAAAATGTTGCTTCGGTAGTAATAACAAATTAGCTCCTGTAAGCTAATTCGAACACACCGTGCATAGTTTGACTGCCTCGGTGGCGCAGTGGTAGTGTTATGATTCTATGTATGATATGTATGTATTTAGAAATTCAAAAGTATGTATATCAGGCGTCTAGATCTCATACTTCAAGTTTATAGCTTAGTTTGGGCTAGATAGCGCTGTGGTCCCACAAAAAGTGTGATAAAAAAATGAAAAAAAAAATGTAAATATGTAAGAATATGTAAATTTGCTCGATAGGTCTTATAAACTTTTTTATATATTCTGTCGTGCAAAATTAATTGCCTATCAAAATATAAGTTAAGGCTTGGTATTCCTGCCGAGGCCAGCTTTTAAGTTTTTTAAAACAATGCGAATCGTAGAAGAATGGGTTTTTGATTCTGAAAAAGAGATATATGTTAGTTAAGGATTTAAGCTAGTCAAAATGGCTTTCTGTTACAAAATCTAATAAACTTCACTTGATAGAAAAACATCCCAAAGTTGCCCCCTTTCGAAATGTTTTTTCAATGCCAAATCTAAACGACAGATAATTTTAATGAAATTTTTATACACAACTATAGCAACTAAATATTTATAGACATAATGGCTTACTTTGTCTATATACAGTGATTTTTATAGAACAAATGTTTACATAATATCAGATTCGCGACCTGATCAGTCGCGCGCTGGCGCTTACTGAGGTAGGACCTGTGTTAGGTTTATTCGTTGCGCTCCCCTTGCTATTTTTTCGCAATGGCACAGTATATTTATGAGAGCAGTAAGCATTCCATCATCATCCGAGCGTCTGTCCCAGTTGCATCGCGCGACGCCCGGTGTTAGCTTTATATAGTGTATATATATGAGAGTTATAATAATAATAATAATAATAATAATAATAATATCTCTTTATTGTACACCAAATTTACAATATAACATTGATAACCGTTTGTAGATTATAGGTACAATTGGCAATATACGGTTATATACGGCAATGGACTCACCATCCATTACGTGGGACAGGAATACACATGGTGAAAAGTGGGCATATACTAATATGCCTTTGCCACCCTTTCGGGGATAAGGCGTGATAGATTAATAAAATATATGAGAGTTTTAATATAAAATATTTTGATATGATTTTAAACACAACATTGATTTTGTTTTATTGTTTTGTATAAATTCATTTCTTTATAATTGGTCGAACATCATGTAACTCAAACTAATGTAATTACTGGCGGTTAGAAAAGAGTGACCATGAGTTTTATTGCCAGGTTCTTCTTCAGGCTCTACCTATTGCTTTGCGAATCTGGCAGTAAATGTAAATGTAGAAGCAATAATCATGACGTTCGTGTTACTTTGTGACCTACATGAATAAAGACTTTTCATTCATTCATTCAATTAATAATCCCGACATTTTAACGCGAAGGTTTTTTGCGCTTTAGTGGATCTGGAGAAAGCATTTGATAACGTTGTGAGAGAAACTCGGTGGTACTCGTCCGAGTGGCCTGGCTGGCCGTCTACACCATATCCGGGCAGGATATGGTGTGGACGGTGATACAGTCTCTTTATACGGACTGTAACGCTTGCGTGCGACCAAGGGGGATGTTCACCTGGCTTTTTGACTTCTGTTCGGGCGTCAAACGCGGTTGTGTTATGTCCGCCTGGCTTTTCATAGTGTATCTAGATAGTTTTGAATTTTCCCGAAAACAAGTTCCTTTAGAAACGGAACGGAAAAACTTCATCACGCGGGCGGAGCCGCGGGCGTCAACTAGTATATCATAAACCTAAAATAAAATCCAACACAATAACAGAGATGTTCTATTTCGATTGCTACTGCCAATCATTTTTACTGTGGCGTGCCAACAGAAAATACATTGTCGATCTATATTGGCGGGGGCTGAGGAAGCGTTGTGGTGCCTACGCGACTAAATAATAATAATGAATGATTTATTATTGATAAAAGAACTCGGATACCCAGACGTGCGTGTACGAAGCGATTGATGAATCTTGAAGAAGCGATTGATGAATCTTGAAGAAGCGATTGATGAATCTTGAAGAAGCGAAAGAAGGATGCATGGATCACGAAGCCTGGCCTACCGGTCCTTATATACCAAATCATTCTGTAGTAATAATTTTAGGAGTACCATTCCATTCGTTCAAATCCACGATAAAATACATAATCCTTGACAAAATAAATAAAGATAGAGGTTACTGTTAGGCGCGATTTGTTTCGCAATGGTTCACAGTTTATCATACGGTTGTAAAACACAAATTTGATTGCTTAAGGGCTAGCGCTAACATACAACTTGTAGTTGAACGACTATTTAGTTGTGTATCATATGTCTATAGGACTATATTGAAGCGCACTATCAACTCGATAGTTCGACAAAAAAGTCAAAACACTGTATTGATCAACTTTTGATTAAAAAGTTAGACAACTATCGATAAAACGCTTAATGTGTATTGCATTGTGTTGATGTGCACATACCATCGACTAAACATATCCGCGACTGTCAGTCTCGCAAAAGCATTTGAAGCGTTTGATATTTTTACATTAAACGTTTCTTTACCTATTTAATATTTTAAAAACTTATCTGGGTGCTCTTTTAGCTTAGAATGTAACGTATGAAATATTCCACTAGATAATCTGTCACTGAGTATAGGATATATAGTGGGACTTTTTTTTATGTCTATAAAGCAAAGCGCAAACTAGGACTTTCTTGTTAATTGACATTGTTTGTAACACCATGACTCGAGCGTTGCTGAATAAAGACTGGTTGATTTGAGGATATAAAAAAATCGACGATCGACTGCATGCTGTATGCGCACTTTCATCAACTAAACGGTTTAGTTGTGTGGAAATCACGAGAAATACGAAGCTCGACAAAACAATTTAGTCAAAGAAGAAGAAGAAAGAAGTCCGAGACTACCAGGACTTTAATTGGTCGTGTTAATTAGTGTCTAGCACATAAGACCTTTTAGCCTTTTTGTTACCACCTCACTAAAAAGGCAACGGATTCAAAATTTCTTCCAAATTTAACATCTAAAATAGACACATTTTATTAAATTTATTCGGCCCTTTAGACCCACCCCAATTACGTGCTTCGGAAGGCCCGTTAAGCCGTTGGTCCCGGTTGCCAATAAAATGGCAGTCGTTAAGCCAAGTTGAAGGCCTTATGGGAGGCTTAAAAATTTCAACAGCAGGTAGCAACAACCTGCGTCGGTCTATTTCAACACGGCACTGGGCTCACCACCTATTACGTGGGACAGGAATACACATGGTGAAAAGTGGGCATATAACATATATGCATCTGCCACCCCTTCGGGGATACGACGTGATAGATAAATTTAGTCGATGCAAAAGTTGTATATATGCGCTAGCCTTAACTTTGCAACTGTTTACTTAAAGAAGACGCTGGATGTGTTAAACCTTGCTTTATGGTCTATTAGATATATGAATTGATTAAGAAAAGGTAGATTATAGATGAATTGTGAGAGGAAATTCGCGCAGAGTTAAACTTAGCTATTTTACGTAATGTTTTTGTTTTAATTTGTGTTCCCGTGAATGTTACTCGCCCTCTCTACGAGCGAGAGAGGGCGAGTAACATTCACGGGAAATTCAATTGGGTTGGAATTCCCAATTGGGTTATCCTTTTGAAAATACCTTTCCCTATGTTATGAAATATGTAAACAATAAAATAATAATAATAATTGAATAAATTGTTACAAACCTTTTTGCAAAGAAGCGTCGTCTAACCCTTATTAAACTTATAAATTTTGAATAAAGTGAAAAATATAATTCGATTCGAGACGGGGATTGAACGCGTGACCTTTGCCTAACCAGGGCAATGTTCTAGCCACTGAACTACCCGAACCGTATCAAATCAAGTTGAAATTCTTCACCATATTTTAATCGTCATTTAAGATTATTAAACTTAGTTCAAAATCTTTAGTAATAGACGGTATTGTATTGGACTTTGAAAAATCATCATCAATAAAATGGAAAAGTCAAAAGTACTTGGATACGCAGACAAGCATGTAACGATTAATGAATCTGCAGGAAGCGAAATAAGTATGCATGGATCGCGAAACATGGCGATCCTGAAAAATACCCGTCAAATATACAGCGTTACTTTGTAATATTTGTGGAAAATACTATATTCCGGAACAACATGGCGGAAAATCGTTCAACAATGAGGTGGAATAAAATAGTAACCACTGATTACGTAAGTTCGTGTTCACGGACAACGACATTGCGTAGAATCACAGGTTGTAAAAAAAATGCAAGTATTTACACACATTACTAAAACATTGTCGCTGAATACTTCGCGAACACGCACTGTTGTAGCAGTGGTTGCTAAACTTACGTGCGAACACCCACACCCTAGATTCGTGTTAAGACACAAAACAATAATACAATTATGAAATTATGATTGATATAATTTAGTTCTATGTTGAACTAAACAGACACGCCATTATCCACGAAGTGGTGGCAGACGCATACTATTTCACAGTCACAGTATGTATTCTTGTGCCGCGTAATAGATGGTGAGCCCATTGCCGTGTTAAAATGGGTCCGTATTGGTTTGCCTAAAATTTAAAACTGCATTACGTTTTTTGGCATACTCTTTGTTTCGCATAACGTTCAAGCAGAATAAATCATTAGCCATACTTTATTTTCCCATAACTTTATAATAATGATATACCCGCATAAAATGTTTACACATATTTTTTTTACAATAACGATAACTACTCATAACATTTATTAGCATCTCACTCACTCTCGCATAAAGATTACAAGTCATACATATAGAATACCATAATGTTAACGAGTACATATTTTTATTTTTATATCTAAGCTTGAACTGTCTAAGATTGAAATGCCCACTGATTAAAAATGTCGATAGGCACTATACCGAAGTTCAAAATGTCAACACTTATATATGGAATATATTAATAAAATACAAAAAGAAGTAGGTAGATTAAAACGAGCGATTCAGTTCTGGCGCATCGCCGGCCGCTGAGCCAAGGCCCGCTCGCGCGTTGTGGTCACAAGTGGCCTAACACTCCTCCTCGCTTCGTCTAGAGCAAGAGAATGAAATTGTGTATCTAGGGAGTATGTATAGCGCGGATGGAAGATGTGATTCGGATGTAGAACGGCGAGTAGCTGCCGGAAACAGAGTTAACGGTGCTTTGTCCCAATTAGTAAAGCGACAAAGCATCGTAAAAGAAGCACGACTGGCGATTCATAACGCAGTGCTAGTGCCAACTTTGCTTTACGGTAGCGAAACCTGGGTATGTCAGCAGATGCATGAAAGTAAATTGAATGCTGTGGAGATGCGATCACTTCGAAAATTGTGCGGCGTTACCTTGGCCGACCGAATACGTAACGAAGTGATACGCAATATGGCAGGTTTGAATGAAAGTGTTAGCGTTAAGCTGGAAAAGGGCGTGCTCCGTTGGTTTGGACACGTCCAACGAATGAGTATGGAACGATTGACGAAGAATATTTATTGAGCGAGGATAGAAGAAGTCTGGGTAGGCCGAGACTTACATATGAAGACCACGTGAGCAGATTGCTCAAAAACGGAAAGGTCAAAAGTACTCGGATACCCAGACGTGCGTGTATTAAGCGATTGATGAATCTTGAAGAAGCGAAAGAAGTATGCATGGATCGCGAAGCCTGGCGATCTGTCCTCTCTGACTACCCCATCAGGGATACAGCGTGAAGATAGTTAAGTTTTTAAGTTATTTCATATGTTACAGCTTACAAACTTGGCTATGAGTGAGATGATTATTTACAATGGTGTCTTATCAATTCTTAAATATTTTTATACAAATTTATTATTCATTTATGATTTAAACGGTTATGCATAACTGCATTATGTGTTTTGTATTTTATGATAAATTATCTTTAGGCGTATAACAATTATACTCTTTACATGTATGCTTATTAAAATTATGATATTAAATTAGAGTAAGTTAAAGTTATGCCAATAAAACCATTATGCGTTTATAACACCCTGCTTATCATAATTTATGCGAGAAAACTTTATGCTGAAGCTGTTATGCCAAACTACATTAGAAAAAAAGATTAGGCGATCGAAAGAGCTCCCGTTAAAATGTCAAGTCTTCAAATTTATCAAGCCCTTCAACTTGGCTCCACGACTGTCATGTTCCTGGCAATCGAGATCAACGACTAAACATGCCTTTCGAAGCACGGGCTTGACCTCCTACTAATATTATAAACGCGAAAGTTTGTAAGTATGTATGGATGTTTGATACTCTTTCACGCAAAATCTACTGAATAGATTTTGATGATAAATTGTCGTGACGTCAGTACCGAAGGCAAAGGAAGAAACAAGTATTGATGTTATTATAGCTGACGTATAGTGTATTGTCAGCTTTAAGTGATGACTGCGTACCAGAAGAGGCCACAAGGTGGAGGAGTTACCGTTAAAGCGGGGAACAACCGAATGCGATCAGAAAAGGCTCGAAAGAGATCAAAATATGGCCAGTATTATTTGCTGAAATGATATATGATACAGTAAAAAACACTACCCTATCTACAGGTAGAAAAAAGTATACAATAGCTGCAATTGGGTAAAATGTAAAAAAAGTTATAATGTACAGTAAAGGCTCTTTATTCGCGGGGTATATGTTCTATAAATATGCCGCGAATACAGAAACCGTGAATACGTAATGGTAATTTATATGGGATACGTCCCTAGGTGACAAAATAAAAAAAAACAAATCTATTTAATTGAAGATTTTCAGACTTCAGAAGTGTTGGGTGTTTTCTGAAGACCATTACTGAAAAAAAAGGTGTTCTGGAATGGGAAGATCGTCGTAGCCTGGTTCTTTCATTCATCCCAAGAGGATTCTTAATATACCTAATGTTGCTCAGTCATGCTCTGGCTTCTTCGTTTTGGCGTTGTGTCAGGGTTTTAGCGAAAGTTTTGTAGGAATGATAAGCCGAAAATGTGACCGCAAGGTTAAATCGATAAGGGCTTGAGTAACTATTACCTTGGAAGTAAAGTTTCGATAGAAACTAGATACAAATCTTCACTTACAGATCAAATTTACGAATGACAGCTTAGACACGAATACACCAATGGATGACTTCTCGAAACTGGCATATTTTTTCACAATGAGCAAATTATTTATAACAACACCTGTTTGGTACGAATTTTCATAAAATCTTATACGCACACCTTTCCGAATAAAATGATTTAAAAAAAATGACCCACGTAACAGGTGAAAAATTGATAGCCGCAGGTTGCGGCGACCTATTATTGATTTTTTTTAAACCGCCCATAGGGTCTTCACACTTGGCTTAACGACTGCCATATTATTGGCAACAGGGACCAACGGTTCAACGTGTCTTTGGAACCACGGGAACGCTCGTAAATGGAAATATCACAAAACTGACATCAATCTGAGGACCAGTCAGAGAGAACACTCAGTTAGCAGACGGCATCATCACAAGCCGTAGAATAGAACCAGAATCGCTGTTTTTACCTCTCAAAATGTTAGTGGACTATCAAAAATGCAACTGACTAGCGGCCACTGGCGCGGTACGTTTTGGTAGAATTCTATCGACCAAACGATAGAAGTTTATTGGAGTACGATTGTAATAGTATACTGTCAAAATTGTACCTGGTGGCTTTCTATTGAGCGACTATTTCGATTATATTCTGGCGCTTTTGAAATAGTAGACTTGGCCCTCTGCTTATTTGAATTTATAAAAAGGTGGCAAACACTAGTTTTGTGTATGTTTACACATAATTAATATTATGTTACATTGTACCGCAATTAACCTGCAGCCAAATTAATATTATTTCACGCTGTCGTGGCCACAGAGCAATATAAAACTATTTAACACAAAATTAACACTAACAACATGTGTTAGTTTTACATTTACTATTGTATAGTAAAACATGATCGTTAACATTAACATCTCATTCAAGGAATGAGTGAGAAACGATTGACAAAGAATATGTATTTTTGGAAAGTAGAGGGTAGAAGGAGTCAGGGTAGGCCAAGACTTACATATGAAGACCACGTGAGCAGATTGCTCAAAAACGAAAAAGATCTTCCCCCAACCCCGTAAGGGATCCTGGGTCTTTGCCTCGTCTGTTAGCCAGCAAGTGAACCGCTTGTAGTTGAGGTCGTTTGGGCCCCCATGATCTTAGTGGGACCCCTTTGACCCTCTTCCCCCTTTATTTTACACTCGGTTCTAAAAATAACGAGTCAATCACATAAACCCGAATATCTGCCGAACTACGTATGCTATCCTAATGAAACGAAGACTGTTCAATTAAGAATTTAATTATAAAGATAAAAAGTAAAAATAATACGGTGAAATGTGGGCGTTTAACATGCCTCTGCCTACCCCTTCGGGGATAAAGGCGTGACAATATGTATGTATCATTATGGATGCTTTCCAATACTAGTTTGTCACAATAAAAAATAATGAACGTCTTCCACGTGTATAACATTTTGTGGAATTTGGGCGGAGCCGCGTGAAAAGCGCTCGTAGCATTGCTAACTAAGAGTTCTGTATACGGGTTAAGTATCCTTTTCTAGAGTTTGTCATGAGAAATGTGACATTACCATTTGTGAACGTTTCCGTGCATCAAAAGGCTCGTTAAGCCAAGTTGAAGACCTTATGACTTGAATTTATTTCTACAAAAGGAAGTCACAAATGGCCCTGGCTATTTCAACATGGCAATAGGCTTCCCATCTAGTATGTGGGACAATAATATAACTCATATTTTATATACTACTCGGGACTTCACGCGAAACAATTTTGTACTTACATTCACCGACGTTTCGAGCGCGTTGCAGCGCGTGAAGTCCCGAGTAGTATATAAAATATGAGTATAAACCGCGAAAGTTTAAAAATAACAATAATATAACTGATGACAAGTAGAAGTTTGGTATGCCTTTGAATAAGAATAAGGGATGATTAGTAACTTTTTTGACGTTTTAAATACTAGGCTGACGTTGAGGTTGACGAGAATAGAATAGAAATATACTTTATTGTACACCAATTATTAATATTTAAAAGTATATGGAATACAGGTTTTGAAATGCACAATGGGCGGCCTTATCGCAATTTCTTACAGGCAACCTTTGGATGAAGATACATGTTAGAGAATCAGTTTAAAGAATGAGATTATATTTAAAAGCTTGGCAGACCCCGTAACACAAAGTAGTTTAAATGTACCTATTTCTTTTACCGTCAAATAGCTAGGATAACCGTTATATACATTTTAATATAGACGACCTTCAAGTTTAATAATTTTTTAACACTGGGGGACATATTCAGTCGAATAAAAATGTGTCTCGTCTCTAATGTCAAGTAAAAAGTCACCTTGACGAGCAAAATTAGGCAAATTTATTTTTGCAAAACGTCTTTCAGACAACCTTAATTTTCCATCAATTATGTCCAAGATTAGATATTCGTAAACAACGTCCAAGTTTAATGTCGGTCATAAGGTCGTAACTGTTTTGATTAAATCGATCTTGACTTAACTCCAGACAAAATGTTTAATAAATAAATCATGCAAATCCCTATACGTCTAAAGTAAATTGAATGCTGTGGAGATGCGATCACTTCGAAAATTGTGCGGCATAACTTTGGCCGGCAGAATACGTAACGAAGTAATACGCAATATGGCAGGTTTGAATGAAAGTGTCAGCGTTAAGCTGGAAAAGCGCCTGCTCCATTGGTTTGAACACGTACAACAAATGAGTGAGGAACGATGGCGAAGAATATATATTGTGCGAAAGTAGAGGGGAGAAAGAGTCAGGGTAAGCCGAGACTAACATATGAAGATCACGTGAGCAGATTGCTCAAAAACGAAAAAGTAAAAAGTACTCGGATACCCAGACGTGCATGTATGAAGCGATTGATGAATCTGCAAGAAGCGAAAGAAGTATGCATGGGTCGTAAAGCCTGGCGATCTGTCCTCTCTGACAACCCCGTCAAGGATACAGCGTGAAGATAGTCAGTCAGTCTCTATACGTCTTTTAAATAATCTTTCTTACACTGCTGCACCGATAAGTATCCATTTCTTAAAACTAAATCTATTTTGTAAATTCAAAGGTTGCCTTTAAAAAGTTGCTCTAAGCGATAAGGCCGCCATTTGTATATTTTTCTTTTAATTATTGTATAAAACGGTTAGTAAAAAAAACGACATACCAAAATAATGCGATCAGAAGACACGAGTTATAATAAATTGTCTGGTACAGTACCTGAAAATAAAAAAGAAACGATTTTTATAAACTTTGATACAATAAATTGTATATTATTGTAGTCAAAAGTAACGCTTTTTTGTTTGTACCCGCACAAGTACACGCAGTCTATGTGTACTTGTGCGGGTACAAATAAATGGTCATTAAAAATATTTCAGTGATAGGCACTGAAATTTTCAATATGAAACTCAATCCTAGGTAGGATCTTCAACAAATGCGGACGGACGCAGACTCGCCTTCTGAATGCTTGATTTGCGCGCTTCAAATGGGTTCAATAGGATTCATCAACCAAAATGTATTTTTACCCTTATTTTTTAATTTAGATTTTCAAAATAAAGAGCATTTTAAGAATTTTAAGAAACTAATATTAATATTGTAAGTATAATATTTAAAAGTGAAGTAAAGTTTAATTTGGTTAAAACACTATCAAATTATAATATTTAAACATGACCATATTTTTAAAGGTTTGTGGTGGTACGTATTTTAAATTTGTTAGATAACGAGAACAAACCTTCCTATTAGGTACAGCAATTCAAAAGAAAATACAAGTCGAATTCTTTGAATACCCCGCTGATATACGAGTACGAAACTGTGAATCCTTTTAAAAGGAACTTTTCGTTCAGAGGCTATTGAAAAGGATTATCAATCTTATAAGGAAGAACATTAACATTATCAATGTTATAAGGAAGAACATCGGGTACAAGAAGTGCTACTTTTCTTTACAAGTATTTGAGTGTCCCAAAAGTTTGCAATAGAATTAAGTTTAGATTTTATGCTGAATAAACAGTGTCCTTTAAGTAACTAGTTAATGCTTTACCGTTCCCGATTACCACAGGCAATTGTTCCCGGGAAAAAAAGTAGTCAATCTCCTTTTTCGGACTCTAGACTATCTGTACCAAATTTCATTTAAATGGGTTCAATAGTTTAGGCGTGAAAGTAGGCTAGTTTTTACCTTAAAATACTACTCTCAAGTGTTTCTTGAGTATTGAGTAACGTTCTAAAATACGGCCCTTAATTTAGATTTTATGCTGAATAAACAGATGTGTCTTTTAAGTAACTAGTCAATGCTTTACCGTTCCCGATTACCACAGGCAATTGTTCCCGGGAAAAAAAGTAGTCAATCTCCTTTTTCGGACTCTAGACTATCTGTACCAAATTTCATTTAAATGGGTTCAATAGTTTAGGCGTGAAAGTAGGCTAGTTTTTACCTTAAAATACTACTCTCAAGTGTTTCTTGAGTATTGAGTAACGTTCTAAAATACGGCCCTTAGTTTAGATTTTATGCTGAATAAACAGATGTGTCTTTTAAGTAACTAGTCAATGCTTTACCGTTCCCGATTACCACAGGCAATTGTTCCCGGGAAAAAAAGTAGTCAATCTCCTTTTTCGGACTCTAGACTATCTGTACCAAATTTCATTTAAATGGGTTCAATAGTTTAGGCGTGAAGGAGCGACAGACAGAGTTACATTCGTATTTATAATATTAAGTAAGGAAAAAAAAAACTGCAGAACCAAGTATATAAATTAAATTACTTAGGTCCCAGACCACGACACAAAAACACGTAGAATATTTTTGAAGTGAAAACTTCTTTAGCGGCGTTGAGCACTTTTTCTGTAATGGGTATAAAATTTTTTCAAAAGATTTTCATCATCATCTTTACGTCGATCCCGGTCAATTTTTGAAGGAAAAACTTCTTTTAGCGCGGTACGCATATTTTTAGATGAGATAAAATCTCTGGACTCGCGACCATAATCATCATCATCATCTAACGTTGATTCCGGTCATCTACAGGTCTTATTAAATAATGCTGTGTAATCAATTAGGACTCTTTCAGTGTAGAATTATTTTTTATCATCATCATATTTACGTCGATCCCGGTCAATTTTTGAAGGAAAAACTTCTTTTAGCGCGGTACGCAATTTTTTAGATGAGATAAATCTCTGGACTCGCTACACCCCGTTACGATACGCAGCTATAGTGTGTGCATATATGCATGTACCAACGCGTCTAGATAAATAAATTATTAATAAATTGAGTTTTCACTTCTGTCGGCACTCCCGGAGTGGTTAGGTTAGGTTTTTTTTATAAACAAGCTTTTATTTAAATGCGCTAAAAAGAATAAGCAATTCATTTGATATCTATAATGATAGAAAGTAATAAACACTTCAGTATCCCGCTATATTTAACTCTATTTTTCGACTCATTCTGACAAAACCCTCTCATTAGACACCCATATTATAGTAATATGTATATTAAAAATAATCTCACCTAGTAATATAATATGATATGAAGCGCTCGTGGCCCCGCGGTCTCAGTGTTCTGTAAACGATCACTGAGTTACGCAACTTTCACTATGGCTGGTCCTCGGATGGGTGACCACTTTGTGGCATTTACATTTGCGAGCGTTTCCGTGCTTCGGAAGGCACGTTAAGCCGTTGGTCCCGGTTGCCAGTAAAATGGCAGTCGTTAAGCCTGGTTGAATGCCTTATGGGCGGCTTGAAAAATTTCAACAGCAGGTAGCCACAACCTGCGTCTGTCTATTTCAACACGGCAATGGGCTCACCACCTATTACGTGGGACAGAAAAATCCACACGGTGAAAAGTGGGCATATAATATGCCTCTGCCACCCCTTCGGGGATAAGGCGTGATGGATATTTTAGTAATATAATATGTATAAAGCGGAAGCGTTTGTTTGTTTGGTTGAACGCGCTAATCTCGGAAACTAATGGTTCAAATTGGAAAATTCTTTTTGTGGTAGATAACCCACTTGTCTAGGAAGGTATATAGGCTATATATCATTCCGCTACTACCCAGGAGAGCGGGGCAGTAATCATAAATGTCAACAAATCGGGTTAATTTTCATACATTTTGTTAAAGTAATGATCGACGGGATTAAATGGATGTGATAGGGGTTCGAAGTATGGCACGGGCGAAACCCCGGGGCTTTGCTAGTTTGTGATATAAATTGATTCTTAAGGCGTAGATATCTGAGAGAACAATCTACGCAAGAATTGTTTTCAACGCAAAGTTCCGTTTATTGTTGGTTAGATGTTTTATTGCGTATTTAGCGTAGAACAGTCTAGAAGTATAAATATTATAGGTATTTTTAAATTAATCGCGGCTTCTTAAAACGATAAGTTCTCCTAATCGAATACATACATAGTTATGCTTTAAGTAGGCAGAGGCATACTATATGCCTACATTTCTTCAGTAGTATTTGGTCCCACATAATAGTTGGTGAGCATATTGCCGTGTTGATAGGCGCAGGTTGCGGCTACCTTTTTTTTTATACCACTTAGGTGGCCGACAAGCGTAGGCCCACCTGTTAAAAAGTGGTCACCGTAGCCTATGGACGTTTGCAATACCAGAGGTGCAGCTCTCGCGCTGCCGACCCTTTATAAACCTTCTAAGACCCTTTTTGAAAACCCCATACTGTAGACGTTCGGAAAAACCCATACCTCTTGTTGAAAAGGCCTTCAACCGGGCTTGCCTTTTTAATACGGCATACAAATGATGGTAGTAGTACAAGTGAAACTGTCTTTATAGATAGATGTAAACTGTAAATTCCAAAGCTTCATTGTTCTTATTTTTTTCTCCAAGTAAAGATAACTCATTAAGAGTGAATGGCACCGTAACTTTGGTTATAGTTTTCGCTAAAATTTACTTTAGCAGTAACAATAAAATTAGCAATAAAATTTAACAATGATGCGTTGCACAATGCTATATTATTTTTATTTGAATATATTTGATTACTAGATGACCCCCACAGCTTCGCCCGTGGAATATTTCGACCTCCCGTTCGCACCTATTTAATCCCGTCGCTTACAAATTCTACAATGATGCATAAAAATTTGCCCGATTTGTCGACATTTATGACTATTGCTCTGCTCCCCAGTGTAGTAGCGTAATGATATATAGCCTATAGCCTTCCTCGATAAATGGGCTATCTAACACAAATATAATTTTTCAAATCCGACCAAATGTTCCTAAGATTAGCGTGTTCAACTAAACAAACAAACGAACAAACTCTTCAGCTTTATAATATTACTAGATGACCCCCACAGCTTCGCCCGTGGAATATTTCGACCTCCCGTTCGCACCTATTTAATCCCGTCGCTTACAAATTCTACAATGATGTATAAAAATTTGCCCGATTTGTCGACATTTATGACTATTGCTCTGCTCCCCAGTGTAGTAGCGTAATGATATATAGCCTATAGCCTTCCTCGATAAATGGGCTATCTAACACAAAAATAATTTTTCAAATCCGACCAAATGTTCCTAAGATTAGCGTGTTCAACTAAACAAACAAACGAACAAACTCTTCAGCTTTATAATATCACTAGATGACCCCCACAGCTTCGCCCGTGGAATATTTCGACCCGTCGTCGCACCTATTTAATCCCGTCGCTCATAAATTCTACAACGATGCATAAAAATTTGCCCGATTTGTTGACATTTATGACTACTGCTCTGCTCCCCAGTGTAGTAGCAGTAGTAATTATATATAGCCTATATATTATATATAGCCTTCCACGATAAATGGGCTATCTATAACAAAAAGATTTTTTCAAATCCGACCAGTACTTTCTGAGATTAGCGCGTTCAACCAAACAAACAAACTCTTCAGCTTTATAATATTAGTAGTATAGATTACTAGTTGACCCGCGCGGCTTCGCCCGTGACAAACTTCGAACTCCCGTCAGTTTATCAGTCACGCCTTTATTGCCGTCACTCCCATTCAATCCCGTCGATTATTACTTTTACAATAATGTATATTTGCCCGATTTGTTGATTACTGCTCCGCTCCTCAGGGTAGTAGCGTGATGATATAGCTTTTATCAGTCACGCCTTTATTCCCGTCGCGCCCATTTTATCTCGTCGTTTATTACTTTACAATAATGTATGAATATTTGCCCGATTTTTGATTACTGCTCCGCTCCTCAGGGTAGAAGGGGGATGATATAGCCTTTTATCAGTCACGCCTTTATTCCCGTATTCCCGATTATAGTAAGTTAACCTTAAAAGATAGACATATGCTGTCGCGGACTTTATTTTACACCTATTAAAGGGGAATAATTATGTAATACATAGTTTTTGCGTAACTTTAATCGTTTACGCAGCGTTCGCAACGGAAGCTATCAAAAGGAATATTTTGTCCCAGATATTGCCACCATTATCATTGCTGTTCCGCACCTATTGGTCGTAGCGTGATGCTATATAGCCTATAGCCTTCCTCGATAAATGGACTATTCAACACAAAAAGAATTTTGCAAATCGAACCTGTAGTGCCTGAGATTAGCGCGTTCATCCAAACAAACAAACAAACAAACTCTTCAGCTTTATAATATTATAGTATAGATATATAATATTAGTATAGATTGTTTGTAGTGTCAAGTTGACTGTTACGTCATTAGGTCTGTTGCTATAACTATAACCACCAATTGGCTTGGTAAAGTTAACGTCAGTTGTGACGTCATTTTAACCATGGTTAGAACCCTTACACGGGTAAAAGTTAGCAAAGTTCGTTACTGACAGGTTTGATTGATTACGCCAGACAAACTCGTCCTATCATCCGTTTATGTAGGCTTCATAATCCTATCAATATTATAAACGTGAAAGTTTGTAATAACGTAAAGGATTCTGATGAAACTTTACATTAATATAGAAGTGCTACTTTTCTTTACAAGTATTTGAGTGTCCCAAAAGTTTGCAATAGAATTAAGTTTAGATTTTATGCTGAATAAACAGATGTTTCCTTTAAGTAACTAGTTGATGCTTTACCGTTCCCGATTTCTAGAGGAAATTGTTCCCGGGAATAAAAGTAGTCAATCTGACGGACTCTAGACTATCTGTACCTAGCTTATTTCAATAAGGGCCTCCACACACTCTCTTCTTTTAGTATCTGCAACCAGCTACTTAGTAGCTTAGTGGAAGTCAGATGAAAAGACCGAGCGCGACGCAGTATCGACACAGTCTCCAAGTCGCCGGCTGCGGATACTTAAAGAAGCCAGTGTGCGGTGGCTCTGTCTAAAGATTTCAGCAAAATATACACTCGAGAAACTTGAGGAGCTCCTCGTCGGCTGTAAGATAGGGGAAACTAAGTTGATGTTACAGGGCATCAATTTTCCATTTTAGACGAAATGTCACTATTAAAATCTGCTAAACTTTTTTCTCTGTCCAAAAATGTCGATTAAAAATAGTTTGTTAGATCATAAAGGGTTTATTCAAGACCTCGAGGGCCCAAGCGTCCTCAAGTAGGCGCCAAGGAGTGTTCAGGTAAAACGGCAGTTGCTCCCAACAAAGTCGCAAATTAAAAAAATAGAAATTATTTTCAATAACCACACAACACACTTGATATTCTACATTTATCTACATGTTAATATGCAATATGTTGTGTAAAGCAGAAAAACGGTTGCTACCTCAGCTGTAATGCTGATGCCATAAGATACACATTAAAAGTCAAACGATAAGTACACTTAGCAGTCGAATGAAAATGCACCCCAGGTAGGGCTTGGAAGCAATTAGGAAAACAATTAAGACGAAGAAGAAAAATATTTTGTACAATAAATTTCCAAACAACACCTGTAGTTGAAGATCAAATTATAAAAGTATGAAATATGGATCTAGTTTCAGCTTCCGCTCCTACGCAGGCTCAGGTCACTGTACTGCGCAGTACACAAGTCAATGACATCAAGTACACTGTCATTACCCGGGCTGTTTGGAAACGAATAATGCACGAATTAATACTATCGATAAAACTCAATTTAATGGTAAGTGAATTTCGGTGAATAAAAACATGACCTGGTGTAATTAACACCAGGTCATGTTTTTATTCACCGAAATATACTGTGCCCAATATACTGTAATTTCGACCTATTCCTTCGGTAATGAGAATAATGGCAAATTTTTCATTTAAGCCTCCTCTATATGGATTTGTCAGGTCCGGTCTTTGGGTGCTAGGATTATTAGGATAGTAGCTAAGATTTGAGTTTAGCTGCTTAGTAGCCAATCGAAAATATGGCAATTTCGGCAGCGACCGCCGTCTGATCTCCGAACCCCCTAAGGGCTACGTTGGCATTGGAGCTTCATCTGACTTAGGGTACCAGAATCATAGGTGGACCCCGGTTCTACCCCAGTACACCAAATAGTATGGTCTTTATTGCTGATAGCGCCTGGTCTCCTTTTAGTCCAAACTTTCAAGGGTTTTCAGCAGTCTCTATTCTTGACCATGAGCTTCGTATGTAGGTAACTAACCTCACAAAATAAAAAATATACAACAATACTGTCACTATTTCGAAATCTCAAATTCAAATTGTCCAGAAGGCCACAGACAATCGTCAACTTAACAATACAAAACGGTTATAATAAAAAAATAATTACACTCTCGCACTTAGACAAAAAGTACGAACCTTTTTGTGTAAGTGCGAGAATTAATCAATACCAGTGAACCCGGTGCCCTTTTGTGGTTGTGCGGTATAATTAAAAACAAATCAATGAATTTTATAGGTCCACTTCGAAATAAAACGCATAGGTATCTGCTATGTATCGTATCTGTATTGGATTCGACTCGAACAGTATCCTAATGGCTTAGTGGTATAATACCTACTTATTGCTACTCTTACTAATATTATGGGATCTACCGCCACGTTCAATTGAACTGCGGCTACGTGACTCTCTATTTCGACCAGGTTTGACAGATAATGAATATCTGACTAGATAATCTCAATCCTAGTTTACTAACCAGTTGAAAGCAGTTTTTACAGACTGGATGGACGGGATGGGCATAAATACCCCACCTCCCCAAGTAATATTAACTTACTAATATAAAAACGATTGCACACAAGGAGTACGCTAGCTATCAAGTTAAGTGAAAAATAACATCCAAAATAACGTAATTTAGAATAGATATCAGATCAACACAGCTCACAACACAAGTAAAATTACGCAGACAATATGTATGCTGTCAGCATTGCGCTGTTCAAATGATAAAAAATGTACACCTTAGATATTCTGGGTCAAGGTCCCAAACAAAATCCGCAATGAAAAACAGAGAACAAGACGGAAGAAACGTCAACCCTGACCGCTTTGCATATTTGATACTTTATGGCGCGAGTCTCAATTATTCATATTGGACCGATTCATTTTACTCACGAGAGCTGCTAAGAGCATGTGGCGAGTGTAAGAAAACTAGGCTGAGAGTTCATCCTTGCGCGCCTCTTAAAGGATGAGTGTGGGAGCTGTTGGTGTGGTCCGTCAAGATCGCTCTAAGCGCCACGAGTATGCGCCTGAAGGAGGGAATTCATACTCTACGGACCGAGGCTGACCACGCAGGCCATAATCGTCCCTGACTACCATTTTTTTGCTGGGAAAGTCCACGGGTCTGCCTCTGTATAAAGAGTATGAATTGCCTCCTACAGGCGCTTTCTCGTGGCGCTTAGAGCGATGGAAGAGATACTGAAAGTGAAGTGTGAAGTGAAACTAGTGACCGAGTTAAGCTCAAACTGGACTGCAACTACGGAGTAATTCAAAACATCACTCGGCGGTAGTTTAGGCACTACACTAGGCACTTAGAAGGCAGCGGTAGTAAAGTAGAGGAATATGCAGAAAAACCTTGGAACGTGAGAAAAAGTGTATCTAATCTATACAAAGTGTGATTGTTTGGCATATTTTTAGTGTATCGTAGAAAAAAAATTTAACTCTTATAGAATCATATTATTGTCCGTTTGTACTGTCCTGTCTGTCAAGACCCTGTATCTCGCGAACGCTTGGAGATATTGTGATGAAATTAAAACTATATTTACTCGAGGCTGTGAAAATATAAATCTTTTGAGTTACCACAAATAAAGATACGACTGTTTATACAGCAAAATTCGTATAATTTCGACACTCTCAAGGGAATCTAGATTTCTAGTGTATTTCCCGTTGACCTAGAACTATGAAATTTGGCAACTTACTCTTTCCGTCTTATTTCTCATACTACAAGAATAGGGAAAAGTCATTTGTAACTATATCATATAAAAATGTGGAGAGCGTAGCCTAGAATTCTCATACATTTTATCCCGGAAAAAACATCAATTTCCACAGGAAGACACATTAGTAGGAAATCCAAAATTCCTTGTGGAGAAACATAAGTAAAAGCAATAATACCGTCTGATTTGCACCATGTTTACAAGGAAGAAATAACACAAACTCTAAGTATCTAGGACAAGGTAGAAGGATAATATTTGAGGCTAACTAAACCAGTGATGTTTCATGGCCACGTTGTGCGTACCTGTTAGCGTTCAATTGTGATCAAACAAGTGAATAAATATCTAGTTTGTATTAAGCGTTCTCTCTCCATATTGGAGTATTTCTAGTTACTTCCAAAACCTGCCTGGATTTGGAGTTTAAACTTCCATACCGCGATAAAATGTAGAACCGACGACGGACGGAGGGTGTTTTCAGCAAACAGTTTATCGGACAAGGGTAATTCGGCATTCGATTCTACACTCACACTTGACAGGTTTTATGTACATCAATGCTCTTGATCGACCGCAAGTTCACTTTTGACAACAATGTATCGATTAGTGGTTGAACTGACCTTAACTGTATTTTGCTATAGTAGTCCGAATTTAGATGATTATAACTTTAAAACATGACTTTGAATTTTAGGTCCGAATTCCAGAACGTTTCTCAATACTAGATCAACGCTTGAGACTAGATTTTGCCTTATAAAATCCACTCTCAAGTGTTTCTTGAGTGTTGATAAACGTTCTGGAATACAGCCCTTAGAAGCTGGCACAAATTCAAAATATATTATGAATTTGTGCTTTCATTGAGACTTAAATGTAGCAAGGCAAAATTTTCAATTAAGTCTTAAGTAGCTGTCTATTCAAACTTTCCTTTATACTTGCGTCAACATTGCAATAGAGAATAGAATTTTAAATGAAAGTCTTGAATCCTTAATGGCTGTGTTTAATAGAATAGGTACTGACATTTTGTGACTTTATCCTAGTTATTAAAAATAAAAATAAATATCCATCACGCCTTATCCCCGAAGGGGTGGCAGAGGCATATTATATGCCCACTTTTCACCGTGTGGATTCCTGTCCCACGTAATAGGTGGTGAGCCCATTGCCGTGTTGAAATAGACAGAATATATCCTAGTTATTCAGATGTAAATACTTGTTGTTGCGATGTACTTGTTTTAGGAATAAAAGCCTATGTGTGAATACAGGGTGTCAATTATCCGTATACCCAGTTTTAGCCAAACTGGTTCAAGAGTTAAAGCGTGGTTGACTAACAAGTATTAAAACATACAGACATCTTCAGAAAATTTCACATTTATAAAATGAGTAGGAAAATTTTTTTTTTTTTTTTTTAATAAAGTGTAAAAAGACAATTCGATTCGAGACTGGGATTAAACCTGTGACCTATGCCTAACCAGGGCAATGTTCTAGCCACCTGAACTACCCGAACCGTATCGAATCAAGTTGAAATTATCCACCATATTTTAATCATTTAAAAAAAAATGAAAAAAAAAAATGAGAAATTTAGCAAAATATATGCTTTGAAAATTTATCAAAAATGATTACAATTTCGATTTTCAAAAAATATTTTATTTTCGATTTCGATTTCGCATGGTCTTACTAACGCTTTATCTAGTATTGAGACTATCAACATGGATGTCATCCACCACCACTTCGAACTAGGATTCCTTGGATCTGGCTCTCCAGCTAGGACCTATCTTCTGTCTGTGTTTTGTTCCCTACGTAAAGGTCTGCGTCCACAATGTCTCTTCTATTTATCATTATCAAATGTTTTTATAATCGAGAGTTTCTCTGAGAGAGCAAACGTAGGCGAGAGCATTTTATCGTCTACAACAAGCAATTAAATAAGGCACCCTCTTTACATAATTTCCAGATGGAAATGGTATATAATAAGAAATGGGACGTTGACAAAATCGTCTATTAACGCTCCATTACTCCTACGTGTAATGCCTCTTTTTATTTAATCCTGATCGGTTTGAATATATGTGTACCTATAGTATGCATAGAGCGTAAAACCTGGCGATCTGTCCTCTCTGACTACCCCGTCAGGGATACAGCGTGAAGATTACTTAGTTAGTTTTTTTTAGTATAGTGATGTAATACCACAGAATGTTTAATATTACAGGAGCATTGATCATTGAAGTTTAAACTGTAGGACATCACTAAACAATCCATGGTACTGCACTGCTCTCCTGTTTTCGCTATAACTGAATATGGAGTACGATAACTGGGAAAGTGGAATTCACCAAACCTGTTGGTCTCCTATATAATAAAGGAAGGTAACATGCTAGCATATTAACACTCAAGGGTTTATAGAACCTTTTACAAACATAGTCAAACTACGAGTAGATATGTTTTGTATACCCTACGCTTGATAAATCTACGCAAATTTTCAAGGCTTTTTATCCAAAGGCATGAGAATAATACACGTTGCAAGGTTTGTTCACGTTCATTCTTCAGTACACATTAAAAATATTTTTTTTGAGATAAAGATTAAGTTAATTATGAAAACGACCTTAGCTTGGGACGGTCATATTGATCTTATGATGTAAACGAAACAAGAGGTAAATAAAGACTAACACATCTATAAGTTGTACCTCTATTTGACTTGTGCAGGTGGGTGGAGTAAGGCTAGTCAAGTCAAATATGTATATTGCGGTAACCTTGAATTACTGGTGAATAAGTCTAAACTGCGCTTGTGGTTTTTATACTTCAGATATGTATTAAGACGCATATTTTTAGGAAATACCGACTCGTGTCTTATTCAGTACTTAGCCCATACTGAGGAATGTACAAAATCCTCAGGCGGGATCACAGAATACATAATAACAGAATGAGCTCTCAGCCGGTCTCTCAAGTAGGCAGTTCTGCGTATTAAAACTGGTTAAGGTAGAAGGCGGAAACAGTGCGTAACGAATTCATTACAACTGCATAAAGTTCATGCAAATGGGACTGATTAAACATGTGTACGTGTTTGGTACCGTTGATATGTAGAATATGGGTCATCGGTTCGTCTGATGTGTGAGGGAATTCCTTTACGTAAAAAGAACTAAATTATATGAATATACTAGTTGTTTCCTGCGGCTACGCCTGCGTGATTCGTTCCCGCTTCCCACACGAACTTGTTTCCAGGATAACAAGTAGTTTTTGTCAAATTCTGATATTTCTAATTTGTAAAATTTAATAAATATCTATTCAGTAGATTTTGCGTGGAAGACAAACAAACATACTTACATACATCCATATAAACTTTCACATTTTTATTATTAAGTCGGATTGTCTGTTAATTTTTTTCTTCCGCTTGCATATATTTCCGTTTTATGTTTCAATAGGACTTTAAGAGTCTCTGCCGTCTGCCCTTCTAACTTCTGAGATATTGGTGGGATCTTTATAAGTACGGTCGTGGACTGGAACTGGATACTGAAGGCGGAGGTACCAGAGGTTGCAGCGAAATTCGTTGAGGTCCATATCCAGCAACTCATTTGATTGTTTATAGACCTTGCGACGCTAACGCAATAAAAAGATGCTCTATCTATGCCAAAAACCCGTGGTTTGACATCGTAGAGGATGATTCTTTCGTCTTTAACATAAGGGTTAAGTGATTTTTCAGTTGCGTCTAAACCTATGGAGCATGGGGTTCCCTTTTATTTCAGTGATAGAGGCAGCTATAGTAGCTTTTAGATTTCGGCATTTTTGGAGCGATTGCAGTCTGACCTCTTAACTCTGAAAGGTCACCTGCGTCGTTGCCTCGCCCGTTAGTGAGCACGTGCCCAGCTAGCCGGTGAAGCCACTTAGGCTCCGGAGATCTTTGTGCCCTAACACCCCCTCCCCCTCGGTCGTAGAGGATGACACGTGATGGAATACTAGCCACTGATTCCACTATCTGTATCGCCAATAAAATATAATAAATATTGTGACACTTTCCACACAACGCCATCTAGCCAAAACTAAGCTTTAAACTTGTGCTGTGTGATCTAGGTATCTGATAAACTTACTTATATTTCTAAATACATAGGTATGTACATATAATACATAGAAAACACCCAAACACCGTAACAAACATTTGTGGACCACACGAATATTTATTTCGTCCCGGGAATCCAGACCAGCACCTCAGCGCGTCAGTCACATACACTACACCAGTTATGCCACCGAAGCAGTTATGATCACCGAATGCTTAAGATGCAGCGAGAGTAGAAATTATTTTATTCGCTTAGTTAAACTCAACGTACCTAAACTATATAATTTGTTAGTTGATTCAATGTAACGATGTTCCTAATGTAATGTAACTTCTAAAAAAACCTGTGAATATAACTACATAACATGGCAGCTGATTTCATGTGCAGATATATAGTTCTTATATACAAATACCCACCACTATTGTACACATGAATGCATTAAATAATTTAAATTGAATTTAAACTTTACATACGTAAAATAAATACGCTGTGTCCCTGACGGGGTAGTCAGAGAGGACAGCTCGCCAGGATTCGCGATCCTAGCATACTTCTTTCGCGTCCTGCAGATGCATTAATCGCTTCATACATGTGCAGAAAGGTCAAAAGTACTCTGATGCCCAGTATCAGAGTACTTTTGACCTTTCCGTTTTTGAGCAATCCGCTCACGTGGTCTTCATATGCAAGTCTCGGCCTACCCTGACTCCTTCTACACTTTCATTTCGCACAATAATATATATTCTTCGTCAAAATTAAATTTACAAAACATTATAACAAGAAGAGAGTACTAGAATCTCAAACAAGGGGTTTGGTTGCAACCGGGTTTGATAATGATAAAGATATATCATGAAATTAAAAGGAAAATTTGTTACATCAAACAGTTAATTGTTGTAAATAGGTGACTCACACGATGGGTGAGCTTAAGCGGAAATTAATTGCACATTTAATGAATGTGTCGCTATTTACGTCACTCGCAGTTCTCAGGTCGTAAGCAATAACTAAGTTAATAGTGAACAGCTAATAGTGTACAAGAACCTTACAAGTTATTGTTTGGCGATTATTGGTTCTCATTTCATGGCGATTTGGGAGTCTAAGTGTGTACTATGCTTAAACGTTTCTTGGGTTTTGAGAAACATTCTGCAATAAAAAAAAACTTGTGAATATATAATAATATAAGTGAATGAAATTGTGTATTTAGGGAGTATGTTTAGCGCGGATGGAAGATGTGATTCGGATGTAGAACGGCGAGTAGCTGCCGGAAACAAGGTTAACTGTGCTTTGTCCCAGTTAGTAAAGCGACAAAGCATCGTAAAAGAAGCACGACTGGCGATTCATAACGCAGTGCTAGTGCCAACTTTGCTTTACGGTAGCGAAACCTGGGTATGTCAGCAGATGCATGAAAGTAAATTGAATGCTGTGGAGATGCGATCACTTCGAAAATTGTGCGGCGTTACTTTGGCCGACCGAATACGTAACGAAGTGATACGCAATATGGCAGGTTTGAATGAAAGTGTCAGCGTTAAGCGTAAATAAAGGTAATCGATGAAAGAACCAAAGTGGTCGAAATAGCTAGCAGAGTAAGCACGTTAAAGTGGCAACGAGCTGGCCATGTCTGTCCAAAGAGGACGCAACAAAGTAATACGCTACCACGCAGATGGACCGACAAGGTGACAACCTAGAAAAGTCAAAATGCGCGGATGAAGGTGGATAAATGGCGGAACACCGTGTGACATAGCGAGAATGTGCATACAATATTGTGCATATTGTTAAAGAATTATAGTTCAAAATAGATATTTATTTTAAACTATTATATCAATGGACTTTAGAAGACAGGTGCGATTTGCTATTGTTGTTTTTAGAGTCTAAATAGATGCTCTTCATTTGAATTGCTCACCAACTACAGTATGGTTGCAGACATAACCGCATCGATTTCTCTAATTAAAGGAACATAGAAATGGGATAAAAATAGGAAGGAATTCTCAACCCTTGCGTTTAATAAGACACTAGCTGAGCTCCGTGGTTTCGCCCGTAACGTAATTTAAACCCCGTGGCACCCATTTAATCCCGTCGTTTATTACTTTACAATACTGTATGAAAATTTTCCTGATATTTTGATATTTTTGATTACTGCATCGTTCACCTGAGTAGTAGCGCGATGATATATCGCCTATAGACATTCTCGATAAATGGGCTACCCAACACGAAAATATTTTTCAATTCGAACAAGTAGCTCCTGAGATTAACGAGATCAACCTAACAAAGAAATTCTAGCTTATATATAGTGTACTCGTAAATTGCGTACCCTCACTCCCTTAAGGCACAGAAGTTATATACCTATATAGTACTTAAGGTTACCTATGTCACTTGAATAAATAATAGGATTCGTTTATTTTATCTTCCCAAGGGAAGGGAACGTCTTCCTGGAATCTTGGTATCATATCTGCACAAAAGCATGAACATTTAACTTTTATACTTTTCAAAACGAGAATTATATATTTTCTGGATGTTTATTAAATTGCACGGTTTGTAACTAATGTGCCAAAAACTTGGCATACTTCTCTCATCAGGTAAAGTCCTGGTGAACAGGAATATCCGTTTTTTATTCTAATTCAATTCAACTATTTTATGGCCTTTGTGCCCTTAGTAGCCATTAATATAGGTGCTGTACCTCTAGTGTTGCAAACATCCACAGGCTACGGTGACCATCAGGTGGGCTTCGTCTGCCAACTTTTATGCAAACTTTTTTCACAATTGCAAGTTTTCCGTAAAAAGGCATTAATATGAACATTACCAGTATAAATTTAAATTAAACCCTCTCGCTCGTCTTAGGTTAAAAATTTCTCTCTCGTCTCCAACTTAAGCAATATGCTTCTATAGGAAGCCCTTGGGTTATCCTTCCGAGGGCTCACCCGAGACCTCCGACCATAGGCAGATTAGAAGGGTACCTTGTGTATTTGGTCGTTAGAAGTCCGGCAGAGCATCCATGAGGATTTCCACACGTAAAAAGAAGCAATATGGTTCTAAGTATTTCCCAATGACTTCGATACAGTAGCAAAATATTTGCAGTAACAATGTCATTCAATTTGCTAGTTTCGGTAACACAATCGACCGAAATACATCGGTAACAGCAACAGTCTCTAAACAACAATAAAAATTACCTACCTTTCTACTTTTACGTGAAATGAAATTATATCGCAGCACGCAATTCAATCAAATCCAATTCACTAATACAATCATTCACAGAACACAAATTTAATCCATATTTTGCACACCGCGAACTGGTTTTCAACAACGACGTAGTCAACCGCACGTACTACCTAGTTTGGGCGCCAAACCGCGACTGACGTGAATGAATGAGAACATTAAGAACGAATGAATGAAAGGTTTCTGGTTGCGTTGCGGCAGGCTTACAGGTTTATTTGACCACGTTTGTAAACGTATTTTGTTAAGAATTTACATACAGTACTAATATATTGTGCTCCAGAAAGCTAATCCAATATACTGCAGTAGCAAAGGTGTTAAAATTTTCATGTCCATGTACCTACTATACGTAGCGAAAATTTTATGAGTACCTACGGCGATTTGTTTTATACTAATGACTACTAATGATCGAGGAAGCGACCTGTTTCACTGGGAGTTGGTATTTTCATATGTATATGACATAATAGGCTTCAATGAAACAATGGGATATGAAGCCCGTTAATTACGTAAAATATCTCGAAAATCTCTAAACAATAGTAGAAACATTTGATATCTCGGCACGAATGAATGGTCAAACTAAAATAATGAGGAGGAATTTCCCACCTAGTTATTTAGAAGAAAACGTGGCAACATTTAAAATGCAATTAGAAACTTAACATAACATACTTTCAAGCCTTTATCCCCGAAGGGGGTAGGCAGAGGCGTACTATACGCCCACGTTTCACCGTATGCTTTGCTTTAATTAGAAACTTACTGCATCAAAATGTATTTATCGCAGGGCGTGGTGTCATTTAAAACATATTATTGTTTAGCCGCGTTTTGTATTACGAAATGTTTGTGGTGTTAACCGTATGCAGTGTCCCTGACCCGGTTGTAAGGCCTTCAACGTTTTATGCTAGCCTAGTACCTACGTACTTCAGTATGCTGTTTGAACCTGAATTATGTGAGAAATTTGAGTTTAAAACAATACTTAAACTCACGTATATTGTAGGCAAGGGGCTTGGCAAGTATAGGGGCTCCTTAAGATGGTGCATACTTACCACTCTACCTACACTCTAACAGAGATGACGTTATCGAGGTCGACCTCCCAAACAGTAGGCAGTCCCTCTACAATGATTTTATTTTTTCTTAATTACCTCAGTTCCTAATGTGCACTTGAAATTAAATAAATAAATATAAATATGTGGGACACTTTTCACACAGCGCCATCTAGCCCAAAGTAAGCTAATATTAGCTTGTGTTATGGGATCTAGATAACTGATAAACATACTTATATATTTCTAAATACATACATATTATACATAGGAAACTCAAACTCCGAAACACACATTTGTGGATCACACAAATATTTGTTCCGACCCGGGAATCGAACCCGGGACCTCTTGCGTAGCAGTCGGATACACTTTCACCGCACCACAGAGGCAGTCAAATTCAACCAAAAGATGATAGATGACATAGAAGGCAAGGCAAGATTAGTCATCAAGATTACTCGCCCATAATATTTTTTTTCGCTCGTGATTCGGAAAGCCCGTTAAGCCGTTGGTCCGGGTTGCCAGTAACATGGAAATCGTTACGTCAAGTTGAAGGCCACATGGGCGGCTTGAAATAATTCAACAGCAGGTAGCCACAACTACGCCTGCCTTTTTCAACACGGCAACGGGCATACCACCAATTACGTGGAACAGGAATGCACTGCCCATAAGGCGTTCAAGTGGGCTTAACGACTGCCATTTTACTGGCAACCGGGACCAACGGCTTAACGTGCCTTCCGAAGCACGGAAACGCTAGCAAATGTAAATGCCACAAAGTGGTCACCCATCCGAGGACCAGCCATAGAGAAAGTTGTTTAACGCAGTGATCGTTTACCGAACACTGAGATCGCGGGGCCACGAGCGCTTGGCTTTCTGTTACAAAATCTAATAAACTTCACTTGATAGAAAAACATTCCAAAGTTGCCCCCTTTCGAAATGTTTTTTCAATGCCAAATCTAAACTACAGATAATTTTCATGAAATTTTTATACCCAACTATAGCTACTAAATATTTATAGACATAATGGCTTACTTTGACTATATACAGTGATTTTTATAGTACAAATGTTTAAATAATACCAGATTCGCGCCGCTGACGCCTGATAAGTCCCGCGCTGGCGCTTACTGAGGTAGGACCTGTGTCAGGTTTTATCGTTGCGCTCCTCATGTTATTTCTTCGCAATGGCACAGTTTATTTATCAGAGCAGTAAGCATTCCATAATCATCCGAGCGTCTCTCCCAGCTGCATCTCGCGACCCCCGGAGATCGCTTTGTATAGTGTATATGAGGGATTTAATATAAAATGAGCTACGTACACTTCACAGAAGCGTTAGAATTATCCCTGTAAGTAGTATAAAATTGATCCCGGTACCGACAGGTTAGAAGGCAGTTATATAATTAACTGAGCCAGTGGGCTGTTCAATGTATGTTTACCTATTTTTCCGCTAACTATTGACGAATTTCAATTTTTTTTTGTGTAACGTATACTTTTAATTTGGTTCTATGCATATTTTATCAATAGATTCTGAAGCTTTAACATACCGACTGCCACTGGCTGAAGTAATCAGTGCAGTTGTTATATTTAAGCTTTGCTTCGCTTCGCATAAATTATTTAAATTGTATCGAAGACCTTTGTTTTATTCTTGAGGTATAAATTATTTAAGTATATTTATAAATTAATTAGCCACGAATTTATCCCCGAAGGTGTGGCAGAGGCATATTTTGGTGAGCCCAATGCCTGTGTTCAAATGGACAGGCTCAGATTGTGACGACACGCTGTTGTAATTTTTAGGTCGCTGAAAGGGTATTCACTTGACTTAACGAGTGCCGATTGCAACGTTACTAGCAACCGGGACAAACAGCTTAACGTGTCCTTCGAAATACGAAATCGCTGGTAAATGAAAATGCTACAAAGCGGTCATCCATCCAAAGTCAGAGATAGTTTCTTAAACCAGTGATCTTTTACAGAGAACTAAGCTAGTGGAGCTACCAGCGCTTTTATATTTATATTTTTACTTTATGTTAGTAGCCTTAAAAATGTATAACATTTCATGTTACTAATAATTAATAATCCCAACATTTTAACCCGAAGGTATTCTGCGCTTTAGTGGATCTGGAGAAAGCATTTGATAACGTTGTGAAAGAAACTCTGTGGTACTCCTCCGTGTGGCCTGGCTGGCCGGCCACACCATCTCCAGGCAGAATATGGTGTGGACGGCCAGCTGCTACGGGCGATACAATCGCTTTATACGGACTGTAAAGCTTGCGTGCTACCAAGGGGGATGTTTACCTGGCGCCTCTTTTTGACGTATGTTCGGGCGTCAAACGGGGTTGTGTTATGTCCGCCTTGGTTGTGTTTTTCATAGTGTATCTAATAGTTGGCTGCAAAAGTTAAAAGATTATGATGTGTTGTAAAATTGGAAACTTTACAGTACATTGTCTGTTGTACGCTGATGATGCGGTAGTGATGGTCTCATCAGAAGCCGACCTTCAGGCGTTAGTCACTAATATGAAAGTAGAAATCTTCGCTGCATGTTAAACTAAGAATCGGGTATTTGAAAGAGAAAAAGTAGGAACTAATAGCAAGATTTGGGTAAACCGAAAACGTTTAGAGCAATTAAATGAAGTTATATACTGAGAGAGTTTAGCGCGAATGTTTAGCGCGAACGGAAGATGTGTTTTGAAGTACAACGGTGACTAGCTGCCTGAGACAGGGACATAACATTATGATTTTTTGATAATAATATTTTTTTTTTAAAAAGATGAGTGTAATGAGTACGGGAAATTTTATTTATTACTTGTACATAAAGCAGAAATTTGTTATTAAATATATCATCATTAACTCCTACTAATATTATAAACGCGAAAGTTTGTAATTATGAATGTTTGATGATACTTACATATTAAAAACTACTGAATGGAATTTAAATTAACTCCACAATAATATAGCTTATCTATCAGAATAACACATAGGCTACTTTTTATCCCGGGAAAAAGTTCCTTTAGATAACGGGAAAGGGAAAACTTCATCACGCGGGCGGAGTCGCGGGCGTCAACTAGTATATCATACACTTATAATAAAATTCAACACAATAACAGAGATGTTCCATTTCGATTGCTACTGCCTATCATTTTTACTGTGGCGTGCCAGCGGAAAATACATCGTCAATCTATCTTGGCGGGGGCTGAGGAAGCGTTTTGGTGCCTACGCGACTTGGCCTACCTTCCCTTAATCCATTGTTGGAAATAAGGGCTTTTTAGAATGGAATTTAAATCCACATCATAACATTATATCGTGGTCGAGCTTACGGCCTAATACGAATGTGCTGTGCGCCAAATGAAAGGATTATTATAATGGAGGGATAATCCAGATAACGGGCTCAGCCCCTATTATTTGGGACAAAAAGTATAAGTGGTAGAATGTGGGTATGTATTTACTGCGCATGTCTGTTTACCCCTCTGAGTATTAGGTACAAAAATAGATGTGTATAGTGACTTGTATTGGATTCGAGGCCATATAAACGAGTGATGTCAGCAAATAAAGTGGATTATGGCTATTTATAAGCCGATAAGTGGATAGGGTTTTTTGAATTGAATTGTCATAGTTAGGTACCCCGTACAAATATAACTATAATAAATGTACATGTACCCACACACTCATTAGTCCCCCTTGAGAAGAGCCTCATATTCCCTTACCCGTATCACCATGAATCAGGCTTATCCTGCAACCCGGTAGAGAAGAACGAAATACTGCAGGTTTTAGTGGGTAGGACGGCCCCCAAGGACCGAGAGTCACAAACCGTTCTTGCTGCCCTGCAGCAAGAATGACGGCGAGTCAACGCATTCCCCGCGTCAACAAAATAAAAGATCTTGCCGTTGTTATGAAATAATAAAGTTCCTATTTTGCTTGCTGGTTTAAAAGCTTTATTGCAGTTAGAAGTTAGAAATAATACATAGAAAAAGTAAATAGTTATTATATTTAATGTTGCCATTTGGCTACACTAGCATACAGATTGATATTTGCAATCAATATCGACAAGTTCATCGTCCACATAGATAATCTGCTTCTGCTTGTACTCGTAGCTGCTGAATCATTCGCGAGAGCAAATTGTATCACGCAATCAGCTTTTTTTTAATTACCGAACCGATTCAAACTTTGTGAGCTCTATCAAAAAAAAAAATCACTTTAGCCAATTGCAGTCCACTGCTGGATGTAAGCCTCTTCAAGTCTTTTAGCGAGAATGATTAGAAAGAGAGAAAAAAAGATAAAATATTTATTGAACACATACACCATACAATATTAACATTAGGCTGTATTGTATACAATTCAGAATCGTAACCAGTGTAATACACATTGTATGTGTTAGTGTGAAGTGCGTGTTCAAAAGGCCACAGTTCAGCTAATGCTGCAGATGTCTATCTATCAGCGCTGGTTTTCGACTGCAGCCTGCAACTAATCGTGGTAGGTAGCTACAAATAATATATGTTATATGTAATGTTTTCCCTCGTTATGCAGCCCATGTAATGCCAGTGCGCAAAAACAACAGTACTCATTAGCCTTACTGTACCACGCTGTTTAGACGAGTTGCTACGTTGACTTTTTCCTTCGTTTTAACTCTATGTTTTCCTTCGCTATGACCTCGTCAGTTAATCAGCAGGTGCACCATTTGCTGGTGAAACTAGCTTGGGCCCCTAAAATCTCTGTGGGGCCAACATCTTCTGTTCTATTATGTAGATTTATTTTATTTTATTAAATACATACGTATCAATCAAGCCTTTATCCCCGGAGAGGTAACAGAGGCATACTATATACACCCACATTTCACCTTACGAATCTTTGACTCCACGTACCAGTTGGTGAGCCCATTGACGGGTTGAAATGGACAAGCGCAGGTTGTGGCACCTTCACAAATTCTTAAAAAATTTTCAAGCTCTAAGGCCTTCAACTCGGCGTAACGACTGCCATATTACTAGCAACCGGGACCAAATCGGCTTAACGTGCCATCCGAAGCACGAAAACGATCGTAAATGAAAATGCCTTAAATAATAATAATAGCAACCATATGAGGGCATAATAGATTCGCTTTTTGAGTCATCCACTTTCTGATATCAACAAAAAATGTATCAGTAAGTTATTGAAAAGCCCCCATCCGCAGGGCAGCTTGTGGCGAGCTGAATGTGCGTGGCTACACGTCGGTCCCGATTCCTCAGAGTTTTGTTGCCCTTCTGCACCGGTTAGGATTTAATTGCCTAACGGGAGAGCAGTGACAGTGCTACTCCCGGGAGTGCAGCAAATCTCAACTCTGGCTTGCCTTAACTGGCCGGTCAGAGAGAGGGAGCCAGAGCTATGTGCTCGGGGGTGTAAGTGTCATTTTCAAGGGCATAACTACGGGGAAGTCCGCTCCGGGCCTGTCCCGCGAAGGTGAAACGCACCGCTCGACACCCCAAGCCGGTCACACCGGTGTTGCCCCCCGTCGCCTTACAGACTTATCATGCCTATGGTGATTCCATCTAACCCCCAACTCAATAGCCCATTTCGTAGTTAGCATATTTTACAATAGTACCGATCTTCTACATAAGGCGGGCGTGGACTATCTGCAATGGTGGACGTCTCTGCGTGTTGGACCAGTATGTCCCCATGTAAGCCTACCACAAGACCGGGTATATTTATAAGAAAAAAAGGAGATACCCGAGAAGAAGAGACAAATAATAATATTCAATTATTTCAGGCAACATTAGAAAAGTAACAGATGTTATTAACTTATTCTACGGCCCATAGATAAATACCTTAAAACTTAGAATACATATAAATACATCACACTCGTATTAGTATATAAAATCTTAATACTAATATTAGTTTAACTTCACTGTCGCACTATGTCTTTTTGCGATCCGGTGGTAACTGTCCGCGGAAGCGACGGAACATCACACCCTGTGGCCAGAAGTTCTCCTGCATGACTACGTGCCAGCTGCTGTTGGGCACTCGTAGCACAAACGACAGGAAACTGACGTTCCGGCTCGACTCCAACTGCTGCACTCTCACCGTGTAGTTCATCTTCTTGCGCACGTACTCTACGATGTTCTCCCCCTTGGTAGTGAAGTGTAGGCGGGAGACGTACACCGGTGTGGTCGGTATTGCAGCCCGCAGCGGTAAAGTGGATTGCACAGAAACTGGTGCAGTGCCGCAACGGTTCACTACGGTTCGCGGATGGCGCTTCTTATTTTGAACCGTCACAAAACCATCAGCAGCCAAGTTTGCAACCTTCTCTGGTAGTGGCTTCGGTGGAGCGGTCGGAGCGCTCTTAGTGACGTTAGCGAAACTTTGTCGAGATGTTGTTTGAAGTTTCGCCTGAGCTGCAGGAACGGTCAGCGGTGCGGGGCGTGGAGCTCGAATGGCTTCGCAAGTAACAGACTCAGGGGCGGTGTTAAAGCGGTCATGATAGTTAACGGGGCTACGAGTGCTTCTTTAAGTACATCATAATTACTTAAAACGACCTTCTATTAAATAGGTACATTAATACTTAAAATAACCTCTTATATATTTTGTACATTATACTAAGTACTTCATGAATGAAAATTCTGAGTAATTAGGCGTTAGTCATTAACTTTAAAATGTTATTAATGGCAGTTAAACCAAAAATATTTTAATTTACCTACATAAAATCGTGCTAGTTTCACCATTGTAACTCAACAACAGGTGGCCTGATTTTTATATGATTCTTGATTTGCTAGATTTGTCTACTTACCCCGAATAGCAGACAACGTACATCAATCATCAAGCATAAAAAAAAAAATATAGTTTTTTTTTAAGGTCTGAAAATCACAACTCTCGTAGTCTACATGACTTCTGACAGCATCCCACAAGTTGGCGGCCCAATGATGTGCCACTTCACGCTTCGCTTGTAGAACCCGGGATTGTATGAGGAAGGCAACACTAGCACTGGCAGAGCGTTCCAGGTTTCTATAGTTCGGCAGAAAAACGCTTTTGTTAATCGTTCCGTTCCGGCAAAAATTTTCTCCGCTGTATGAGAGTAGCATCTCTGCCCGGCAAGCGTTGTTCAGGAAAAGAGAGGGTGGGATTAGGTTGTAGATTCTAGTCGTGATAGATTCGGTAAAATGCGCCAAGGAACCAACTGTTGTACGCTCAAACCTTCTTAGGCGCGTTCCACTTATCGCCTGCAACGCCCACGACCGCGACCGCTGAAATAGCCGTACCACTAATGTAAATGGGCCGCGGGCGTTGTGGTGGAAATTTATAAGTGGAACGCACATCTTGAGCGCTGTAAGCCTACTTGGACCCACCTATAATTTGTGGGCGTGGGTGTCATACGATGGCGAACAGTGACTTCATGAATGACGTCATACGGTCGCTGGGTACGACCACGAGCCTTAGGTGGAACGATACATTCGGTGTTACGATCGTTGCCGGCGTTTAGTGGAACGTACCCCTGGTTACCTCAGGACAATCTATAATACTAATAACACGTCTCCACATAGTGTCAAGCGCGTCCAGCAGATACCAATGTGATAGGGCTAACACACGACCGGATTTGATCCGACCAGACCGCGGATTAGATTTGCCGCCCGACCAAATCTTACCGTCTGTAGAGCAGTCCGGCGGACATAATTATTATTAATTGAGTCCGCTTCGATCCGCATCGGATATGATCAATGTTGTCGTTCTAGCTACTTTGTCGTAAATTTCCCCAGATTTAATTTAATTTTTCTCCAAATAGACACTTTTTCATAATTTTTTTCCCAATGTTGCCATCTTAGTTACTTTGTCAAAAATGTCCCCAGTACCGATTTTGCCTTTCCCCAAAAATTACTTTTTCATACATTTTTTGCCAGAAAGAAAAAAGAGCTACGTTAATAAATAACATAGTGTTTATTTACTCTATGTAGAGAAATACTATGCATACCAGTTATCTACATAGATAAGTAAAATTGAAATGTGTGTGTGTGTAATTTCAAATTTGCAGCTTTTCACTAAATGCATATAAATAATATACTTTATTAGAAACTTTTCATTTCCACAAAAGTTCCTTAAAAAAAGTAATTTTACCCTAGAATAGGGAAAAAGCCCCTAATCTGAACACCCTGTCTGGTCGTCCGATGCGGTCTGATCCGGTCGTCTGTTGCGACAACAGATTTGGTCGGCAGACTCGGCGGATCAAATCTGTCGAGGTCCGGCAGACAAAATTTGGTCGTGTGTTAGCTCTTTAATAGCCCTAACACACGACCGGATTTGATCCGACCAGACAGCGGATTTCATTGGCCGCCCGACCAAATCTTACCGTCTGTAGAGCAGTCCGGCGGACATAATTATTATTAATTGAGTCCGTCTCGATCCGCATCGGATATGATCAATGTTGTCGTTCTAGCTACTTTGTCGTAAATTTCCCCAGATTTAATTTAATTTTTCTCCAAATAGACACTTTTTCATAATTTTTTTCCCAATGTTGCGATCTTAGTTACTTTGTCAAAAATGTCCCCAGTACCGATTTTACCTTTCCCCAAAAAATTACTTTTTCATACATTTTTTGCCAGAAAGAAAAAAGAGCTACTTTAATACATAACGTAGTGTTTATTTACTCTATGTAGAGGAATACTGCATACCAGTTATCTACATAGATAAGTGAAATTGAAATGTGTGTGTGTGTAATTTCAAATTTGCAGCTTTTCACTAAATGCATATAAAATAATATACTTTATTAGAAACTTATCATTTCCACAAAAGTTCCTTAAAAAAAATAATTTTACCCTAGAATAGGGAAAAGCCCCTAATCTGAAAACCCTGTCTGGTCGTCTGGTCGTCCGGTGCGGTCTGATCCGGCCGTCTGTTGCGACAACAGATTTGGTCGGCAGACTCGGCGGATTAAATCTGTCGAGGTCTGGCAGACCAAATTTGGTCGTGTGTTAAAGCCTTAACTCTATGCTATGGGAATATTTTGTCTTGTTAAGTTACACTGTTACACATTGTTGTAATTTGGTGTGACTCAGTGGGAAAAAGGAGTTGCATTATGTCACAGAGTATAATAAATAATAAATATTTTTTGTGGGACCCTTTTCACACAGCGCCATCTAGCCCAAAGTAAGCTAATATTAGCTTGTGTTATGGGATCTAGATAACTGATAAACATACTTATATATTTCTAAATACATACATATTATAGATAAATAACACCCAGAAACAGAATAAACAATCGTGCTCATCACACATAGTTTTATTCTGGGTGGTAATCGAACCCACGACCTCTTGCGTAGCATTCGGATGCACTCCCACCGCGCCACAGAGGCAGTCAGTCAGTATAGGAATTTAATTCCTAGTGAGCCACACTAGTACATTCATCTCAGGGTGTAACTAAACGAGAATGAACCCAAAATTTTAGCTGGTATGTTTTATTAAATTGTTATGTGCTAGAAATAACAGTCAATACTAGAAGCCTAATCTAAAGTTTCTTAATTCTTAATCTCCTTAAAGCGTTCTTCAAAGGTGCAAAGTTAATTACTAAAGGTCGTTCCGTCCGCCCACTATCTGCTCCCGAAGAAATTAGGAACAAAGCGCCCGGTTCGTGTCCTTAATTGTTTTTGTTTAATCTTTCGTAGCACCGTGCACGTAAAGGCGAGTTAAACTGTTCGTCCCGCGCAGTCAGTAACAAGGTAGGCGACAACTCAACCCGAAGGCTTAACAGCTGATTGAAAGTTTCAAAAACAGATAGCCACAACCTTTTTGTCAGTTTCAATAGTTTTACTACCTATAACCCCATATTCATATACCTATTACCACCTACCCATTATAATTTTCTCTTCTCTTTGACTTTGTAATCGGAAGAAAATTAACAAAAAAGTATAAAAGACAATTCGATTCGAGACAGGAATTGAACCAGTGACCTTTGCCTAACCAGGGCAATTTTCTAGCCACCTGAACTACCCGAACAGTATCAAATCAAGTTGAAATTATGTACCATATTTTAACCGTCATTTAAAGAGTAAAAAAAAAAGAGAAATTTAGCAAAATAATTGCTTTAAAAATTTATCCATAGACTGAGTGGAGTCCATGGCATCAATGTTTAAAAATGGTTGTAACACTGTTCATTGATATCGAGTTGTTTATTAGCTCGATAGATGGCTCTGGTCATACTCTTTAAATAACTGTTAAAATATGGTGGAGAATTTCAACTTGATTCGATACGGTTCGGGTAGGTTAGGTGGCTAGAACATTGCCCTGGTTAGGTAAGGGTCTTTTTTTTTTTGTAACGCGGGGAATGCCCATACGCACCGTCATCCCTACTGCGGGGGCAGCAGGGACGGTGTGTGGGGCTCCCGGCCCGTGAGAGAGGGGCCGTCCTACCCACTAAACCCCGCGGTGTTCCGCCTCAACTTAAATCCGACTCCTGAGGTTAAATCACTGCGAGCCGGCAAGGGGCACCCCAGAGTGGAGGGGTCCGTCTCGGGGGCGGCCGAAAAGCGACCACCCCGGAGCTCCCTAAGGAGCTGAAGAATCTAGCCCGCACCTCCACCACTCTCGAGCTTCCCTCTGTAAGCAGAGGAGGTAGAGAGTGGCCGGTACGGGCGTGCGCTAAATGGGCACCCCGTGGAACACAGAAGGAGTGCCCTTCGTCAAGTGACCAGTTGGGTGGGGTCCCCCGACCTTCCACCCACGGCCAGACACTATTCGGGGGCGCGCATGTACTCTCCACGTCGCCGCCCCCGAACACGACGGCGGGGCGGGAGCGTCTGTCGCGTACGCTCCCGCACCCGCAAAGCCTCTCGTTTGGCCGCCATCACCTCACTAGCAAACGAGGCGACGGCGGCCCAGCACTGTTGGCTGCCGACCATGGCTCGCACCACGGCCGGCAGCGACATATCGACACCAATTATGCCCGTGAGGGCAGTACGCGGTCCGTCCCACGCCGGGCACACGGCGGGTTAGGTAAAGGTCACAGGTTCAATCCCTGTCTCGAATCGAATTGACTTTTACTACTTTATAAAAAAAAAATATGAGAAATTTAGTAAAATAATTGCTTTAAAAATTTATTCAAGTATAAAAGGTTTAACAACGATCGCTTCACATACATCTGGTTATATCCTGGCTTAAGATTTCGACAAATTAAAGGCCTTATTCAACCGTACGGTAGATAGTGTCATTATTTATATACGTTCGTCGAGTCTAGAGAGCAGGGCAGTCGGGCGATGCATTCCGCGATTTTTTTATTTAATTTGGACCTTGAAATAATTCAACAGCAAGTAGCCACAACCTGTGTCTGTATATTTCAACACGGCAATAGACTCACCACCTATTACGTGGGCCAGGAATAGACATGGTAAAAAGTGGGAGTATAAAATACCTAAAATACCTAATAGACTCACGATGGTTACTCGGATACCAGGACACATTTTCACCATAAATTAATGCTTATTATGTGGTTTTGGTTGAGAAGCTGTAAACTAAAAATTATACATACTCGTTTAAAATATGTAGTGCATTTTATTAAATTGCCTCTTGATGCTCGCGGTAGGGAGTGAGGTGAAGAGATCAAAATTTTAAATTCCTCCACGATCCGTAATCTTCACTTGCATCGAAAGTCGAAACGTGAGTGGAGATAATCGATTTCTTGTGTTTATATTCAATGCAACGTGAACAAGTGTATAAGAACACGGGTCATGTGTCTTTTATTTAGTGTTTTATAACAGACTGTGAAGCTTTCCCTTTTCCCACAAGTACTTGTTCCCGGGACATAAAGTAGCCAATTGTCCTTTCTCGGGCTCTAAACTATCTATGTACCAAATTTCCTTTAAATCGATTCATTAGTTTTAGCGTGAAAGCGCGATAGGCAGACAGACAAAGTTACTTAAATATTAGTAAGGACTAACTGACGCCCCGCGTTCTCACTGGCGTAGTTCCCGTTCCCGTGGAAATACGGGAATAAAATGAAGCCTACATTAATCTAGGACCATTAAACTGTAATGACCATTAACGTAGGACAAAAAATGCACAGTGAAATGTGGGCGCATAGAATGCCTCTGCATAACATATTTTTGAATGTATGTAAGTGTGACTAAAGATATTTTATTTAGCTAAGTGTAAAAGTGGCAATGGGGTGGCCACATGGCCGATGGAGCAAACGAGTTCTGGAGTGGAGACCATGACTCGGCAAACGTACGGTAGAACGACCCTGCCAGATGGAACGACAACCTGGAAAAGGTCGCAGGGAGGGACTGGATGCGGAAGGCGCAGGACCGTGTGTTGTGGCGTAGATTGGGAGATGGCGTACGTTCAGCAGTGGACTGATATAGGCTGATTTGATGATGATGATTGATGAAGTGTAAATAAGTTTTTTTTTTGCTTTTTTGATATCGATAAAGTCAAGTTGAAGCTATATGGGCGGCTTGAAAAATTCAGCCTGCGCCTGTCCATTTTCAACACGGCAATGGGCTAACCACCTGTTACGTGGGACATGAATGAATATGGTGAAATAAGGCGTATAGTATTTATCTGCCTACCCCTTCGAAGATAAAGGCGTGACAATATGTATGTATGTATGTATGTATAGATATTTTATTTAGCTAAGTGAAGCGCTCGTGGCCCCGCGGTCTCAGTGTTCTGTAAACGATCACTGAGTTACGCAACTTTCACTATGACTGGTCCTCGGATGGGTGACCACTTTGTGGCATTTACATTTGCGAGCGATACCGTGCTTCGGAAGGCACGTTAAGCCGTTGGTCCCGGCTGCCAGTAAAATGGCAGTCGTTAAGCCTGGTTTGAATGCCTTATGGGCGGCTTGAAAAATTTCAACAGCAGGAAGCCACAACCTGCGTCTGTCTATTTCAAAACGGCAATGGGCTCACCACCTATTACGTGGGACATTAATCCACACGGTGAAAAGCGGTCATATAATATGCCTCTGCCACCCCTTCGGGGATAAGGCGTGATGGATATTTAAGTGTAAATAAGTTTCAGTTTTGTTTCACAGCTGCTGAAGTAGTTAGCATTATTGCTATGGTGTGCATAGGTAGATGTGCTAATTACGTGATGAAAACAACTGACGACTTCTGTTCGACATTCAGATACGACATACAAGTAAATATCAAAACAGGTATTAACGCGATCATGCTAATTTACCATGAATTTGCTTGACGTTTCTACAGGGTTGTACCAAAGTGGTCACCGTATCTTATATTTACTCGTATCATGCAACGCTTACTTTTAAAAGTCAGATACAATAAATTGAATTTGACAATGGACCTATGGACGTTTATTTGCCATTTTGCGACACCTGGCATTTAGCATTTCTGGCATTTTACTAATGTGTAATTTTGCGTTGCTGGAAATCTGCGCCTAAACCTCGTAAACCTCTTAACCCAATTTTGAGATATGAAGGAATATCACACGGACACAACGAATTCATAGCCTGCTTTTTAATTATTGACGCAGAATAGCAAAATACTGTGTTAGTAAAACTGTGAAAATATTGGTCCACAAATATTTTTATCTTTTAAATATGTAACTGAACCACAATCGAATCCGAATCCAAGATCTAACTTTGTAGGTATATACGCAAAAAAGCTGCATTCAAAGTAGACAGCAATAGGAAAATAGAAGCAGACAACAAGAGAATTTAGGATTCCAAAGTGAATGTTTCTGATGCATTTTCGACTAGAGCGTAGATTTTTTGGGCGACTTCATACGGGTATTTTGCATTTCGAAGTCAAAAATTTTGGTATGATATGATATTCATCGCGTCACTAGACTGGAATCCATCCTGTACATATTCACCCTTTACGAATTCCCGTCACGTACGTCAACGTCCGTACGTTTAATTGCTGTTCATAACTTGACTCAAAAATACTTGTTTATTTCAGTGATAGTGTGGTTAAGTGTAGATATGGCTGAGATATAAAAATGAATCAATACTTACCTAAGCTGGTCTCAACAGTGCCAACTGCAACAATACAAAACGGTGATCAATTGTGAACGAACATTACTCATATTATGCTTTAAACTATATTAATAAGAAAAAGAAGTACTTGGATCCCGAAACGTGCGTGTATGAAGCGATTGATGAATTTTCAAGAAGCGAAAGAAGTTTGCATGGATCGCGAAGCCTGGCGATCTGTCCTCTCTGACTACCCCGTCAGGGATACAGCGTGAAGATAGTTAATTTATATTAATAGGGATCGTGTTTATAAACTTTTTCGTGATTTTTGATCTGTCCTCTCTGACTACCTCGTCAGGGATACAACTTGAATAGTTATATAGTTAGTTAGTTATATAGTTAGTTAGTTTTAGTGTTTATAAACATCATACAAAATTGGTTCTCTATAAGGACAGAAGGTACAAAAAAATGTAAAGGGGAGCACCAAGATCTCAGGGGCCCGAGCGACCTCACCTGCTATCGGTGCACCAGCTGACTAACGGACCTAGGCAACGACGCAAGCGCTCTTACGGAGTTGGGGGGTCAGACGGGATTCAGTCTCAACAATGCAGAAAAGCCAAACGATAGTGGACAAAAAGAGTGGACGCGGTTAGACTGATCTGACAATGCAATCTAACTAAACACAGATACAGAAAGGCAAGTAGCAGAGAAAACAATAAGATGAAGCAGATGTACCAGTAGTACATAGAGAACAAAGTACTCATAAATTAAATAACTACAAAACACAGAAGAATTCTAAAAAAGCATTGTAACTAGTCACGAAGCTGCAATACCAAAGACACAAAGGTAAATTTGTATATCATGTACTCGTAGGTGAAAGATTGGTAGTAAAGTAGTACTGCTCTACAAAACGCACATCATTGCTTGCAACGTCTAAACCAAATAAGCCACTTTTACTTTCAAACTATTAAGGTACTTATTGCATAACTGTTTTATACACAAAAAACGAAATATTGAAGAGTCAGGGTGATGTCAAACAGCAGAATCACGTTTCCGTAGAACATGCGCACGCTTCGAAATCACGATTTAACGAGGCTTTCGAGAGAACGATTGACTTTTGGTCGTGATCATATAAAAGCTTACAAAATTTCCTTACGGTTCTATGTCTCGCCTTATTAGCGCGAAGTTCCGAGATATTTGTAAAATCTCTATTTTAGAAACCAGGATCTGCGTTTATTGTCTACTAAGGATATCTTAGTGATTTTTTTTTGCGATTGAAGCGAGCCTCGATACTTGTCTGGCGTAAGCGCAAGCTCTCAAGGTGTGCAGTGATATCAGATGTGTGATGTGATCAGAGTGCAGATTCTCATTCCTAGCGATTGCTTTCTAAAATCGCTCTTGTAACGAGAAATGAATATTTTCGTAATTAGTTAGTATTTATATTTCAATTTTATAATAATATAATATTGTGGGACACTTTTCACACATCGCCATCTAGCCCAAAGTAAGCTAATATTAGCTTGTGTTATGGGATCTAGATAACTGATAAACATACTTATATATTTCTAAATACATACAAATTATAGATAAATAACACCCAGACACAGAATAAACCATCGTGCTCATCACACAAGTAGTAATCAGCTAGTAATCAGTTTGATATCCGTAGTTCTTGATAGAGATGCCTTATCTATACTTCAGTAAAATAAAAAGTCGAAGCGCTCATAGCCCCGCTAACACAGTGTTCTGTAAACGATCAATGCGTTCTTTCTTCTACTCAAGTTTCTCGTTCTACTCAAGGGCTAGTCTTCGAACGGGCGACCACTTCGTAGCATTTACATTTATGAGTGTTTTATGCCTTTTTCCGAAGGCACGTTAAGCGGTTGGTCCCGGTTGACAGTAACATGGCAGTCCTTAAGCCTATTTGATAGTCTTATAAATAGGCGGCTTGAAAATTTTCAGCCACAACATGAGCCTGTCTGATCAACAAAGCAATGGGCTCACTACCTGTTACGTGGGACACAAATACATACGGTAAAATGTAGGCGTATAATAGACTTCTGCCTATCGCTTCGGGGATAACAGCGTGTATGGGAGTCGTTTGGTAGGGATTTCACATGTAAAATAATGATGACTTTTATGATTTTCGATTAAATATGATAAAATGCAAATATGACAAGATACGTGATTCAAGTGATATGTGCTGTATAATTATGTTGTTAACAAATAATAGTTAGGTCTAACATAAAATAAACAGATTTGTATAGCGAACGGCGGAGTAATAATCCTAAATCGATTTGTTTACCATAAGTACTTCTCAGTCCAATTTGGCTCAAATACACCAAACACTTCACGCGTTCCGTTTTTATGTTTATTACCAACTTTGGACCTGTGCTCGTAAGTCTTTTAAAATTTCTGTACCTCGAACTTTTCCCCGTATTAAGAAACAACTTTTTCATAAAAAATATCCATTTTGTTAATACCTTGAGATTGAAAAAGTTCCAATCTTAAAGTAATTAGTCTTTGCTCAAGTATTCTTTTGCATTTGCTTAAAAATTTAATAAATATGGGATTATGCATGCTCATTGGAAAATCATAACTCGCAACCACAAAGAGGACGGAAATTAAAGTTAAGGCACGCCACGCTATCTAGGTGACAAGACCCGTTATGGAGAATTGACAGGAGAGGCTCCTCGGTAGCCTCTCCCACTCTCCTATACGTCATACTCGTCAGACACTGTGGCTTTGGTGAGATCCTAAATAAGGGTGGTATTACACTTATCAAATATATTTGTCCAATGATATTTTAATGTGAATTGTGAAAGAAACATTAGACAGACATGTTGGATACGTGTAATACTACCTTAAGATGCGGCAAAACCGATGCCTGAATGCCACCCCTGTACGTGTAGCTATTTCACTGGTCATCAAAGTCGCGAAGGAGGCACCATTCGTGTCGTTTTACTGGTTTCAATCGCAGACCGACATAGTCATCTCGCTTTTAGCTTCGAAAGGGAGAAAATTGCGAAAGGGAAAATTATATTATTGTTAGTAAGTCAAGTCAGTATATAATATGATGTTGATTTCTAAAATCAATTTCTATAACAAATGAAAGAGGAAGGAAGTTATTTGCGACTGTGTTTATTTCCTCCGTCTGACGGTGGAGGGTGGCTAAAAAATAAAACCGAAATTAAATTCACGGCCGTGAACGTCGTCGACTCCTTTCTATATCGACAGGGTAAACGGAGAAGCCTGTCAAGTGTCAAATAGAACGGATATTACACTTCAGACATTCGAGACACCCCAACACGATGAAACCTTGGTAGTATTCAAAGCAACTATGTAGGTAGATCAATATACGCTTGTAGATCTAGTCAATTGCGAATATCACAATTTCACTATATATAAGGGTCGACTAAATAGATTATAGGTAACCCAATTTAGATATTGACAATGTGACAAGGAACTATAGATTTATATCGATACAATTAATTCATTGTTGCTGGAAACGCTTACATCCCTAACATCAACTGTTGTTTTTTTATGTGGGTTCTGGTTTTTGTGAATCTTGCTATCGGTTGTACTGGAGAACTGCAGACCGGGAGAAGTGGAAATATAATAGCAGAAAACCTGATCCCCGGCACCAAAGTGAAAGTTGCAAATGGAACAGGATGTGTCGCTCTAATGATGTTTTGCTCCATTTAACCTTTGTGAAGCAAATGTTATTTATGAAGCAAGCATCGAGCTATTTGTGGGTAAACCTATGAATCGAGATTATCCGTCCAAGAATCAGAGTAGTAGACACAGCTCGACTACGGCAGATGGAGTAGACGAGTTCTGGAGAGAAGGTCGTGGCTCGGCAAACTATCCTCTAACGGAAAGCGTAGGACTGTCTGCGATGGCTAAGTTTTACAGAACATCTCTCTGCTAGCAAGACATGCTCAAGAAAGAAGCGGCGGAGGGGTAGCGGGAGAAAACTTTCTCACCCAAGTTCCGCAATCTCCCAAGACTCAAGCAAGCTCGTAAAAAAGCTCGTCATCCTTATTTAAGCATACCCAAGACAATATAAAATGTAAAAATAAAAATTCGTAAATGATGTTAAAATTTTACGCACGCCTCTCGACCCAAGCAGCGTGTATGGTGGTTTTAGTTAGTTTGAGTCCGGCACAACATCCGTCGGTATTATCATACGAAAAAAAGATTTGGAAGCAAGTAAACTGAATCAATAAAGCCTTTTTAACATCCTCATTTTCATTACACCATGACATAATTCACAATTACTTCGAAAAACGTACGTGATGAGCGGTTTCCTAACACCTGTATAGTTACAGCACACACTTTACTTTGTTCGTTGGTGTTTGCACACGGCCTAATTTTGTGATAAGAACATTGACATGGGTAGGAGTTATTTAGTATAGGGCATTGATCGTAACCTTTTAATTAAAACCAGTTTTAATAAAGTCCACGAACTTAAGGCTTGGTATACCTGCCGAGGCCACGCTTTTGAGTTTTTTAAAACAATGCGAATCGTAGAAGAAAGAGTTTTTGATTCTTAAAAAGAGATATATGTTAATTAAGTATTTAAGCTAGTCAAAATGACTTTCTGTTAAAAAATCTAATAAACTTTACTTGATAGAAAAACATCCCAAAGTTGCCCCCTTTCGAAATGTTTTTTCAATGCCAAATCTAAACTACAGATAATTATAATGAAATTTTTAAACACAACTATAGCTACTAAATATTTATAGACATAATCGCTAACTTTGACTATATAGGCTGATTTTATAGTACACATGTTTAAATAATATCAGATTCGCGACGCTGAGGCCTGATCAGTCGCGCGCTGGCGCTTACTGAGGTAGGACCTGTGTTAGGTTTTTTCGTTGCGCTCCCCTTGCTATTGTTTCGCAATGGCACAGTATATTTACGAGAGCAGTAAGCATTCCATCATCATCCGAGCGTCTGTCCCAGTTGCATCTCGCGACGCCCGGAGTTAGCTTTATATAGTGTATTTATATGAGAGTTATATACGACAATGGACTCACCACCCATTACGTGGGACAGTAATACACATGGTCAAAAGTGGGCATATACTAATATGCCTCTGCCACCCTTTCGGGGATAAGGCGTGATAGATAAATAAAATATATGACAGTTTTAACATAAAATAAAGTACCTAAATTTCACAGAAGCGTTAGAATTATCCCTGTAAGTAGTATAAAATCGAACCCGGTACCCACAGGTTAGAAGGCAGTTATATAACCAACTGAGCCAGTGGGCCGTTCAATGTATGTTTACCTATTTTTCCGCTAAATGCTGACGAATATAAAAAAAAATATTTTGTAGCGTATACTTTCAATTGGGTTCTAAACAAATTAGATCAATAGATTCTGAAGCTTAAACATACCGATTGCCACTGGCTGAAGTAATCAGTGCAGTTGTTATATTAAAGCTTCGCATAAATTATTTAAATTGTATCCAAGACCTTTGTTTTATGCTTTCACTATTAATTATTTAAGAATATTTATAAATTTATTAGCCACGACTTTATCCTCGAAGGTGGAAGGTGGCAGAGGCAAATTGTGGTGAGCCCAATGCCTGTGTTCAAATGGACAGGCTAAGATTGTAGCGACTCGCTATTGTAATTTTTAAGTCGCTCAAAGGGTATTTATTCACTTGACTTAACGAGGGTCGATTGCAACGTTACTATCAACCGGGACAAACAGCTTAATGTGTCCTTCGAAGCACGAAAACGCTGGTAAATGAAAATGCTACAAAGCGGTCATCCATCCAAAATCCGAGAAAATTTCTTAAATCAGTGATCTTTTACGGAAACCGAGTTAGTAGGGCTACGAGCGCTTTTTATTTATGTTTTTACTTTATGTTAGTAGCCTTAAAGAATGTATTACATTTCATGTAACTATCGTTCAACAACGTTACTATCAACCGGGACAAACAGCTTAATGTGTCCTTCGAAGCACGAAAACGCTGGTAAATGAAAATGCTACAAAGCGGTCATCCATCCAAAATCCGAGAGAATTTCTTAAATCAGTGATCTTTTACAGAAACCGAGTTAGTAGGGCTACGAGCGCTTTTTATTTATGTTTTTACTTTATGTTAGTAGCCTTAAGCAATGTATAACATTTCATGTAACTAAATTGAAACCGGCAACTTATAATATATTATACTTATAAATTATTATACTTGGGTAAACTGGCAACGTTTAGAGCAATTGAATGAAATTGTGTACTTAGGGAGAATGTTTAGCGCGGACGGAAGATATGTTCTGAAGTACAACGGTGACTAGCTGCCGAAGACAGAAACATAACATTATGATTTTATGATTTTAATATTATTTAAAAAAAAGGAGTATAATGATTACGGGACATTTTATTTGGTACTTGTACATAAAGCCTAAATTTGTTATTAGATATTTCATCATTAACTCCTACTAATATTATATTTAATACAAATAATAATGGATGTACAAACACAACATAAAGACGTAAAACTAGTTTCATTTTATTGCCGTGGAATCAAAAGTGGGCGTCAACTAGTATATCATAAACCTAAAATAAAATCCAACACAACAACAGTGATGTTCCATGGCGTGCCAGCAGAAAATACATCGTCGATCTATCTTGGCGGGGGCTGAGGAAGCGTTGTGGTGCCTACGCGACTTGGCCTACCGGCCCTTAAAAGAATGGGCGCGTGAAAATACTATGCTCTTCCGAGTAGTTTGTCTACATACATACATATTATCACGCCTGTTTCCCATCGGGGTAGGCAGAGACTATGGCTTTCCACTTGCTACGATCCTGACATACAGCTTTCGCTTCTTCAACTTTCATGAGTGATTTCATACGCCGGTTAAGGGTACTCTTGACCTGGCCTTTTTCCAAAAGATCGTCGATTTGATTGACATAGGTACGCCGAGGTCGACCCCTACCAGTTTGCCCATTCACTCTCGCCACATATATCTGCTTCGTCAGTCTATTTTCATCCATCCTCTCCACGTGTCCGAACCATCTAAGCATCCCTTTTTCTATCTTAGTTACTTCATCTTCTGTCATGCCGCAATGTTCTCTTATCACGCTGTTCCTACTAATATTCTTAAATTAGCGTATGACTGTTTATTTGCAGTTAACTTAAAAACTATAGAACGGATACTATGCGAGTTCCACCAACAGATAAAGTCATATATGAAAAAGGCTTTATTTTAGAAGATTATATACCTAAGTATATAATTTGTCAAGGTTTTGTATAAATTGGTTGAAATATAGCCTGCACTCTGGATCATATACTTTGAAGTCAGAACAGATGATCCTAGCCCCAGAAGCCTGGTGTTTGGATCTAAGACCCTGAAGCTGGAACTCGGGACCCCAGAACCCGGACTTAGGTCCAGAAACTCGGACCCGGAGCCCTCGAACTTAGATCCTGACTCCTGAACAGTGGGCAATCGGTCATGGACCCTGGAGCCTGCACTGTGGACCATATACTTTGGAGCCAGAACTGTTGATTCTAGTCCCAGGAGCCTGTACTTCGGATTTAAGACCCTGGAACCTGGACTCGGGATCCTGAACCCCTTATCACAGGAACAGGGTCATGGACCACAGGCAATGGACCTCGTATTCTGGCCCCTGAACTCTAAGGTCGCACACCAATACATTAGATTTACACAAAAACTATGTCTTATATAAGTATATATTATTTTCATAATAAGAAATCGAAAAAAGTAATAAAAATAACTATTAAAGATTAATGCATTACTTTTTGAATACTTTCGTTAATCTGTGATTATGATTGACGATTACACAATGTAATCATAATCTTCAATCAGTAATCTGATTACAATTTGCCTCACACTGTCTGAGAGATGATATATAACAATATATTTAACATTACATAACAAAACATGTAATCTATATATATAAATCTATATATAGAAAATCGTGTTAGTTACACCATTTATAACTCAACAACCGCTGTACCGATTTGGCTGAAAATTGGTGGGGCGGTAGCTTAGAGTCAGGAGACGGACATAGGCTACTTTTTATCCCGGGAACAAGTATACCTATATAACAAAACAAGTACAATACAACTATATCATTCCTTTTTATAGGTTTACAGAAGGTGGCCGAAAAAGAACATTATCGTAAGCCTCTTATTGTAGGGTAAAGGGTAGACCTTTACGAATCGCTGAATTATCCAAGTTTTTGTTACGAGTACGTTTAAAGACTGTAAATCCATTTGCCAGAGAGTCTTTTCAAACACAGCTTTTAGATTCTAACCAGTCTCAGAGCTAGGAAAAAACGAGTAAATGTGGTAAAACCATGACTAATAGCAGATAATTAGTAATCAGGCGGTAATTCTTCCGATCACGCCTCATCGATCGCCAGTCAAGGGCGTGCATTGAAAGCGCTTAACTCGTTGTTAAACATACATTTCTTGATGAATGTGGGAAATAACCTTGAACGCAAAGTGTTTGCAGTATATATACTTTTTACAAGCCACAAGGATTGCATATCATTTTCAACTGATTACCAAAAGAGCCAGATTTCGGGCTAAAGGAGAGAGGGGATTGTAATGGAACTGTAAAACAGTAGGTATACATTAAAAACATACGGCTAGAATAATTGGAACACGAAGGTTGATTGCTCCTAAGCACTAGCCGAATGACAAATCACGAACATTATTAGACAAATATCGACTGTCGGCCTTTTAAAAAAGAGCAAGTCAGAGAAAGTATTGAAAAATATATGAGAGCAATATACCTCATGTCCTATATACTGTGTTCAAAGGCTGGACTTACAATACCGGCTCGCATTATGTCCATAAACACCCACTCGTCTCCCACACAAAATCATTATAGTCCATTGAAATGTTACATTACATAACTCCTCGTTTGATATCTAGAAAAAAAAAATGCGCCATTTTTTTATTGACACTAAAGGTTGTAAGTAGTTAATATATACAAAGAAATCATTTAGGTACATCTGCTGTCTTGATGTGTGGTAGAGATATCCAGAGGTCAGAATATATTATGGTGACTTTCTTTACGCTATTTTCGATCATGGTACCAAATATTTGTAGGTAGCTATAAAATAATAGCAAAATGGTGGTAAATTTAAGAATTTTCTAAAAGACATTGGTCCAGGGGTTCTGATGCTTACATTTCGCGTTTCTCGTATTATCTAAAACAACACATACCAACTGTTGCCCCTTGATTTAAGGCACTCATAGCCCAGCTAACAATGTGTTCTGTAAACAATTCACCGTTGCTCTCAGTTGCCAGTGTTCCGTTGTCCGGTTTTCAACATGGCAATAGGGCTGCAGAGCGATTGTAACAATTCTGGTGTTGCAAATGTTCATAGGTAACGGAAATAACTTTCAATAAGATGGACAGTAGGCTTGACTGCCACTTCAGTAGTATATAAAAAAAAGTACTATATCTTATCATATCGTACTCGGATACCCAGACGTGAATGTTTGAAATGATTAATGAGTCTGCAGGAAGCGAAAAAGTATACATGGATCGCGTAGCATGACGATCTGTCAACCCCGTCAGGGTTTCATCGTGAAGATAGATAGATCTTAAAAGTATATCAACATCGCAACATTGTGTTGAAATCGTTGACGATGCCGTTTCGCCAAACTCACATCCGTTCCAGATAAATCCTTTTTTTAATTTCTATGATAAGCACGTAATATCCGTATCCGTGGTTATAAATGATCGACAAGGAAAGGTGATTACGTCACGATATTAGTGCAATATAAAATCGAACATTTTAACAAACGATGTCAGGTCGTCTATCAATCAACTCAGCCTATGGCTATATATCAGCCTATATATATATATATATATATATATCACTACTGAATGAGGGCCTCTCCGAATTTTAAGCTATAGCACATCTGTGTTCTATCATTTTGCGAGGGTGTTTGCAGCCTTACTGTATTCTCCTGGCAAGACTTTTCATATCATATCCGTTAGTCAGCAGATGCACCACTTACAAGCAGAGCAAGTAATGTTCTTGATCTCTTTCGCACGCCTAATAGAGACGAAAGTAATCAGTGTGCCAAGTGCCAAATGGTATTTTCCCATACATCAAACTGAATGGGAAAATACCATACTTTGCTGTCAGTTGCCTTCCATCCGTCTGCAGTAATTAGTGTAATCGTATGACCCCCCGACAAGCTTGCTTGTATTAAATGTATAGAGAGCGCGCGAGTGACATTGATTCCTTGCTGTGTTGATATCTAGGACACGAAGATCTCAGCAGGACCTCATCGCACCTGGTAGTATTCACAATTTTTCAATCATATGTCATAAATACTTCTGACATTTACAAATGTCACTGATATGATACATCGACAACACGTAAGTGTTTATACGCACTCGTTTTTATTTAATAAGTCACTGATGTTGCTTTTCAGTATATCTCATCGTCCCGATATGAAGCTAATACTCCGACACACAAACATTACATGTGATAATAACAGAGACCAAAAAAAAAACCGTAATTACTGTAAAAGCATTGTGTAATACTATAATGACTACCATGAGTAGACATAATGTTAAAGTAAATTCATTAATAAAAATCACATAATGTCCATAAAGAGTTGCAGTAAATTCGCCTTCTTTTTTACGTGTGGATATTCGCATAGATGCTATGTCGGACTCTTTCCGACTAAAACCACATCCGTAAAGGGAAGCCTATGGCCCTCAGAAGAATAAACTCAGAGCTCCCGACAGACTTTGTTTGCCACATGTGGCGTCGCCTCAGGGGTTCGGTTGTTATACCAGCTCTTTTAGCGAGTTGGGTATTATCTCACTTCTTTGGAATGGGTAGAGCGATAGTGTGGCTATCACGCCATGCCACCGTCTAGGTCCTGCTTATATAAGAACGGCAACAGCCTACAGGCCGTTCTCGGGCCCCTGGTCATAGAGGACGGTGGTCTTGGGCGAAGCCAAATCTGTGGCTCCCTCACCTCGTAAAAAAACGCAGTCCCAGTGATGATACTACGCTGCAGCGCCCACGCTCTCCGCCAGTGTATGCAGCTAAGCGTGTCCTCGCATGGCTGGCACTAACTCAGGTAATAACTACCCGGCCACAGAAACTTGTTGGAAAGGTGCTTTGGTAAATTTTGGATATTGCCATAACTTTCCATAAGGCGGGTGGCGTCTTTTTGACGAGCCTAAAATTTCAAAAATATGATTAAGCAGATTTTAAGGATCTTCAATTTTTAAACACAATTTTCAGAGCGATTATAATAGTTATATTCTTGCAAGAAATTATAATAAAGCAACAAACTATCATTACCTTAACTGCTGAAAACAGGGCAGAAAATAGTGCATGAAATTGTCAGAATTTTGAAATAGGCTACACTACGTGAACAAGTTACAAAACATTAACAGAATGTCACAATCTTGACAAAAAGAGTAAAGTTTATATTTACCAACCAGTAGGTTATACCTTTAGGATAATCTATGTTTTATTGGAAAATGTATGAAGACGCAGAAGGTACGAAAGTAGTTCTGCACGAGGCAACGATCACTTTGCTAAAGCTGGTTACGGATGGGTGACCGTTTTGTGGCATTCCAATTACGATCGTTTTCGTGCTCTGGAAGGTACGTTAAGTCGTTGGTCCTGGTCGCCAAATTGAAGACCTTATGGGCGGCGTGAAAAATTTTACCAGCAGCAGATAGCCACAAGTATGTCACATCGCGTCAGTCTATTTCAACACGGCAATGGGATCACCACCCATTACGTGGGACAGGAACGTACACAGTGAAATGTGGGCGTATAATATGCCTTTGCCACCCATTCGGTTATAAGGCGTGATTGGTAAACATTATTGGAAAATGTTTTTTAATTCAAATTACTTAAAACCTACAAAGTTCTATGATCCAGTCCTTGTTAAATTGGTCTTAAATAACACTTCGTAGCACAACTCAATTTTGGATAATTATTCATAGCCCCGGTTTCTTTTTATGTAATACTTAGTTATATTTGCATTTCCGAACGATTGAGGTCTAACGATCGGACACACCCACAGCATTTAGCCGTATTTATATGACATTAAGAGATATGACATAAATAAATAACCGTTTATGGCGTGTAGTTATCTAATGATGACATAAGATGAACTTGTGTTTTGAAATTAGATGTTCGTTATTGACTCGTGTCATGACCGAATGAGAACGTTAATTCACATTGACCGAGTGAACGATATGAACGAGTTTCCGTGATTTTATGTGCGTTTTTAAAAAAACATTACAAAATTAATCGTTTCTTTGAATCAAAACTAACTATCTTCACGCTGTATCTCTGACGGAATAGTCAGAAAAGACAGAATAATATTTTTCACTATTTTTCGAACAAGAATCGAACGAAACGTTTAGGATCTAAAACATGTAAAATCTTTTAGTTTTTATACACAGCGTCTCATAATACTAATAATTTTATTATTTACTTGCGGACGCCCCGCAATTTTACATGCGTAGTGCCCGTTCTCGTCAGAATACGGATACAAATTGTAGCCTAAGTAACTAACATCAGATATCTGACAGTAAATGATTAGTTAAAATCGGTACAGTGGTTAAAAAGATTAACCGCAATAAACAGACAGACAAACAAATACTTATACATTTTATTTTTAGGTAAGTACCGTTATATACTTTCATATGCATCGAATAATTAATTAAATTTCATGTGAAGCCTACACAATAGGTTTTCTGTAAACGATCTCTGTACATGTAAATGATCGCTGGTCGGGATGGGTGATGGGGTATTTCAATTTACGAGCGTTTCCGTGATTCGGAAGGCACGTTAAGCCGTTGGTCCCGGTTGCAGTCTAAAACGCAGCAATTTTTGTCAGTTTTGGTACGAAATGCTCCTTATGCTAAACCAATACTAATATTATAAAGCTGACGAGTTTGTTTGTTTGTTTGTTTGGTTGAATTAATTATTACATTTATTTTTGTATATAACAATTATTTTTGTGTTAAATCGCCCATTTATCGAGGAAGGCTATAGGCTATATACCATTACGCTACTACACTGGGGAGCAGAGCAGTAGTCTTAATGTCGACAAATCGGGCAAATTATTTTGCATCATTGTAGAATTTATATTAAGCGACGGGATTAAATAAAATACTGCCGGCGGCGGGAGGTCGAAATATTTCACGGGTGAAGCTGTGGGGGTCATCAATTAATAATATAATCTTGAATTCTTCAAACTTCTCAACCAGTCAGCACAAAGGGAAAATAATATAATACTGATGAAAAAATTCCTGAGAAATTTCTGAAGATGCGCGAATGTTTTGAAGATAATCTCGAGTCTCTGGAAATTGGGTAGCTTAAGATAAAAAAGTTTTTTTTATTAATTTTTTGTCGACATTGCACACAAGTCCGACCGGATGAGATCATGATCCAGAGTTTTTTTTTAAATCAATTTAATCGGGATGGTTCTTAGATAAATTTTGAAGTACATAAGCTCACTTCCTAGGAAAGGATCATTAAAAAGCGTGGTCCGATTGATCTGAACTATGACATCAGGACACGCACCGCTGCCGGTTGGGCCATGTGAGAAATATGATCGCAGAATTTTGTATACGCTGAAGAGATAGATCTAGAAAACAACCATTAAGGTTGTCCTTCTCTACGGCATTAAAATGGTACTAAGACGGGATCATTACATAAGAAGACCAGGTGAGCAGATTGCTCATAAACGGAAAAGTCAAAAGTACTCTGATACCCAGACGTGCGTGTATGAAGCGATTGATGAATCCTGAAGAAGCGAAAGAAGTATGCATGGATCGCGTAGCCTGGCGATCTGTCCTGTTTGACTACCCCGACAGGGATACAGCGTGAAGATCATATGATATAAATAGGTAAAAGATGCAAATATAGGCCCAAAATAGAACCCGTACCAAATACAATGAAGCTATGAAGAGCGATCGTTACGAAGATAAGTGGGAGGTACACAAAAAGTCCAAGACAATACACCATTACACAAAATTACGAAAATAGGTGTAATTTGTTAAACAAAAACCAACACAATGAACGAGTATAAATGACGCTGCATTCTGTTTCATAACTCGACATATTCCGTATAAAATTGGTGAGATATGGACTGATGGTTTGTCAAGATAATAATAGAATTAGATTTGTATCTTATAAGATAGACAGAGTAGGCACGTTGGAAGGAATTACCAAAGCGTAAACAAATCTAGACACTGTCTCCCACTTGTCATGTAGGCTCTTTACAAGATGTGACAAAGGGCTTGTTGCCCTCAAAAACTAAGAACTCTTTTGGGTCGGTAAATTTGTCGTGTGGAGCAGAATATAATCATTAAAGAGAGTTCTTCACACTTAAAGTATTTAGTGTTACGAAGAAAAGACCTGAATAAGTATTTGCTGGTCTAAGTACTCAAATCATTACGTAGAGGTAAAAAACTACAGTGAGTTCAGAGTTCAGAAGTTTCACTAGATGTTAGTGAACTTAGCAGATCATTGTCCAGCAGATCAAAAATAAATGTGAGTATCGCCTGGAACTCGATTTATGATCTGCTGCAAAATGATCTGCTACGTTTTGGTAGGCAGATCATTTGTCGATTGTCTATTTTTTTGTAAATCTGCTGGAACTACTTCTAAAAAGTGTCAGGAACTGTAGAACTCAGCAGCATGCGATAAGAACTCACATTTAATTTTGATGCCGGACAATCTGCTAAGTTTATTAACATTTTCACTAGTACAAAATCTATTAAGGCCATGTAGTCCTGAAATAGTAGGCATTGAGCGCGTTTAGGCATTTTGGCCTACATCCGTAAGAGCCAGCGAGCGACTGATCGGGAGTTGGGACCCTTATTTCTACGTCTCAAATGATTTTAAAAACTGAAAAAAAAATGTGGCTTATGCTGGACTCAGCCATCTACAGTGAGATGTGTATAACAATTAGACTTGTGCCTTGAACTGCTTTAGTTACAAGTTACAGAGAGACGATAGAACCACTTAGACCAGCGGATGACATAAATTGGAGGTTACGCCACAAAGGACACACGGTACGTGATTCTTTTGACAAAAAGATGACTAATGTAGCTCTGATTGCTGAGGTTGATGCGCTTGCGAGATAAGTTACAAATTACTTCCCGTAGTAGATATTTATGTGAATAATTGGCTATTGCGGGTTAAAGGATCTGTTTGACTTTACGACTAGATTAAAACAGCCGTGGTCACGGTTTAAATTCCAATCGTCAACCCGTGACCCGTACCATCTAACGGCATATACCTAAAAAATCTGTAAATGATAGTCCTAAGTTTTGGAAAAATAAACAAAAATATTATTATTAAGTATATGGGAATATATATACATATAGTTTGTTCTAGCATTACGTCCTACCTTCTTTGACTTAAATTAACGTATAAACAGAGAACAATATTTTACAAATTCCAGTCTTTCCTGAGAACTACTGTGTCCCAGTCCCAATATTTATCTTTGCCGATAATTTTATCTTCGAATGCTGGTTCAGTGAAATTATTCTGCGAATTATATCGAATTAACATTACTGAACTATTCTGGTAATAATGTACCGCGAATGCAGCCTGTATAGAAGGTTCAAGGACCGTTAGTGGCCCCATACCTGTTTATCCAGTACAGTACTTAGATGCATTTACCGGACGATATCGAAAGGGCTCGTTAATACTAGTTGGCGTACTGGCTGTTGTAAGTAGTTTTTGATATTCCAAGCATGATATAGTAGGTATCTACTACTTACAGGTCATATTTGACATTTATCATTAATTTTTTTTGAATAAAGTGAAAAACGGTAATGGGCTCACCACTTGTGACGTGGGAAAAAAATGCATACGGTAAAATGTGGGCGTATAGTATGTTTCTGCCTATCCCTTCGGGGATAAAGGCGTGACAATATGTATGTATGTAAGTATGTATTAAAGTGAAAAAAGACAACTTGGTTTGAGACCTGTGACCTTTGCCTAACCATTGAAGTAAAGAATCTCAATTTGTTTTGGTACGGTTCGGGTAGTTCAGTGGCTAGAACATTGCCCAGGTTAGGCAAAGGTCACAGGATCAAGCCCCGTCTCGAACCAAATTGTCTTTTTTCACTTTTACAAAAATGTATGTGAAAGTTAGCATACTCATTGCTTTAAAATTTTATCAATTTATGGTTTTGTCAGTCTAGTCTAGTTTATTTTGCAGTAATCTTTCACTAGCCTTGGAACTATTGCGAGTATACTCAGAAAAATAGATCGGTTTGCAGGCTACAAAACAGCAATTAATAAAATTTAGAGTATTTAAACACGAATTGATTTGAATCACGTTTTGTTACTCACCGACGCAATTGCACCAATTGGAACGTTTTGCTCATGCAATCATTAATGTACAAAAAATCAACATTATGTTGTGTGCCCTACATACCAAACTATTTTGCTGAGTTTACATTATTGTAGAATCTATAGTACATATAGAGAAGACCAGGGGCCCAATTATAGATCATACGATTTGAAAGTGTGGACGTAAATTAACTGGTAAAATGTCCTTTGTCTCGTTATTCGCCGATTCAAAATATGAAACGAATCACATTTTACCAGCAAATTTCCGTTTGCGCTTTCAAATCGCATGGCCGAGAATTGGGCCCCAGTGTTCCAAAATATCGTATACCTACAAACAAATATTCGAATCCTACAAATGTTGTAAACGCGAAAGTTTGTAAGAATGGATGTTTGTTAATCTTTCACGCAAAATCTATTGCATGGATTTTGATGAAACTTTACAATAATATAGCTTACACATCAGAATAACATATAGGCAACTTTTTGTCCCGGGAACAAGTTCCTGTGGGTAACGGGAACGGGAAAACTATACCACGCATGCGGAGCCGCGGGCATCAACTAGTAAATAATAAGGAATGCGCCTATTCTAACGTAGTGATGGAGTCAGTCTACATCTAAATCGAAACCAGTTTTAAAACCGGAAGTGGTAGACTCTTCAAAATTGCCGAATGAGCGTATTCATAGTGTCCTGAATAGAATACAGCAAACCATTTGTCTCTATCCCTTATGGTTTCTGAGAAACAGATGTGTACTGACGGACGGACGGACAAAGCCGTTTTATAAAAATATAGAAAATAAAATGTTAACTCAATGACACAAGGCATATTTCAAAATTAACAATGTACCTACACAATTGTGTATTATGTATTATGATTTGAATTATAGGCAATTGAGATACGATAATTTTAAGTTATACGGTTTATTTTGAATTTGGTGAAAAGTGAAGTGAAACACCTATAACTTGTGAAATTAGAGCGCATAGTATGTACCTGCCTGCCCCTTCGGAAAAAAAGACACTATATATATATAAGTATATAATACATAGTATTTTGAATTATGTGATCGAAACCGAGCGAGTTAATAATTTCTATCGATTTTACGTCGATGAGTCTGTGTGGTTTGAGATGCAACGAGCAGTTTCTTGTGTACGTGGATTTACTTCGTAAGTGCAACTACGAAGATTTACTTACGACTGGGATACGTGACCTTTTCGACCTAAGTCCCACATCGTACCTACCTCTGGGCTACAAAGGCTTCATTGTTAGATTTCTTCATTATAAAAGTTTCGTAGGAAATAAATTTCACGGCTAAGTACGACTCGGATCCCCAGACGGGCATGTAGGAAACAATCAATGAATCTGCAGGAAGCGAATGTAGTATGTATGCATGATGAAGCCTAGCGATCTCTACTCCCTGACTACCTCGTCAGGGATACAGCGTGAAGATCTTCAGTTCAGTTAATTATCACGGCAACCAAAAACCGAACTTATACCGTTAAAACTTTGATTAAATAAATAAAATCAAGTGTTACTATAATTAATTCAGTCATAAGGAAGGAAGTTACACATGTTTACAGAAGAATCAAGCTAACAAACGTAGTCAACCAACATAATATGTTCCTGCCATCCACAATTCGTTTAATATTTCAAATATACTTTGTACTTCATTTAAGGGGGTTTTCATACTTTTAAATCGATGCCTACGTCGTCGTCTGTTCCTCACCAATCCAAAAGTAGAACTTAATGCGTGTGGTACGTAACTACACAGGCTTTCAGGCTTCGCAGCAAGGATATAAGATTCTTTGAAAAACACGCGTATATTTCAATAGTTTGACATTAAGCGTGTTCTATCATCTGTACAACGGTCTAGGGCTACTTTCAGTCGTCACACCGCTCGCAATAGACAGGGAGTTCACCCAGACACTTGGCGTCTTAGATGGTTTTTACAGGGTCCGCAGCGCTACTGCTGCACCTCTGGTGTTGCAAACGTTCATAAGGCTACGGTTACTATCTTCCTTAAAGAGGGCCGTATGCTTTTCTCACCTATATGCTTATATACCATCATATGCTTGTATATCACCTACTTTTTATACCTCAGTGGTATAAAAAGTACAGAGTGTTTGTCACACATTCACACTTTACATCCAGAATGCTCGTTTAGAATAAGGTAGGTTCCCAAGCGTATACAGTATTAGGCTCTATAAACAGGGCAATCAGCTTGGTGTTGCAAACGTTCATAGACTAAACTGACCGCTGACGATCAAATGAATATTTGTCTTACATGAGTTGTATTAAAAAATCCTATAAATTCAATTAATAATATGAATCCGAAATTCCGATCTCGGAAACGCTCGTAAAACGGAATGCCACCGCGCACCAACGGTCACCCATATGAAGAAAAACCCAGATCGTTTACAGAATACTGAGTTAGGGGGGCTACGAGCGCTTCTCTGCTGAAACGTTATGCAATTGGTAAACCACATTTATACCACATCATTGGTAAATAATATGGGCATAATGCTCGTTATATTATGGTAAAACGGGCATAACGTACTATATTATGGTAAAAGTTGTTTTCTCATAGGACGGTGTTTTTGTAGAATGTACCATGATCGTAATATTTGTAAACTGTAATACATATAATTAAATATCCACACATATAAATTTAGAATAATATCTAGAAGTGAAGATTTGTAATTGGCTGTCAGATCACTATGTTGTTTAATAACACGTTATTGTAGCTGTAAATCTTCCATGACCAAAAAATAAATAAATAAAAATTTAAATAATTGGTGCGAAGCGAACCAAGTGACGGAAGCTCCATTCTTCCCCGATTCGGATTTTCGCTTTGTCCTCGAACTCCGCCCAAACCACTTGACCCATAATACGACATCTTGCAATAGATGTTTTAGAAAAAATAAAATTTAAAATCGGACATACCATGGAGGGAATAATCCCCAAAAGGAAAATAAACATCGACAAAAGAACTCTAAAAACGGCAAAACGCTTCGCTCCATTTAGGCTTACCGGGGACGGCAAGTGCACCTAGTATTGCTTTATCAACACATAACTGATCACTTAATATACCCCCACACTGTTATTCCAATTTGATTGTGAATTAACGCTTACATTAAAAACAGTCATTTTATCGTGCCATTATTGGCGATTACCACAACGCATCGCAGAAATAAAAGTATCAAGTCGAACATCGCGTAATATATTTAAGCAACGTTGTCCGAGTCATGAAGGTGGGTAATCTTTAGACTGTACTGCATCAACACAGGGTGAAAGAAACTGCCCAATTGTTGCATTAAATATGTGTTTCTGAATCAAATTTGACCCACGACAAGACTACTAATACGCGCTGGTAGTTGAGAACATGTAAATATGGTGGGTGCCTATTAATTATTATTAAGGAGTTTTTATCACAATAAGATATAGGTGCCTAATCAGTTTAGATCTTGTTGGTATCAGACTTAATCGGTTTAGATCTTACTTCATTAGAATATTAGATATAATAATAAAATCTACCAAGGCATGCGATAACACACGTGTGAATATTTTTCTATACCAGTAAGGTGACAAACAAATATACCAGTATACATCCTGGTATGAAAGAACGTGTTCAAGAGAAGGTTGCAAATCTATGGAGTGGACAATAGTGGACATTAGTAAAATGATTCTAATGTCCCTTTGAATGTCAGCCCAATAATCCAACCCAATGTCCCTTTGAATATCGGCCCAATGATGGCGAACCAATGTCGACGCGCAACAATATTTTTGGCATGCCACTATAAAGTATTGCATAATAGCACCAGGAATGATCAAGTTTAGGAGTCACCAGTTCTCCTTAATTATATGCCCAACTCCCCAGATTAAATTAAATTCAAATTTGTTTATTTGCAGTTAATTAAAAAATTTGGTTCTATAAAATTTTGTTTTAGTATTTGAACTTAAAAGATAATTTCAAAATTTTTGTTGTTTTTCAATATTTAAAGCTACAGGAAGGACTCACAGAGTACTCAATGTGTAGAACCTGTGAAGATGCTGGTGAAACCATGCACCACCTGCTATGTGACTGTGTGGCACTTGATCGATCCGAAATCGAAGATTACAGGGTTATCTGCCCCAAGGAACATACCTAAGTTAATGGTTAAGATCAAGGGTGGATGAGTACAGAGAAGTGGTACAGCACAAAAGACCCAAGTGGGTTAAAGCTAGGGTAAGGGCAGCCCCGAGATAACAAAATTCATAGGTAAAAAGACCCAAGTGGGTTGAAGCTAGGGTAAGGCTGGCCCCAAGAAAAGATAACAAAATTCAAAGGAATGCTTTCTTAAATTTTAAATTGACGAATTATTAATTTTATACTTTCCAAGAAATCTTGATTTTAGTTAATTAAATAAACATTTATTTAGGAAAATCATCTCATCAAAAAATCAGGTCATTGTAGTGGCTTACTGCCAAAATTATAAATCATTTGAAATACACTTCATTTTTTATAGAAATAGTTATAACAACCACGCTAACAGGAATATTATCAGTCATGATAAATATTTAACTAGGTGCAACAATGTGTTGCAGGTGTTATCTGTAAAGAGCATTAGTCTATGATGTAATATTATTAAAAAACACTTACATAAACACTCAGTATTTGATAGTTCATTCAACCTCATATTTTCACGAATTTTTCAAGAATCTTTAAAACTCAGCTTGCAAGAATTTTGTATAATATTATATTGATGCAATAGGTTTCTTTTTTTTTCTTGTGGAACTGAACTCTTACACATGTTCCTTCCATCTGTCTATAGCCGGGAGTCCCCGGGTGAGCCCTCGGAAGGATAGCCCCAGGGTTCCCGACAGATTTTGTCCGCTACTGCGGCATCATTCAGGGGGTTTCGAGTGTTTCTTTGGGGGATCAGGTAGGTAAACCAAATATCTATCATATCGAAAAGGAAATTAAGCTATAGTAAGTACCAACCTAACAACATATTAATCACTTGCATTTCTGTAATGATACAACTTCATTAGACCACCTAATAAAGAATTTTTGCTGCAAAATCTGTCATTGACTGTCATCAATAACATTACGTAGAAGTAATCTTCATTTTTATAAACGAAACACAAATAAACAACAAAAGATATACTGGTTCATTCAAATGTAAACTTGGCTATTTATACTGAACCTGATTTCTAAACTGTTTATGTGAAATTAAAGATTAACGAGATAAGACAGTAAACATAAACTAAAAACGCAAATGCTTTGAGTGTAAAATAATGTACAAATTATTTAAAACTAATTCTTACCGATGGATCGCCTCTTTCTTTGTGATAAATAAAAACACAAATGAAACAATTCACTCACATAGTAAGTATACACAAAATAATGCGCACTTTTTGAATTTCACTGAAATACACGTATTTTATTCAATATTCACTAATTATTCACTTCAAATAAATAATGTCAGGCAAACTCTAGCAATCTCGTCTTGCTTTTGTTGACAACTTGACATTAAATCACCGTTGACAGTTTGTTGCGTAGACAGACTGACAGTGACATTGTGATGTGCAGTTCATAAAGTTTCGTTAAGTTTTTCAACTTCACTGTACATGTTTGTCGGTAAAACAGACAGGATTCTACAGAGCGATATTATGAAAATATTACTTAAAAATCCTATAAAAAGCTATAATCAAATATATAAAAAAAAATTGTTAATCAACCCATACCCGTTTTTACTCATCACAGGTTGTTTCCATATTTTTTTATTTTTGCCAGTCAGATGCTATTTTTGTGATTTACTCTCTAGATGGCAGCCACCTATGATATCATCGTATTGAAACCTCAGAATGAAGAGTAGTTCTTAAAATGTTTAATAGATAGCGTCACTAAGAACAGGAATGTTCAACATTCTCAAAAAAAAAATACTAATTAGTTTCAGGCGTTCTCAAGTTGTGGCGTGACCAAGGGAAATAGGCCCAAGAACAAAATTTAAAAAAAGTCCCTCAATTATTGTGTGGTAATAAAATAATAAATAAATAAATAATAATATGTAATAAAATGACCCAGAAAAATGACGTCTAGAAGAAAAACGTTGTAAGAAATTATCATCTCAGCCCCACCTACCGGCTACCATGGTAATTTTACCATACATACTCTCCTGTAACTTAAGCGGTATAAGTATGAATTGAATATAGTATTTTCATAACGTACACACTATATCGCCATACATAGGTACCTACTCACTGTTTGGACGGCATGGTGCTCCATATTCTGTCAAAATCAGCCCAGTGTGGTAGAAACACACTCGTGGCAGCTGGGCGGGAAATCTCTCGCTGCCGATTAGGATTTCGTAAGCAAGGACCCCTTATAGTTTCGCCTCGCCATGTCCTTCCTTCTGTTTATCAGCTGATTAGCTCTTATTTTTTGAAACTGTAATTAGCATGGACATAATAATAAGTCACACCAACCTGTGGTAGGTAAAATAAAACTTTTTTTTTTCCATTTCACATGTACTTAAGGGACATGTAAAAGTCAGGTGAATGTACTTAGGTGGTAGCCCTAACACTAAGCAAGGTAAACTTACTTAGTGTTACTATACTAATAGCTTTAAAAAATCATCCATAGATGAAGTGGAGTCCATCGCATCAATGTTTAAAAATGGTTGTAACACTGTTCATTGGTATCAGAGTTGTTAAGTAACTCGATAAATAGCTCTCGTCATACTCTTAAAGTGAAGTTTTTTTAATTGTTTCGGTACGGTTCGGGTAGTTAAGGGGCTAGAACATTGCCCTGATTTGACAAAGGTCACGGGTTCAATCCCCGTCTCGAATCAAGTTGTCTTTTTTCACTTTAATAAAAAAATAATACTAATTGCATTAAAAAATATCCTTAGGTCTGTAAACCCAGAGGTGACCCCTACAACCTCACAAACTTTACCTCTTAAGGTTAATACCTAGTATAAAAGGATAATGAAAAGATACTACCTATTTAAAGCTCAATTTCTTTCGATATTAATACCTCAATTCTCCTTTTATTGACAAAAATTACGTTTATTTGAAACGGATATAAAAGGATAATGAAAAGATACTACCTATTTAAAGCTCAATTTCTTTCGATATTAATACCTCAATTCTCCTTTTATTGACAAAAATTACGTTTATTTGAAACGGATATAAAAGGATAATGAAAAGATACTACCTATTTAAAGCTCAATTTCTTTCGATATTAATACCTCAATTCTCCTTTTATTGACAAAAATTACGTTTATTTGAAACGGATTACGTTATTGATATTTCTATGTCGCGGAAGTAAGACATTTATTGTTACCGTATCGGTTTTTGCCATTTAAATCAATATTATAGCAACCAAATACAATAAAATAGCAACCAAATAAAAATTAACACTTCCGCTGCTGCATAAAATAAAACATCAAATGTTTGCCAAAAAGCTTCACCGAAATTTTGTTTCTTAGCAACGTCTAACATAGCAGTCGATATAATAGGACCTCGGCATAACGCACAACAAGCATTATAAATCACGTGTTTTGTATATACATGTACGTTTTGTTGTCAGGGGAGATATAGAGCAATAAATCACAGGTCAGTAGCTATATACAAACCATGTAGTTGTATTTTGGCCTTTGTTAAATTTAGTTTCAGCAGCACGCGGAGTAATTTGTAGGCAGCTTTACTTTACATGATTAACCTCCTTTCGTGTTGTGGATTTACGTGAAATGCTTTATATTATGTAGGTATTGTAAAAACACATCAACTATTAGCGTACATTTATTTGATAAATGGTTTTAATTTTATTATTAACTAACTGGTTTATTTTCAACTACCGTGTAGGTGAAAGAAAATGGTGGTGTTAGGTCAAATATTGATAAAACAATTGACGCTTGAGTGTGTTAATAAAATTTGTTTGGTAATACATAAGAATTATATTATATTATCTGTGGTAATACTTTGGCTACGTAATTTTTTTTTCAAGTAAATAATATGATTCGATTCAAGTCAACATTTTTTTTTTTTAGTTGTAACTGTTTGGTTTATGTGCATAACAATTACAATCTAGCCTTGAGGCTATAAGTAATTTAAATTTAACTTGCTAAAAAAAACTTACTGAGAATAGAATGTGTCCATTGGCACTTTTCTTATGGTCTCTATTATAATGTATACATTTGTTCATGACATGTGTTCTTCAGGGGTAGCACTTCACTGCACTCCGTAACACTATTTTTACTAAACTAACTCAAAAGGCTTAGTCCTTTTTAGTCTTCTTACAGTGTCCGTGGTGTCAAGGAGCTGGATAGCCTCGACATTCACATGTTGAAGAAGTCTTTTTTTCGTGAGCTTCGGCGTATTTTTTCATAACCTTAATAACAAGGTCCACTCCTAAGTCCCGGTGGATGTTCTCATTTCTAGAGTACACTGTGTATTGTGACATTGTATGGACTAGTGACATTTTAATAAAGAAAAATAATAATTGTCGTGTTCAAATGACGTTTTCCGCCTGATGAAAAAGTCATAGCAACTTCCACGACCTCGTTATAAATTCTGTTTTATGTAAGTGCAAGCCACTGTACATAATTCGATTGGCAATTTAAATGTCATTTACTTAGTCATTTTAAAAACTAAACGGCTTTTTTGGTCCTTTTCACTCTAGAACATTACAAACATTTAAAGGAGCCTTGAAGTCGCGTTACATTGTGGTCACACTCACGTTCGAGACAATGGGCAGTTGGGACAGGGAAGCTAAATATATTGGTGGCGGTTTATGCCAAAAATAGGGGTGTGTCAATCGGTGACTCTTATCTGGTTCGCTGAAATGCGGTTAGTGTTTTGAGCACTTTTGTACCGGATAAAACCCATCGATTGAAGACATACATACATATTATCGCGCCTTTATCCCCGAAGGGGTAGACAGAGGTATACTATACGCCCACATTTCACCGTATGCATTTTTTGTCCCACGTAACAGGTGAGCCCATTGCCGTGTTGAAATAGACAGGCGCAGGCTGTGGCGACCTGCTGTTGAAATTTTTCAAGCCGCCCATAAGGGCTTTAACCAGGCTTAATGACTGACATTTTACTGGCAACTGGAACCAAGCAACGGCTTAACGTGCCTTCTAAGGCACAGATTGAAATATTGCCAAATAAAGAAAAACGGTACCTATATTATGATAAAAGAGTGATAAGTTGACAATTATATACAAGGTGATATTGTGTGAGCACGAGCGTGAGTCAGTGCGCCATAAAAAAAAGCCGCCTAAATAATGGTCACAAGCACAACGTGTGTCATCTCCCTACGACGTTTTCCAACACACTTGTGAGGAAAAAACAAGATTTCATTTTAAAAAAATGTTGCATTGGTCGCTCTCTTTTCATTTCATTTTGATAGCAAAAGACTATCGCACGCGTTTTTCGCCTCGTTATGTACCTGCGCAATTAATTATAGGTTTTCTTCACTTGAACTGAAGATGTTCGTTAATATTTAATTTAACAGTTAGTGCCAACTTCGGCACAGCCATCAATTATTTAAGAAAAATGGCATAGTAGATCGCTACAGCGCAACAGCCAAAATTAATATCTGCATGTAATAATTCGTGTTTAAAACACAAATTACCTACAGAAAATTTAAGATGATTGTAATGAATTTGAGTTCTTTTTTTAGTAATTAAGCTGGTGTTACCACGGACGACCGTGCGAAGTGGAGGAGAAAATGTAGGAAAGCGGACCCCGGGCGTCGCGAGACGCAACTGGGACAGACGCACGGATGATGATAATGAAGCTGGTGTTACGAATTTATTGAAATTTAAATATGTAGATTTGCCGCATAAAGACTTGTTTGTTGCTAAAAAAGTTATAACCCGTCTAAATTATATCGCTCCTTCTTTGTACTTACAACTGTAAAATGATACATATATAATATGATACCCTAAAATGTAAATTGACCGGGTTAGTAAATTTTAAGGCAATCGTGCGATAATATACTAAAAAAAGCATCGGTGTTTAATATCTATCTTTAATATCTATATATTATGAGACATAAATCGGTGAAATAAAAACGTCGTTTTTCAGCAAGTGTGCTGAAAAAAGCTCTGATAATTGATCGATCCAAGTAAATGTATTTTTTTAATATTGAGTTTGAAATTACAGTACAACTTGCGCTTACATACCTTTTTGTTCAGCAGAATCAGTCTAAATGAATTGAAAACAATTTTCAATGGTGGCCACGATATTTGTATATTTGCAAACTATGTGAACAAAAGGAATTGCGTGTTTTTTTTTACGTAGTTTCTTTCAAATGCTGCCACAAATCATCCAAAATATTCCTTCAACATTTTATAAATACCGAAATTCGAATTCATCTGATAGCATACATGACGTCGCGTGATGCCAGCTATATATAAATATTCCTATGTAAATTCTAACATATGCAGCCCCATACGTGTACAGATAAGATCTGATAGTTGAGTTAACTTTCACAAAATAGCTAATGGAAAACCAGGAAAACCATAAATTGTCAAAAATTTTTTTCGAATTGTCATCCCTCTAAGTCCATGACAAAAACAACGATACCTATATAAAAACTACCTGTATTTATCAATATTTATAGTAAGTCTGTATTATTGTAATTTCGCAATGAAACCTTTCGTGGACGTACAGAATTAGGAATATCGAAAGAGGCACAAGTTCACATGAAACGAAACGTGCGTACCTATAGGTACTTTAGTTTATTACAATCCAACTCTATAGATATAAGTCGGTAATTAAAATACTTGTAAACTAATAATTCAGTTATGCAAATTATGTTTGTTTATTGTAGACCTTTCCTGTGCTTTTGTTGTACCCAGTATTACCGCGACAAATCATTTTCGAACGAACCAATCGTAATGAACATGATGCGATATTTCCATAAATCTGATTTCGACAGTTGTTTTGACATTTTTTTTTTATTTTGACCACGTTTACTACGCACCGTCACAAAATAAAGCGCGCGCCGTGTACGTACTTACATTGTGGAATAATAAGACATTGCTTTCTGCAACACGGTCTGACGTTTTAACCAGATTGCTTATCTCCTGGTTTAAAACTAACATAGCTTGGCTTTAGTAAAACGCATTACTTAGAAATAGATTAAACTGTACTTAAATTTAAGCGTGCTCATTCTTCTAAGTTCTTCTCTTCTTAGCTTAGCATTACATAATTCTCAAACTCAATCTTTGCTCTAGTTCTGCATCTGTATCCAATTAAAACACCTACTTATTAGGCATGTCATCTTTAAATTCAGTTGCTGAGAGCTTCTCTCGTTTGCGCTTTTAATTACCTTTAAAAAAAAACCTTCTTTTGTGCTAACGAAAAGTTTTGGTGATATAATTTAGCTGATCTTGAAGTCAAGATCCTGTGTTATTGAATGCTAGGAACAGCTGAGGACGGATTTCTTTTTAGGTATTGTTGAAAACGGTTGCCGTCCCAACTCCCGTCCCGTTTGTCCTTCAAAGCAGTCGTAAGTCCCAAATCTATTTAAACACGTAATATAAAAGTTTTCTTATAGGTTTTCTTTTTATATTTGTTTGGAATATAAGCCTGGAAAAGTTTGGAATTAGGTATAAGCCTATAAAAATCATGGAACTTAAAAACTTTGCCTTTTGGACACATTTTAGTATAGAACAATTTCCATTGGAATCGTTACTATTTAAAGATTTTCTTAATAACACAACGACAAATGACGATGAAAAAGAAAAAAAAATCATACATCCTCACAGCAGAATACAGAGATAAAACACAATTTTTGAAACATTTTGAAGCTTGGACGGACTTAGAAAAGGTCACAATCTCAGCAAAGTGCTGCATATCATTGGACCTGCTGAGCTGGTTTTCAGATGGTGCCCAAAAATTACGTTAGCCATCATCTCCTTATACACTAAAAAATAAATTAAATAAAACAAAAAGAGAAAAGTTGACGATGTGCACCTAAAAATTGACGATTAATAAATTCATGGTGATGTCGAATGACTGAGATACTATCACAGCCTGAGAGGTCAATTACAATATTTAGCCATCATTTTGCATGAAGAATCCGTGACATTTTGGAGTTTAGTGCTACAATGATGTTGTAGCTGAATATTTTAATATCTCGACAGCTGATTCCCGTGTGAAATGTCAATATTTTTGTCCAGCCTTTTCTCCAGAGTTTTCCAACTTCGGGTATTGCAATACGCGAAAAGCATTTTTTTGCGGATATCTTAATAAATACCATGCCGATCTACTACTGACTGCAACCACAAGATTCTCTTCTATCTACCCATGGTCAGGAGTCCCAGATGAGCCCCTCAGAAAAATAACCCCGGGGCTCCCGACTGACCCGAAAACTGTAATGTAGCATTTAAAATTTCGTATGCAAACTTCAAATCACAAATTAAGTAGCTGGTGGAGAAAGAATAACATTTGATAACAGTAAACAGCTTCTTCATATGCTCACAGCCATCACAACAGCAATCTTCTTCATATCCTTTAAACTATTGCTGTTGTGTTAAATTCAACCTACAAATGCCTACAAACCTCACGAAACAAGCTTTGTAATTAAACTTGAAAGTGGCCTGTAATCGTGGGGTGGCGCGAGGCACCGACACCACGCGACCCCACTGATACCTCATGTGACTGTACATGTAGCTCTAATGGAGGGTGTTAAGGAACCTTTGTTCCGCTTTAGGGCAAAGTTTTAATCTTTTCAAGGACATCACATTCAGGTTAAAATTCAAGAATCTATCTCTTTATTTTGACTAGTAGTCGTCCATTGGTCGAAATTCGTACTATCATAATTCATGTAATTTCTACTTATGAACTGAAAGAATGCATTTAAAGTACTTTTTTATTTTTTAATCACTTGTAAACGCAATTGTCTCAAAAAACGGGTACAAAGTTTTCGCTTCATGTATAAATATTATTATTTAGGAATTGGTTTATTATACACGTTGATTAGACACAAGACAATACCATCTAATTCAAGTTCACCTATATTGTTTTATGATGATTCTTTGTCAACTCTTGTTTAAGCCATGGAGAAAGTACAGATTACTAGTAAAAAACCACCTAACAAAATGGGGCTCTCTTCGAAGGTCTATTTGAGAGAAACGAACGAGCGCTGAAAGTCACACACACAAGAGACCATCGATGGGTGGTGGGTTACCCCGGACTGATAATCAAGACGGGAGCGTGCAATGCGCACGACTTTACTGCCCCAATTAAATGGTCCACTCCCTTTTCAGTTGGGTATTGACCGAAAACGGCAATGCTAACCCACATTCAGAAGAGGCATTTCGGTTTTCGCTCCCAGGGTGCACCTCTTGAGGAGAACCCGACCCACCAACCCGTAACACCTCTTGTGTTATAAACATCTATCAGCTGCGCCATCCATCAGATTGGCTTTACCTTAGTTATAGCACAGTATAAAGAGAATATAGGTATATGCTACCTTATTTATAGTTATTAATAAACTATTTTTATTCTAGGACATGGCTTCAGAAAAGAAGCAGATTAGTGTGGCAGCGACAGCCTTCGCGCTTCGTGGAGTCCAACTCTTTCTTACCGCTGGTAAGAATGCGGCTGAGCGCTCACACCCCGCTACTGCCCAACCAGCCCCGCCGAAGAAACCCAAGCAGAAACAAATCGTAATCGGAAATAAACTCCCGCAAAAACTGCTGGAAACGTTGCTAAAGACTTCTAAGTTTAATAAGTAAGGCTTGCGAAAATATACCTACTCCCACATTTTTCCTGATGCATTTGGTCCACGAACTCATAGTTGGTGAGTCTATTGCCCTGTTGTAATGGACAGAGACAGTTTTTTTTTTTAACTGGGACTAATCTCACCCTCATTCCCTTTTACTGCGACTCCTGTAAACCATGAGCTACAGCAATGACCAAGACCAGAAAAGTCACACCGAACGCGACAACGTCCCGAATAGAGTTAGTGTCTTGAAACACGCATCATTTTTTTTATCAATCACGCCGTTAATTCTGAAGGGGTAGCAGAGGCATATTATACGCCTAGATTTCACCGTGTGCTCATTGCCTTGTTGAAATGAATAATCGCAGGTTGTGGCGACCTGCTCTTGAAAATTGTCAAGCCGCCCTTCAATTTGACTTAACGACTGCCATATTACTGACAACCGGGATCAATAGACTAACCGAGCCTTCCGAAGCACGAAAACGCTCATAAATGTAAATGCCACAAAGCGGTCACCAATCCGTGACCAGCCATAGCGAAAGTTGCTTAACGGACTGATCGTTTACAGAACACTAAGTTAGCGGGGTCACGAGCGCTTTTTAATCTCATCCATAAATCAAATTAGCCTATCACAGTCTACTAGTAGACGAAGGCTATACGACATGTCAAAACCCAAAAACAACAATCAATAAATCTAGGAACTGCCACGAATGATTTATTGGAGGTACACGCAAAGACAATTCCAAATGAATACATTCCATCGGAAGCTATGTAGTATATATTACGTGATTGAAGGCTGTAGTACAGTGCTATATTAGAAACTACATAGTGTGGTGAACCCGTGAACCTCAGTAAGGGGGTTACGCGCGGCGGCACGAGTCGTCTCAACGAGCTAGTGTGAACCATGCCTAATAAAAAACTTAAAGAAAAACATCTTGAAGTGTTGTATAAACTTACGCATTTTACGAAGTGAGTTTTGTTTTGTGAGTTTTGAAAATAGAAGAGGGTCGCAAATGAGAAACTTATTTTTACCTTTGGACTACAGACGAAAATCCATTACTATTCAGCTTAAGTGAAGGGATTAAACGGGAATATTTAGAAATAGTTAGATGGTCTAAGAGAAATATGCGATACAATCTTTTTTATTCTTAATAAGCAAGAAAGTTTAATAAATTGTTGGTGGTTGATATGCCGTACAAAATAAATTGCGATAAAACGTCAAATTTTAATATTTGTCTTGTCCTAAAAGTGTTTACTTACATTGTAGAAACCACAGATGTGTCAATTTGAATTTAACAATTGTTATTCTAATAATTTGATTAATTCGTAAAACGGAATAATAGACAATCGCATAAACCTCATTAAAATCAAATTCCTCTTATAAAATAAGTTAAGTTCACGCAATTGCAAGAAAACTTTTTATGATCTTTGATGTGTTGAACTTATCTCTGCCCATAACTAAAAAAAACTAAACTAAACTCTCTTCACGCTGTATCCCTGACGGTTAGTCAGAGAGGACAGATCGCCAGGCTTCGCGATCCATGCATACTTCTTTCGCTTCTTCGAGATTCATCAATCGCTTCATACATGCACATCTGGGTATCCGAGTACTTTTGACTTTTCCGTTTTTGAGCAATCTGCTCACGGGGTCTTCATATGTAAGTCTCGGCCTACCCTGACTCCTTCTACCCTCTACTTTCGCACAATATATATCGAAATAACTGCAGTTCTTAACTGAAAAATTTTGAAAATGCCATCGAGCAATTTTTCCCTATAACCGCGTTCGCCTAAAAATCATCCTTCCGAGGCACTATCAAGTGGTTTAAGTTGGTTCGAGTCGGCATAACATCTGTGAGGATTTCCATGTGTTAAAAATACCAATGCCGCCCTACGCACACACTAACATGGCATATCATATTTACATACAACACCTAATATGTGCGATAAGGCCGCCAATTGTAAACTAATCTGTTTATTTATATTCTTGGGGTACAATAAAGCATTACTTCTTACTTACTTACTAATCTCATTGATCTTGTTTGAAACTATTCATAAAACTTACGGATATATTTTATACTAGTTGACGCCCGCGGCTTTGCCTGCGTAGAGAAGTTTTCCCATTCCCGTTTTCCACAGGAACTTGTTCCCGGGATGAAAAGTAGCCTATGTGTTATTCTGATGTATAAGCTACATTATTGTAAAGTTTCATTAAAATCCGTTCAGTAGTTTTTACGTGAAAGAGTAACAAACATCCATACAAACTTTCGCATTTATAATATTATTAAGATTAAGATATTTATTCCCAAACAATTTTACAATTGTGTTTGAAATTCATTACACTAACATATACTGTCATATACATATACATACTGTCACGCCTTTATCCCCGAAGGGGTAGGCAGAGGCGTGCTATACGCCCACGTTTCACCGTATGCTTTGCTTTTAGTCCCACGTAACAGGTGGTGAGGCCACTGCCGTGTTGATGTGGACAGGTGCAGGTTGTGGCGACCTGCTGTTGAAATTTTTCAAGCCGCCCATAAGGCCTTCAACTGGCTTAACGACTGCCATGTTACTGGCAACCGGGACCAACGGCTTAACGTGCCTTCCGAAGCACGGATACGCTCGTAAATATAAATGCCACAAAGTGGTCACCCATCCGAGGACCAGCCATAGTGAGAGTTGCTTAACGCAGTGATCGTTTACAGAACACTACTACGTCCGCGGGGCCACGAGGGCTTCTTACACTAATAACAACAAAAAAATAACATTTAATAATAAAAATAATAACAAAATTTCGTTGCTTAAAATTTATTTATTTATTTTAATTATAACCTTATTTCAGAAAATAAGTCTTATTGCTTAAAATTACAAATAATTAAATAATATTAATTTACAAAATGAATAAAATGCATGTAATATACTATTTATTACTTAATTAATTTCATTATATTAGTAAAATAAATTAAAAAACAAACTCCTCTATTGAGCTACGAGACTAAATACATATATATCGTCACGCCTGTCTCCCATCGGGGTAGGCAGAGACTATGGCTTTAAACTTGCTACGATCCTGGCATACAACTTTCGCTTCTTCCACTTTCATAAGTGTTTTCATACACACACGCCGGTTAAGGGTACTCTTGACTTGACCTTTTTCCAAAATATCTTCTATTTGATTGACATATGTACGTCGAGGTCGCCCCTTACCAGTTTGCCTATTCACTCTCTTCTGATAAATCTGTTTCGTTAGTCTACTTTCATCCATCCTCTTCACGTGTCCGAAACATCTAAGCATACCTTTTTCTATCTTAGTCACTACTTTTTCTACCATACCGCAATGTTCCCTTATCACACTGTTCCTTTCTTTGTCCATCAATTTCACTCCAGCTATACTCCGCAGACTTCTCATTTCCACTGCATTAATTTTACTTCTATGCTTCTTCTGCCACACCCAACTTTCACTGCCATACATGAGTGTAGGAACAAGTACTCCTCTATGCACAGCCAGTCTTGCCTTCTCAGACACGTTCTGACTGCTCATAAAGGCGTGCATGGCTCCATTCACTTGATTTCCAGCCAAAACTCTTCGTTCAATGTCACAATCACACTTTCCATCTCTCACAAATTTTGAACCTAAATATACAAATTCTTTCACCTGTTCCACTCGTTTTCCTTCCACAAAAATCGGACAATCTGTCATACTTTCCTCTCTTTCAAACCATTACTTTTGTCTAATGTACATTCACTTTCATTCCTTTGCTTTTTAGCGTATCATGCATAATGTTAACCATCAACTGCAACTCCTCCGCCGATGATGCCAGTATTACCTGGTCATCAGCGTATAGGAGGCATTTGACAGTCAGTTCATTCACTTTTAAACCATACGCACTCTCTTGCAGTTCTTTCGAACAACTGTCCATGTATAGGTTAAACAGCGCCGGTGACGCTACACAACCCTGTCTCACACCTTTTTCAATGTGAAAAAAGTCTGCGCAAGCTCCGTTGATCCTGACACAAGCACTGGAGCCCTCATAGAGAGATTTCGGTGCTCGTATCAAGTGACTGCTTACTCCATACTTGGCCAGTGTTGTCCATAGTTCATGCCTCACCACTCGGTCATAGGCCTTTTCCAAGTCTACAAATATGCAATAGACCTTTTGACATTTTGCCAAAAATTTTTCGGCTATGCATCGTAAGGAAAGACCTGATCCGTGCATCCTCTTCCTTTCATAAATCCTGCTTGTACATCCCACATTTTTCCTTCAGTTTCATTCATCACTCTTTTTATCAAAACTTTTGCATACAATTTGCCGACGATACTGAGCAAGCTTATGCCGCGGTAGTTTTTGCACTCTTGCTGTGACCCTTTTTTTTCCGGCGTTGACATTTTTTTTTGAATTTTATGACTAAGCAAAGAAATATTCTAATACTGTTTTTTTTCGTCGTCGCGTGCCTTTGTGGCAAAATATAATAATAGGCTTTATGTTTCACAATAAACAAATTTGATAGCGATCCACCTATACAGCAGTTTATGAGTTTAAGTTGTCTATTCCCGAGTATACAACTACAGAATGTCTCTTAAGTTTACATTTTAGTTTTTACTAGCGGGCGTACCGCGGTTTCACCCGCATAGTACTCGTTCCATCCATCAGAAATCCAGGGATAAAATGCGGCCTTAGGTATCTACCCGTGCCCGAGAAGTAGCCACCAGGTAAAGCTGGAAAACCTAGCCTGTATAGGCCAATGTGGGTAAAGTATATTATTCTAACTAATAAAAAAATATAATAAGGTATATATATAACATATATACATAACTAAGAAGCGCTCGTGGCCCCGCGGTCTCAGTGTTCTGTAAACGATGACTGAGTTACGCAACTTTCACTATGGCTGGTCCTCCGATGGGTGACCACTTTGTGGCATTTACATTTGCGAGCGTTTCCGTGCTTCGGAAAGCACGTTAAGCCGTTGGTCCCGGTTGCCAGTAAAATGGCAGTCGTTAAGCCTGGTTGAAGGCCTTATGGGCGGCTTGAAAAAATTCAACAGCAGGTAGCCACAACCTGCGTCTGTCTATTTTCAACACGGCAATGGGCTCACCACCTATTACGTGGGAGAGGAATCCATACGGTGAAAAGTGGGCATACAATATGCCTCTGCCACCCCTTCGGGGATAAGGCGTGATGGATATTTATACATAACTACCTTATTAGAAGCGCTCGTAGCCTCGCAAACTCAGTGTTCTGTTAACGATCACTGCATTTCGCTATGGCTGGTCATGGATGCATTTTAATTCGAAATTTATATCCGATCTCTTTATAGTTGACATTACCTAACTACTACTGAATTTAAGTATCCTGGAAGATGACGACAGATAGTAATAAAAGCAAAATGTACCATCTGGCGCAATCGTGCAAGTTTCCTGCTTGCGAGTGGGCAAATAAATAACCCCTTTTTCAATGTTTACGGCATTTTCACCTCGTATTTTAAAATATTTTTATTTATTTTAAGGCATTGTAACTTCCGCGTGATGAATGTCAGTAAACTCAATGGGTATGCATTGTTTCAGTATGGCAAAAATTGCATTGTTAAATTAAATTATTACTACTGCAGTAAGCTACGCCAGCTTAGCTTATTAGGGCCGTAGTCCAGAACGTTTATCAATACTCAAGAAACACTTGAGAGTAGATTTTATAAGACAAAATCTAGTCTCAAGCGTTGATTGGATCACAAAAATATTTTTTCCGACCCGGGAATCAAACCCGGACCTCAGGCGCGGCAGTCGCATACACTATCACTGAGGCAGTCTATACCTATTTATTATAAGCAGATCTTGCTTTTAACAAAAAATAGTTTGAAAGTTAAGGGATGTCCCCATATATACATAGTAACACTAATTAACATAGATCTCCGAGTTGTATGGGCGCTCATACAATTTGCCTAGCTTTTTAGCTTGTCACCCCTGTGTATAAAAAGGGGAATACATCAGATATTGAGAATTATAGACCTATCTCTAAAGTATGTTTATTCTCCAAAATTCTGGAACGGCAGGTGTATACTGATGTCTATGCAGCAGTGAGGTTTAGCCTTGGTGATAAACAGCATGGATTTATTAGAAATCGTTCTACAGCTTCGAATTTGATTCTTTCCCACAATTACATATCAGAAGGTATGGAAATGGGTGCACAGGTGGATGTTGTCTATACAGACTACCGCAAAAGTTTTGACCGTATAGATCACCAACTACTTTTTAAGAAATTATTTGCAGCAGGAAAACATGGAGATCTATATAGATGGTTTTCTTCCTATATTGAGAATCGAACACAGGCTGTAGTCCTTCAGGGTTATACATCTAGATGGAGCATGGTTCCCTCAGGCGTACCGCAGGGATCAATCTTAGGGCCACTATTGTTTATATTGTTTGTGGCTGATATTGACACTTGTTTTAAGTACTACTATATACTACTTTATGCTGACGATATGAAAATACATAAAAATGTGAAAAGTATGATGGATGCACAAAACTTACAGTCAGACCTAGATAGATTTGCTCTGTACTGCAATGACAATAAACTCAAACTTAATGTATCTAAATCACTTAACTTTCAGTTGGTTGAAGTCAGCAATTATCACAGATTACTGGCTAAATAGTCAACATATCACTAGAGTGGAAAGTGTGAGGGATCTGGGAATTATATAAGAGAGTAAAATAATTTTTATTTAACATATTAATAATATTGTCAATAGGGCTTCTCGGGCTTTGGGATTTATAATAAGAACAGCAGCTTGCTTTCATAGTATAAAGCCAGTCAAGGTTTTATACTGTGCCTATGTGCACAGTCATTTAGAATATTGTTCACAGGTCTGGAATCCGCAGTATGAAGTGTATAAGACTCTTATTGAGGGGGTCCAGAGGAGGTTCTTGAGGTATCTGGACTATAAAACGCAGCAATTAATTATGAACATCGTTGTAGAAGGTATCACTTTCTGCCATTGGAATACAGAAGACATATAAGTGATATTTGTTATTTAACAAATGTTGCCAGTGGGGTAGTGGATAGCACAGAGCTTTTGTCTGGTATAAGTCTGAGAACTAACCAAATTGGACTTCGTCAAAGGCCTCTTCTTAGTGTTCCTTTTACAAAAGCCAACTATAGGCGCAATTTCCTTTTGCGTAGTGCCCGGTGCTTCAATGAGCTTCCTCAGCCAGGACAGGGACGCCTGGAAATGATCTGCTGGCAAAGTGAAATAATATTAAATTGTAAATAGGCCATCAAAAAAAAAGTCTTCCGAAGTTTCTTGCCGGTTCTTCTCAGGTGGGCCGCGTTCCGAACCGGTTGTCGCTTTAAATATTTTAAATAGTGTATGACATTTTGTAAGCGCCGTTAAAATGGTCTATGAAAAATAAAGATTTTTTTTTATTGCAGTTTGATTTGTTTTGCACTCCAGCCAGCGCAGTTAGGCGAATCATGGCAAGGGAATTTTTCGGCCATGGCAGGGAACGTGATGATATGGTTGTCCTGTGATGCAGTAATTGAGTTTTTAAATATCATTTTTGATCTATTTACAAATACCTATAAACTGTCACTATATGCTAACAATCATAATTTTACTTATATTATTTCTTTTGACTTACCATAAATATTCCAGTAAAAATAGTTGAATAATTGTGATGTGTCACTGCGTGAAATTTTCATCATATATCTCCTAATATGAATTTGTCATAAAGTAATTATTACATTTTTTTTTCTCAATGTCTAGATACTATTTTTCTCCAATTATTATGTAGGTATAGTCATATCAAAATCGAAAATTAGAAATGAAATTCGTTTTTTTTTTGTTCCTTGTGGCGATACTATTGCTCCGCCAATAAAAAAATGTTGTAAGGTAGACAGTGACAGTGACACTTACAAATAGCAGCATGGCCAAGGACCACGGTTAATGTTGTTGTCTGAGTTCATTTTGGCCAGGTGAAGGAGGCTTGTCCTATGATCGTAAGGGTGCTTATCGATGGGATTATTACCCACCTGATAAGTGCCTACGCGCCACAGGCCGGTTGTAGCGACGCCGATAAGATGTCGTTTTGGGATCAACTCGAGGGAGTGCTTCGGAGCATTCCGTTGTCACAGGGAATCGTTTTGGGCGGCGACCTAAACGGTCATGTGGGTGAGAGGTGTGAGGAGTTTGAGCGTGTTCATGGTGGTTTTGGATACGGCACCCGCAACGCTGAAGGAGAAACTATCCTCAGAACGTGTGCGGCTGCCAATCTGGCCATTGTGAACACGTATTTCAAAAAGAAATCCGAACATCTCATCACCTACAAGAGCGGAAGGCGTACAACTCAGATCGATTTCCTACTCACTAGGCGACACAGCATCGGCAAGGTGGCCAACTGCAAGGTCATACCCGGAGATAGTCTTACTGCACAACACCGTCTCCTTGTCATGGACCTCTGCGTGAAGCCCAAAGGAGCGGTGCCAGCGCCGCATCAGATAGTGGCTGCTTGATGAAACTAGGTCCCAGGAGTTCGTCTCAGCTGTCGGTGACAAGTGCACCAACACTGAAGGCGAACCAGTTCAAGATTACTGGGACAAAGTTCAGGCGGCCATCCTTGGAGCGGCGAAGGTGGTGCTCGGTGAGTCTAAGGGTGGACGCAAATGTGACAAGGAAACTTGGTGGTGGAACGACGCAGTCCAGAGGGAGACTAGGGAGAAGAAGGCCCTCTTTAAAACGCCTGGAGAAGTCCTGACTGCCGCTTCGCCGCATGAAGAATCGGAAAGCTGTCGGACCCGATGGAGTCCCCATCGAAGCCTGGAAGACGATGGGTCCTCGCGGTGTGGGCATCTTAGTAAACCTTTTTAACCGCATACTCCTCAGCGGGCAGATCCCAAACCAATGGAGACTGAGTATTATTACTCCAGTCTTCAAAGGTAAGGGGTCAGTGCAGGAGTGCGGGAGCTACCGCGGTATTAAGGTGATGTCCCACACCATGAAGATCTTCGAGAGGATTATAGACTCTCGAATCCGGCAGGAGTGTACCCTCTCGGAGTGTCAATATGGGTTTCGCCCTGGTTATGAGACCACGGACCCTGTTTTTGCCCTGAGGGTTGTCGCAGAGAAATACAGGTCGAAGAACACGCCTCTGCACTGTTTGTTTCTAGACATGCAGAAGGCCTTCGACTGTGTTCCTCGTACGATGATCTGGTGGGCACTGCGGTCCAAAAGGGTTCCAGAGGTCTATATTGACACTATCCGGGACATGTACTGTGACTCCGATTCAATGGTTCGGACTGCTGTTGGCGACACGAAACCCTTCCCCATCACCGTCGGGGTACACTAGGGTTCGGTCCTTAGTCCGCTTCTGTTCAGTGTAATATTAGACGAATTGTCGGACAGCATCAGAAACCCGCATGAGCAGCCTCCATGGTTGCTCATGTATGCTGACGATATTGCGCTGGCAGACGCGGACAGGGGCAGATTGGTGCGACGTATAAAGGCGTGGAAGGAGACGCTTGAGAACGGCGGTCTGAAACTAAATGTGGTGAAGACCGAGTACTTGGCACTAAACTCGACAGATCCCACATCCGTCCGCATAGGCGGTGATTTGGTCGAGCGCACGGACCAGGTTTAATACCTGGGATCTGTTTTTCACACGTCCAGTGACATCGATTGCGATGTCAAGTCATGCATTGCTGCCGCGTGGGCCAAATGGCGGGAGATGACCGGTGTCATTTGTGACCCTAAAATGCCGATCCGGTTGAAGGGACAGGTCTACAAAACCATTATTAGACCTGTCCTTTTACATGGCAGTGAGACGTGGCCGATATTGGAGCGACACAAGCAGGAGCTGCGTGTCACGGAAATGAAGATGCTGCGGTGGATGTGTAGAGTCACGCGGATGGACCGCGTGAGAAACTTTCGCATCCGCGGCAGCCTTCACGTCCGTGACATTGCAGACAAGTTGCAAGAGTGTCGCCTTCGTTGGTATGGTCACGTCTTGCGGCAACCGCCGGGCTACGTAGGTAACAAATGTCTGGCCATGTCAGCCCCGCCGGGTCCCGGTAAGAGGGGAAGACCCAAGAAGTGCTGGCTTGACGTCGTAAGGGATGACATGCGTGCCAATGCGTGAAAATGTAGGAAAGCGAACCCCGGGCGTCGCGAGACGCAACTGGGACAGACGCTCGGATGATGATGATGAAGGAGGCTTGTCCATACAGTCTTATCTTCTGTATTTATATTTATATTTTCTTTTTATTTGGTTTTGGTCATGTCTATTCATTTGTCGATGTCAAGTCCTCAGTCCTACGTCCTGGTCCTTGCCCCGATAAGGCAGTGGACCATTGTTACGTCCTCATATGGAAATTAAATTTCACATCGCTCATGTTCGCGCCAATAGACGACACTAGACTACAATAGTTAGCACGGTTGTTGTTAATTGATCTTCTTCCATTGGGTAGGCGAAGCAACCTCGGTTCATACAGTTTTGTTTTTTATTTTTGTTTAATTTAACTACTTCTGAATTTTTATTTTTGTTTTTCTTCTAGAGATGTTTAAGTAAGTGACAAACTTTTTTAAAATACCTATTATTTAAAAATGCACTTATATACGGAGGCTTGTTATTAGCGAATTGTTAATCTAATAATTAAGTAGTCTATTATGACGGTATAATGGGTAGGTAAAGAACCCTCAGCGCAGGAGTTCTGTTTTTTTAATTTATTCGGGACATCGACACTTCTTTTTAATTTTCTACGATATTTTTTTTTGTCGTACAATATGTCGTTTCTTGTAAATGTAAATCTACGCGGTCCAAATGTAAAAAATACATGAAACTTGTATTATTGTCAACTTGTAGTGTCATATATGACATCAATTTAATGCCCATCATAATAAGATTATTAAAATTAATCTCCAGGCCCGAGTTGGAAGCTCTGTATTTAATGTACAGGAGATTGGTGACCAGTGCTCAAGCTGCAGCTCCTGCTACAGCCATTGGGCATCCTCCTAAGATTGATGTAAGTGATTCGTGATATTTTCTATTGTACCTAATGTTTCATCATCTTATCATGATCTTTAAGTCTACTTTTGGAAGTGAAAACTTCTTGTAGCGCGGTACACATATTTTTAGACGAGATAAAATCTCTGGACTCGCTACACCGTTACCGAGACGCAGCTATAGGGTGTGCATATAAAAAGTTTAAAGTATTAGATTGATAATTTAGAACTTAGTTATCAACCTTCGATAGCTCAGTTGGTAGAACGGTGGACTGTAGATGGTTATAAATTGGAATCCATGGGTTGCTGGTTCAAATCCGGCTGGAAGGAACTCTCATTCTGTATTTAAACACAGTCAAATTATAAATAGCTATAGTGCTTTTTAACCCGATTAGTACTTTTATTCTTAAAGTAATTGGGTTTCACCCTAGTACCCATTTAAAAAATGTCTAACGCGCCAAAATAAGTTTTCACTTTTGTCGGGACTCCAGGAGTACGTCCCATATTTTTTTTGTTGGTAGTTTTTATAAGATCCTATTTATTTGGTCACGACTCACGGGTCTATTAGGGTTCTGTGCCAAAGGGAGGTTCCCCGTTGTTTCGATCATAGGTTAAACTACCTTTTCAAAATGATTATTAGCACAACATAATGAAAGAATATGGCATCTAAATATACTCATGCCTATATACCTTTTAATATATACTCATGCAATAACCAGCTTCAACTTATGAATCCACTTTTACTCGGCAATACGTCTATATAAAATCTTGAAAACAAATATATTTTAAATGACTTGCTTATTTATAAGAGATTTAAGACTTTATGTTAGGTTCGGCTTTTACATGATGGACACCTGATGTCGGTGAAGTTCTGCTCTCTGGAAATCCATTTAATAAGATAATATGGGAGGACGCTGTCCAATTGGGTACTAGTATTACCATCCAGAACCATGTTTTTGTTTACTGTATTTTTTTTTGAAGTTTAACTTCATTTGGCGCGTTAAGGAAAAATTATGAGAGTAGAATTTTACCATGCGCGCGCAGATCGTCACGGAGTAGCGACACGCTGAAGTTAGCTGATAAGTGTTTCCATGACAACTTGTTTTTGATGCGTTCTACATTTTTTATTCCATTCTACGCGTTATTACAAAGTTGTAAAAAAAAAACTATGTGATTTATTTATTGAACACTGTAACATAATTTATATCGACAGACTTTACCAAAGCACGTTTACAAAAAGAAAATAGACCAAAAGTTTCTGTCTTATTAAATCGTTAATACTAAATGAAACTGACTAGACGAAACAGCAATAAAACATTGTGTATTAGAAAAAGTTGGGCAATGTAACTGCATACCTCAGTGTGTAGCGAAACTAAAGATATAAGGGCCGCAGTTAGCCTGGGTTTAAACCTGTTTTTTTTTATACCACAGGGGTAGCCGACTCGCATACACGTAATAGGTACTAGGTATTAATTATTTATTACTAGTTGCAATTATGGAAATATATTAAGATTTAATAAAAAAGAAATTGTTGGACATTCTTTTACACAGTGCCATCTAGCCCAAAGTTACCTAATGTACATAAACATTTAGTCAATGAAAAATGAAATTAGACCCAATTAACGAGCAAGTGTGTTGAAAAAAAAAACCAAACTAGTATCGATCGGGAGAAAATGATACGTCTTTTATATGCAGTAAGGCTGCCCTAGTCTTTACCGGTGTCCCTGGGCTCTCATGAGTTTGAGGCTCATTTGGAAAGTACAGCTAAATTAAAATAAAACTACGGGTTGCATTCCGGGAGTGCCGACAGTAGTAAAAACTAAATTAAAAAGTAAAGAAAAAAGCGCGCGCTAAAAGAAGTTTTCACTTCATAAATTGACCGAGACCGACGTGACGTCCAACAATATTTTAAATATTTATTATTTATTTATTTATATACTAAGAAAACAACCAAACACAATTTCCAATGGCGCCAGTCAGGATTCTGTACTATTGTATGAGTCTATACAAAAATATGCTACAACGCCATCTATCAGACATTAAATTTATTAGTTGCTAATTACGCTAACTCAGAGTGAGTAAATTGGCCGGCGAGTGAGACCGGGAGCTGTGATAATTTAAAATCTAGCTCTGACACTGGATGCTGGCGAGTTACTGCTTAGGGCACAAACGCGAGAAAATATAAAATAATTGGTATTCAAAGAATTATTCGCTGTCTATAACATGGACATGTTTCCAATTCATTTTTAATTCGTAAAGTTAATGTTAATAATAATACGGAATGTTAATCGAATTGCGATTTTCATTTTTTACATTAACGATTTAAGTTACAGGTACTCAAAAAATACGCATCATTTTGAAAAAAACGTCTCTATGTTCTACACAAGCGTACCTACTTAATATTGATGTTAATCTTTAAGGTAAACCTTTCAGGGCATTGATCAAAGCACATTTCGGGACGTGATGCACAACACTTTCGACTTGGTGACCGAAGAAGCCATACTTGAACGCATGTGGATGACGTGGGAGCGAGGAGCTGCCGGAGGAGAAGGTTCCTTGAGGTTTGAATCGTGGGTCCGGGGGCTAAGCGTGCTGCTAAGAGGCGCCGTGGAAGAAAGAAGGCAATACTGTTTCAAGGTGTACGATTTGAATAATGACGGATATATTACTAAGGATGAAATGTTTTCGTTGCTCAGGTTTGTGCTATAGATTATGGAATGCCTACTTCTTCTCACCGTAAAGTTCCGGTTCCTTCCAAAATATGAGGTACTAATTGACGGCCACGGCTTCGCCCGCGAAGTGAAGTTTTCCCGTTCCCGTTTCCCACAGGAACTTGTTCCCGGGATAAAAATTAGCCTATGTGTTATTCCGATGTGTAAGCTATATTATTGTAAAGTTTTATTAAAATCCATTCAGTAGTTTTTACGTGAAAGAGTAACAAACATCCATACTTACAAATTTTCGCGTTTATAATATTAGTAGGAAGTAGGATATGGGGTCAGATTTGGTTGATTGTTAGGAATAGCTGTGATTTGAATTTAGTTTTCCATTATTCAAAGGAAATGCGGTCTGACTTCTCAATCCTTAGACGCTTACACGATTCTAGTCCCTCAAATCAGTTGGTATTGACTTAAAAATAAAAATAAATTGTGGGGCACTTTTTACATAGCGCCATCTAGCCCAAACATCGTCTATAAGCTTGAACTATATGATATACATACTTAAATATTCATAAATACACGCACAATATACATAGGAAACACCGAAACTCCGTGTGGATCACACAAATATTTGTTCCGACCCAGGAATCGAACCAGGGACCTTAGCGCGGCAGTCGCAGACACTACCACTGCGCCACCGAGGCAGTCCATTAATTTTGTTGTCTGTAGGTATGTACTTAAGGAAACGTGACTTTTAGAAACCTATTGAAAAATCCCATATTGTAGTAACTAGACAAATCTACAGAAATAAAGTTTTAAAAAAAAAATACTGTTCGGTTTTGTACTAAATCAAACAACCCAGATTTGTTTGTGTCATTATTAAGCATTTTGAATAGAAAACGGAAAAAAAATGTTGAGTCTTTTACACTTTTGCGCGAGCCACGAGACGAGCTACGAGACGAGCCGCGAGTGTAATACATACATATTGTCACGCCTTGATCCCCGAAGGGGTAGGCAAAGGCATATGAAATGCCAATTTTCATATGCCTTTGCCTACCCCTTATCTACACTAGAGTCTTCATTGTTTCACCGTATGCATTTTTGTCCCACGTAACAGGAGGTGAGCCCATTTCCGTGTTGAAATGGACAGACGCAGACTGCGGCGACCTGCTGTTGAAATTTTTTATGTCACCCATAAGGCCTACAACTTGGCTTAACTACTGCCATTTTATTGGCAACCGGGCTTAACGTGCCTTAATTAAATTTAATAAAACGTGTCTATTTAGATGTTAAACTTGGAAGAAAGTTTGAACCTGTTGCCTTTTTAGTGAGGTGGCAACAAAAAGGCTAAAAGGTCTTATGTGCTAGACATTAATTAGCACGACCAATTAAAGCCCTGGTAGTCTCGGACGCAGTATTATGGATTTACATTCAAGCGCATCTCGCGGCTCGTCTCGTGGTTTGCGCTAGAGTGTAAATGATTTATTACACTTTCCGTTTTGGTTTTAACTACCTACTTTTGTAACAGTGTAAATATTTTAGAAATGCTTTACTGAAGCAGCCTGGTGATGAAGATCCCGACGAAGGAGTTAGGGACTTGGTAGAACTGGTTCTAAGAAAGCTGGATGTTGACAAAGATGGACGAGTCTCCATTGATGACTACAGGTCTGTATTTAAACTGCTGCTTGTTAAATAAACAATACATACTGTCTCCGATTCCCCACTCATCTCGACTTTACTTTTACTTATTGTATTTTTCCGTTTTTCATTAATTTGCTCATGAGGGGTCAGAACTACTGGGATACCCAGACATGCATGTATGCGAAGGTTAATAATAAAGAACATAACATAGTAATAGTTATCTAATTTAATGCAGCCGTTGTCGAGTTTTGAGCTTGTCATCATTTTTGACGATTTTTTTTAAAACAGATATTAATGACCTTTCTCTATAAGCTAATCACTTTCTTAACATTGTATGTATGGAGAAAGGGGTTGAAATGTTCCTTTCTGTGTGTATATATTGTGTCTAGGCATATTATATCCACACTAGAGTGTCCCTTAGTTTTATTTCGTTTGACATTTTGAACTGAAACTACTTTTTCGGCGTAAATTTTATAGCTGAAAAAAAATAGTTACGTTTTTCGGATACGCGCCATGTTGTTTTGAAGTAAAACTTCTTTATCATAATTGAAACTTCTTTATCATAAGTGACACTTCTTTATCGACGTATGAGATAAATTTTATAGCTCTAAAAAATGTCGTAGACAAGTTTCACTTCTTACCTGTGCATTCTGTACACACACATATTTTCTATATGACAGGACGTGATTATCACTTATTTTCCATTCCGACGGACCTTAACCGGACTTTTGTCTGTCAACCAGCACATGAAAAACATTTAGATATTTTGTTAGCAATTTCTTATAGTTAAACTTAAAAAAATATATTATTATAGTTTGATTGTCATTTTATAATCTACTTTCAGACAAGCCGTAGAACTAGAGCCTCTACTACTTGAAGCGTTTGGACAATGTCTACCATCGAAGAGGCATGCAATGACTTTCCTGAAGACACTTACAAATAAGACATAAGATAGTTTATATTCATCAATCACGCCTTATCCCCGAAGGGATGGCATAGGCATATTTTACACCCCCATATCACCTCCCATAATTCTCTCTGATTGATTTCCTTCCTGTCCCAGGAATGCACATGGTGAATTGTGTCTAGGTGGTGAGCCCATTGCGGTGTTGAAATAGACAGACGCAAGCTGCGGCAACCTGTTGTTGAAAATTTTAAAGCCGACTTAACAGCTTCGGCCTTCTTTTCTTCAACTTGGCTTAACGGCTGCCATATAACTAGCAATCGGGACCAATGTCTTCCGATGCACGGAAACGCTCGTAAATGGAAATACCACAAAGCGGTCACCCATTCGTAACCAGCCATAGTGAAAATAATGAGTCCGCTACGAGCGCTTCATAAGCTAGCATTAATTGTAACCAAATGTAATAAGCTAGCATTAATTAAAACCAAATGTAATAAGATAGCATTAATTGTAACCAAATGTAATAAGCTAGCATTAAGTGTAACCAAATGTAATAAGCTAGCATTAAGTGTACCCAAATGTAATAAGCTAGCATTAATTGTAACCAAATGTAATAAGCTAGCATTAAGTGTAACCAAATGTAATAAGCTAGCATAAGGTGTACCCAAACGTAATAAGCTAGCATTAATTGTAACCAAATGTAATAAGCTAGCATTAATTATAACCAAATGTAATAAGCTACCATTATGTGTAACCAAATGTAATAAGCTAGCATTAAGTGTAACCAAATGTAATAAGCTAGCATTAAGTGTAACTAAATGTAATAAGCTAGCATTAATTGTAACCAAAAGGCTAACTTTTACTGTTCAAATATGTATCTAACTTTGTTCAATTCACTGTCTGTTTCCTTTTCTCAGAATATTTGCTATAGTTTTTAACTTAGAATATGAAATAACTACAATACCTAGTGTTACTTTGGAAAACACTTATTAGGCATCATCCAACAACAATGTTAATTCGATATTCGTTAATCCGTTGTCTAGAGATTGATCCAGCTTACAATATAACCCAGGAGCTTTGATTTACAATTTCTTAAGGACTGGGTAAGGACAGGTAACTTAAGGAGTAATAAACCTATATTCATTAAAACCGGTCGAGTCACCGAGTGCTGAAGAACTAATTCCAAATATGATCAAATTTCTCCTAAATTTAACATCTTAAATAGACACATTTTATTAAATTTATTCGGCCCTTTAGACCCACCCGGGTCGCCGCAGCCTGCGCCTGTTCATATCAACACGGCAATGGGCTCACCACCTGTTACGTGGGACTAAAATGCATACGGTGAAATGTGGGCGTTTTATATGCCTCTGCCTACCCCTTCGGGGATAAAGGCGTGACAATAAGTACGTATGTATGTATGTAAGTAAGTTAAAGTCCTACTAACTTGTCTTGGGACTTATTTTATACCACTGAGGTGGCAATCAAGCATACGGCGTACCTGATAGAAAGTTGTCACGTCAAGTGGATGTTTGAAACACCAGAGGTGCCGACTCTATGAAAACCATCTAGGACCCTTTTTGACTTTACCGAATTCGAGCTCGGAGTAACTTTTCTGGTATTGGTCATTGCTGTAGATCCTGGTTTACAGGAGTCACAGTAATGGGATTGTGGGTGGGATTAGTCCAAATTGAAAAAAACCCAGGAGCAGATGAACCAACAGTATGTATAATTAATGATGCGGTCAAGATTTTTGCCCCCCTCAGGAATCGGTTCTAAACTGCCTAAATCTGTATTAAAATTATATCCATCATAATCATCTCCTTAGTTGCAAATAAAGGTCAATGTAATGTACAAAATTTTGTAATTTTGTAAGGAACAGAGTAATAATAAGTGAAATAATGTATTTGATGAAAAGATTAAAAAAGTGTTTCAGAATTAATGATCTCAAACGTTAAATATTTTTAGTTAAAATTTTTTCAAACTCGATCCTGCAGTCCTAATATTTTTATTTTGTAAATTATACGAGGAAAACTTTTCTGCCGATGGGCACCTACCTCCCGTGCTAAAAAATATTAAAATCGGGTATTTCCATAGAAATGGTAAAATCAAGAAAATGGCATGCCGGAACGCTCGTGTGTCGCCAACAACCAAGTAGGTACGTATCAAGTACTATTTAAACCATCAATCCATTATCTTCGTCAATTATTATTAATTAATGGAGATAATGGACTTGGGACTGGACGAATTTTATTTATTCATCTGTCACGCCTTATCCTCGAAGCGGTGGCAGAGGCATACATACTGTATGCCCACTTTTCACCATGCGTCTCGTAACGGTGTCGCGAGTCCAGAAATTTTATCTCGTCTAAAAATATGCGTATCGCGCTAAAAGAAATTTCATTTCAAAAATTGACCGGGATTGACGTTCATGATGATGAAAAAAAATTTACAGTGAAAGAGTCTGAATTGGTTACACAATAAATTATTTAATAAAACCTGTAGATGACCGGGATCAACGTTAGAACATGATTATGATTATAACATTTAGTAGCGTATTTGAATCTACCAATTAACTACCAAAAAAATATTTATCTAGTCGCGTTCGCGGTCTGCTATACGTACATGCATATTTATGCAACATACTATACCTGCGTCTCGTAATGGTTTCGCTAGTCTAGAGAATTTATCTCGTCTAAAAATATGCGTACCGCGCTAAGAGAAGGTTTGCATTTCCATAAATAAAAAATAAATATATATTGTGGGTTTTTTTTTACACATGGTTATCTAGCCCAAAATAAGCAAATATAAGCTTGTGTTATGGGACCTTGATAACTTATAAACACATAGGTTTCTAAATACATACATATTATAAATATAAGAAACACCCAAACACCGAAACAAACATTTGTGGATCACACAAATATTTGTTCCCACCCGGGAATCGAACCCAGGACCTCAGCGCGACAGTCGCAAACACAGCCACTGCGCCACCGAGGCAGTCAAACAATTCTGTCTCCATATAGGTACACTAGATGACCCTCATAGCTTCGCCAGTAGAATATTTCGACCTCCCGTCGCACCTATTTAATCCCGTCGCTTATAAATTCTACAAAGATGCATAAAAGCTTGCCCGATTTGTCGACATTTATGACTACTGCTCTGCTTCCCAGTGTAGTAGCGTAATGATATATAGCCTATAGCCTTCCTCGATAAATGGGCTATTCTAACACAAAAAGATTTTTTTAATAAAGTGGAAAAAGACAATTCGATTCTGAACTGACTGACTGACCTGAACATTGCTCTGGTTAGGCAAAGGTCACAGGTTCAATCCCTGTCTCGAATCGAATTTACATTTTCAACTTTTTTAAAAAAATTATGAGAAATTTAGCAAAATAATTGCTTTAAGAATTTATCAATATACTGAGTGGAGTCCATTGCATCAATGTTTAAAAATGGTTGTAACACTGTTCATTGGTATTCAATTGTTCATTAGCTCGATAGATGGCTCTGGTAATACTCTTAAAATGACGATTAAAATATGGTGGAGAATTTCAACTTGATTCGATACGGTTTGGGTAGTTCAGGTGGCTAGAACATTGCCCTGGTTAGGCAAAGGTCACAGGTTCAATCCCTGTCTCGCATCGAATTGTCATTTTCCACTTTATTAAAAAAAATATGAGAAATATAGCAAAATAATTGCTTTAAGAATTTATCAACAAAAAGATTTTTTCAAATCCGACTGTAGTTCCTGAGATTAGCGCGTTCAACCAAAAAAACAACAAACTCTTCAGCTTTATAATATTAGTATAGATATATTGTTATATAACTCCCTCCCAGTTACAACCTATGCCCTCTAATACAATGCATAGAATGCTGCAAGTTTGGGCATATTACATTGCAATGCAGGTCTTCAACACATTGTTTCATCTGCAGCCAGTCACATAATGGTAGTTCTTGCAGTAGTCCTACTCCATCTTGTCAATTCTGCTTTGGTTTTCTTCCAAAGACCCATCTCATCCAGAACACAGCAGATTACAATAAATCAAAACAGTCATCCCAAGAGAATAATTCCTACATGGACAAAATTCTCGCATGTGCAAAAGCTTACGTACTGAGTAGACTCGCCACGAGGTCTTGACATACACGCTGAGTTCTGCACCACTGTGTGAAGCGTTGTGTCTTCGCTGTGTCCCCATTAGATAACGTTTATGGTTGACGCTCCGCTCTACTGGGTAGATAGGCAATATTATAACCTTCCTCGGTAAACGATAGATTTTCCTAATTTGAAACAGCCTGAAATTAGCACGTTCATCCCAACAAACAAACTCTTCAGCTATATACATACTGTTTGGTGTTGTAAACATATACACATTCACTTTCGATAAGGTATGCTTCTCGTCATCGTCTGCCACCCCAGTATTATATAAATATATTACGTTAGTAAAGTATTTCATTTAGCTGCCTCGATCAAAGTATATATATAAGTAGACATGTGTTTACTGTGTACACTTTATATAATATATGTACTGTGGCTCGGTGGTGTAAGTGGTAGTGAATGCGAACGCTGAGGTCTCGATTCGCGGGTCGGAACAAATATTTGTGTGAATGTTTGTTTCAGAGATGTGGTGTTTCCTATGTATAATATGTATATATTTAGACATTTAAGTATGTTTATCAATGTTAGTGAACTTAGCAGAACATTGTCCAGCAGATCAAAAAAAAATGAGAGTTCTGCTCGCATGCAGTAGAGTTCTACAGTTCCTGATACTTTTTAGAAATAGTTCTAGCGTTTTTACGAAAAAAAAAAAAGTTGAAAAAATGCTCTGCCAACTTCCGTAACAGATCACTTAGCAGATCATTGTCCAGCAGATCAAAAATAAATGCGAGTTCTTATCGCATGCAGCTGAGTTCTACAGTTCCTGATACATTTTAGAAGTAGTTCTAGCGTTTTTACCAAAAAAAAGGCAATTGACAAAATGATCTCCCAACTTTCTGTAGCAAATAATATTGCAGCAAATCAAAAATTCGAGTGAGTTCTTCTCACATGTGAATGATATCTCCAGTTCCAGATACTTCAAAGGAATAGTTTTAATAGTTTTCAAGTTCAGAAGAAAGCAGATTCTTCGTTTCAAATTTAAATAAACGGTCAGAACTCTTTCTTACAGAGCACGTTGGAACTGCCGAAAAATAGAAAATTACCATTTTCCTCGTTTCAAAAACATAGGACTAGTCAGAACTCTTTGGCATTATATAGATCCGAATAGAAACTTTAATCTAGGATACAATTCAAGTCCAGAACTCTTTCAAAAATACCAGCAGAGCACGTTGGAACGGCCAAATAGTAGAAAATTACCAATTTCCTCGTTTTAAAATTATAGGAGAAGCCAGAACTCTTTGGTATCTTATAGATCCATATCGAAACTGTTATCTAAGATACAATTTGAGTACAGAAATCTTTTGAAAATACCAGCAGAGCACGTTAGAACGGACGAAAAGTAGAATATTACCATTATTTTCGTTTTGAAATAATATGAAATGCCAGAACTCTTTCGTATTTTACAGATCCATATACGAACAGTATCCAAAGACCTAATTCAAGACCAGAACTTTTTGTAAAATGCCAGCAGAGCACGTTGGAACGGCCGAATAGTAGAAAATTACCAATTTCCTCGTTTCAAAATTATAGGAGAAGCCGGAACTCTTTGGTATCTTATAGATCCATATCGAAACTGTTATCTAGGATACAATTTGAGTCCAGAACTCTTTTGAAAATACCAGCAGAGCACGTTAGAACGGACAAAAAGTAGAATATTACCATTTTTATCGTTTTGAAATAATAAGAAATGCCAGAACTCTTTTGTATTTTACAGATCCATATACGAACAGTATCCAAAGACCTAATTTAAGTCCAGAACTCTTTGTAAAATGCCAGCAGAGCACGTTAGAACGGACAAAAAGTAGAATATTACCATTTTTTTCGTTTTGAAATAATATGAAATGCCAGAACTCTTTCGTATTTTACAGATCCATATACGAACAGTATCCAAAGACCTAATTCAAGTCCAGAACTCTTTATAAAATGCCAGCAGAGCACGTTGGAACGGCCGAATAGTAGAAAATTACCGTTTTCCTGGTTTCAAAAACATAGGACTAGTCAGAACTCTTTGGTATTATATAGATCGGTATAGAAACTTTAATCTAGGACACAATTCAAGTCCAGAACTCTTTCAAAAATACCAGCAGAGCACGTTGGAACGGCCAAATAGTAGAAAATTACCAATTTCCTCATTTCAAAATTATAGGAGAAGCCAAAACTCTTTGGTATCTTATTGATCCATATCGAAACTGTTATCTAGGATACAATTTGAGTCCAGAACTCTTTGTAAAATGCCAGCAGAGCACGTTGGAACTGCCGAAAAATAGAAAATTACTATTTTCCTCGTTTCAAAAACATAGGACTAGTCAGAACTCTTTGGTATTATATAGATCCGTATAGAAACTTTAATCTAGGATACAATTCAAGTCCAGAACTCTTTCAAAAATACCAGCAGAGCACGTTGGAACGGCCAAATAGTAAAAAATTACCAATTTCCTGGATTCAAAATTATAGGAGAAGCCAGAACTCTTTGGTATCTTATAGATCCATATCGAAACTGTTATCTAGGATACAATTTGAGTCCAGAACTCTTTTGAAAATACCAGCAGAGCAACTTAGTACAGACAAAAAGTAGAAAATTACCTATTTTTCGTTTGAAATAATATGAAATGCCAGAACTCTTTCGTATTTTACAGATCCATATACGAACAGTATCCAAAGACCTAATTTAGTTCTGGACTTAAATTGTATCCTAGATTAAAGTTTCTATATGGTTCTATAAAATACCAAAGAGTTCTGGCTACGCCTATATTTTCGAAACGAGGAAAATGGTAATTGTCTACTTTTTTCCGTTCTAACGTGCTCCGCTGGTAGTTTCAAAAGAGTTCTGGACTCAAATTGTATCCTAGATAACAGTTTCGATATGGATCTATAAGATACCAAAGAGTTCTGGCTTCTCCTTTAATTTTGAAACGAGGAAATTGGTAATTTTCTACTATTCCGCCGTTCCAACGTGCTCTGCTGGCATTTTACAAAGAGTTCTGGACTTGAATAAGGTCTTTGGATACTGTTCGTATATGGATCTGTAAAATTCGAAAGAGTTCTGGCATTTCATATTATTTAAAAACGATAAAAATGGTAATTTTCTACTTTTTGTCCGTTCTAACGTGCTCTGCTGGTATTTTCAAAAGTGTTCTGGACTCAAATTGTATCCTAGATAACAGTTTCGATATGGATCTATAAGATACCAAAGAGTTCTGGCTTCTCCTATGATTTAGAATCCAGGAAATTGGTATTTTTTTACTATTTGGCCGTTCCAACGTGCTCTGCTGGTATTTTTGAAAGAGTTCTGGACTTGAATTGTATCCTAGATTAAAGTTTATATACGGATCTATATAATACCAAAGAGTTCTGACTAGTCCTATGTTTTTGAAACGAGGAAAATGGTAATTTTCTATTTTTCGGCAGTTCCAACGTGCTCTGCTGGCATTTTACAAAGAGTTCTGGACTTGAATTAGGTCTTTGGATACTGTTCGTATATGGATCTGTAAAATACGAAAGAGTTCTGGCATTTCATATTATTTCAAAACGAAAAAAATTGTAATATTCTTCTTTTTGTCCGTTCTAACGTGCTCTGCTGGTATTTTCAAAAGAGTTCTGGACTTAAATTGTATCCTAGATAACAGCTTCGATATGAATCTATAGGATATCAAAGAGTTCTGGCTTCTCCTATAATTTTGAAACGAGGAAATTGGTAATTTTCTACTATTCGGCCGTTCCAACGTGCTCTGCTGGTATTTTACAAAGAGTTCTGGACTGGAATTAGGTCTTTGGATACTGTTTGTATATGGATCTGTAAAATACGAAAGAGTTCTGGCATTTCATATTATTTCAAAACGAAAAAAATGGTAATTTTCTACTTTTTGTCCGTTCTAACGTGCTCTACTGGTATTTTTAAAAGAGTTCTGGACTAAAATTGTATCCTAGATTAAAGATTCTATATGGTTCTATAAAATACCAAAGAGTTCTGGCTACGCCTATATTTTCGAAACGAGGAAAATGGTAATTGTCTACTTTTTCCGTTCTAACGTGCTCCGCTGGTAGTTTCAAAAGAGTTCTGGACTCAAATTGTATCCCAGATAACAGTTTCGATATGGATCTATAAGATACCAAAGAGTTCTGGCTTCTCCTTTAATTTTGAAACGAGGAAATTGGTAATTTTCTACTATTCCGCCGTTCCAACGTGCTCTGCTGGCATTTTATAAAGAGTTCTGGACTTGAATAAGGTCTTTGGATACTGTTCATATATGGATCTGTAAAACACGAAAGAGTTCTGGCATTTCATATTATTTCAAAACGAAAAAAATGGTAATATTCTATTTTGTGTCCGTTCTAACGTGCTCTGCTGGTATTTTCAAAAGAGTTCTGGACTCTAATTGTATCCTAGATAAAAGTTTCGATATGGTTCTATAGGATACCAAAGAGTTCTGGCTTCTCCTATAACTTTGAAACGAGAAAATTGGTAATTTTCTACTATTCCGCCGTTCCAACGTGCTCTGCTGGCATTTTACAAAGAGTTCTGGACTTAAATTAGGTCTTTGGATACTGATCGTATATGGATCTGCAAAACACGAAAGAGTTCTGGCATTTCATATTATTTCAAAACGAAAAAAATGGTAATTTTCTACTTTTTGTCTGTTCTAACTTGCTCTGCTGGTATTTTCAAAAGAGTTTTGGACTTAAATTAGGTCTTTGGATACTGTTCGTATATGGATCTGTAAAATACGAAAGAGTTCTGGCATTTCATATTATTATTAATATTCTACTTTTTGTCCGTTCTAACGTGCTCTGCTGGTATTTTCAAAAGAGTTCTGGTCTCAAATTGTATCCTAGATAACAGCTTCGATATAGATCTATAAGATACTAAAGACTTCTGGCTTCTCCTATAATTTTGAAACGAGGAAATTGGTAATTTTCTACTATTCGGCCGTTCCAACGTGCTCTGCTGGTATTTTTGAAAGAGTTTTGGACTTGAATTGTATCCTAGATTAAAGTTTCTAAATGGATCTATATAATACGAATGAGTTCTGACTAGTCCTATGTTTTTGAAACGAGGAAAATGGTAATTTTCTATTTTTCGGCAGTTCCAACGTGCTCTGCTGGCATTTTACAAAGAGTTCTGGACTCAAATTGTATCCTAGATAACAGTTTCGATATGGATCTATAAGATACCAAAGAGTTCTGGCTTCTCCTATAGTTTTGAAACGAGGAAATTGGTAATTTTCTACTATTTGGCCGTTCCAACGTGCTCTGCTGGTATTTTTGAAAGAGTTCTGGACTTGAATTGTATCCTAGATTAAAGTTTCTATACGGATCTATATAATACCAAAGAGTTCTGACTAGTCCTATGTTTTTGAAACGAGGAAAATAGTAATTTTCTATTTTTCGGCAGTTCCAACGTGCTCTGCTGGCATTTTACAAAGAGTTCTGGACTTGAATTAGGTCTACGGATACTGTTCGTATTAGGATCTGTAAAATTCTAAAGAGTTCTGGCATTTCATATTAATTAAAAACTATTAAAATGGTAATTTTCTACTTTTTGTCCGTTCTAACGTGCTCTGCTGGTATTTTCAAAAGAGTTCTGGACTCAAATTGCATCCTAGATAACAGTTTCGATATGGATCTGTAAAATACGAAAGAGTCCTGGCATTTCATATTATTTCAAAACGAAAAAAATGGTAATATTCTACTTTTTGTCCGTTCTAACGTGCTTTGCTGACATTTTACAAAGAGTTCTGGACTTAAATGAGGTCTTTGGATTCTGTTCGTATGAGGATCTGTAAAATTCGAAAGAGTTCTGGCATTTCATATTAATTAAAAACGATAAAATGGTAATTTTCTACTTTTTATCCGTTCTAACGTGCTCTGCTGGTATTTTCATAAGAGTTCTGTACTTAAATTAGGTCTTTGGATACTGTTCGTATATGGATCTGTAAAATACGAAAGAGTTCTGGCATTTCATATTATTTCAAAACGAAAATAATGGTAATATTCTACTTTTTGTCCGTTCTAACGTGCTCTGCTGGTATTTTCAAAAGAGTTCTGGACTCAAATTGTATCCTAGATAACAGCTTCGATATAGATCTATAAGATACTAAAGAGTACTGGCTTCTCCTATAATTTTGAAACGAGGAAATTGGTAATTTTCTACTATTTGGCCGTTCCAACGTGCTCTGCTGGTATTTTTGAAAGAGTTTTGGACTTGAATTGTATCCTAGATTAAAGTTTCTATATGGATCTATATAATACGAATGAGTTCTGACTAGTCCTATGTTTTTGAAACGAGGAAAATGGTAATTTTCTATTTTTCGGCAGTTCCAACGTGCTCTGCTGGCATTTTACAAAGAGTTCTGGACTCAAATTGTATCCTAGATAACAATTTCGATATGGTTCTATAAGATACCAAAGAGTTCTGGCTTCTCCTATAATTTTGAAACGAGGAAATTGGTAATTTTCTACTATTTGGCCGTTCCAACGTGCTTTGCTGGTATTTGTGAAAGAGTTCTGGACTTGAATTGTATCCTAGATTAAAGTTTATATACGGATCTATATAATACCAAAGAGTTCTGACTAGTCCTACGTTTTTGAAACGCGGAAAATGGTAATTTTCTATTTTTCGGCAGTTCCAACGTGCTCTGCTGGCATTTTACAAAGAGTTCTGGACTCAAATTGTATCCTAGATAACAATTTCGATATGGTTCTATAAGATACCAAAGAGTTCTGGCTTCTCCTATAATTTTGAAACGAGGAAATTGGTAATTTTCTACTATTTGGCCGTTCCAACGTGCTCTGCTGGTATTTTTGAAAGAGTTCTGGACTTGATTTGTATCCTAGATTAAAGTTTCTATACAGATCTATATAATACCAAAGAGTTCTGACTAGTCCTATGTTTTTGAAACGAGGAAAATGGTAATTTTCTATTTTTCGGCAGTTCCAACGTGCTCTGCTGGCATTTTACAAAGAGTTCTGGACTTAAATTAGGTCTTTGGATACTGTTCGTATATGGATCTGTAAAATACGAAAGAGTTCTGGCATTTCATATTATTTCAAAACGAAAAAAATGGTAATTTTCTACTTTTTGTCCGTTCTAACGTGCTCTGCTGGTATTTTTAAAAGAGTTCTGGACTTAAATTGTATCCTAGATTAAAGTTTCGATATGGATCTATAGCACACCAAAGAGTTCTGGCTTCTCCTATAATTTTGAAACGAGGAAATTGGTAATTTTCTACTATTCGGCCGTTCCAACGTGCTTTGCTGGCATTTTACGAAGAGTTCTGGACTTGAATTAAGTCTTTGGATACTGTTCGTATTAGGATCTGTAAAATTCGAAAGAGTTCTGGCATTTCATATTATTTAAAAACGATAAAAGTGGTAATTTTCTACTTTTTGTCCGTTCTAACGTGCTCTGCTGGTATTTTCAAAAGAGTTCTGGACTCAAATTGTATCCTAGATAACAGTTTGGATATGGATCTATAAGATACCAAAGAGTTTCGGCTTCTTCTATAATTTTGAAACGAGGAAATTGGTAATTTTCTACTATTCGGCCGTTCCAACGTGCTCTGCTGGCATTTTACAAAAAGTTCTGGACTTGAATTAGGTCTTTGGATACTGTTCGTATATGGATCTGTAAAATACGAAAGAGTTCTGGCATTTCATATTATTTCAAAACGAAAAAAATGGTAATATTCTACTTTTCGTCCGTTCTAACGTGCTCTGCTGGTATTTTCAAAAGATTTCTGTACCTAAATTGTATCTTAGATAACAGTTTCGATATGGATCTATAAGATACCAAAGAGTTCTGGCTTCTCCTATAATTTTGAAACGAGGAAATTGGTAATTTTCTACTATTTGGCCGTTCCAACGTGCTCTGCTGGTATTTTTGAAAGAGTTCTGGACTTGAATTGTATCCTAGATTAAAGTTTCTATTCGGATCTATATAATACCAAAGAGTTCTGACTAGTCCTATCTTTTTGAAACAAGGAAAATGGTAATTTTCTATTTTTCGGCAGTTCCAACGTGCTCTGTAAGAAAGAGTTCTGACCGTTTATTTAAATTTGAAACGAAGAATCTGCTGTCTTCTGAACTTGAAAACTATTAAAACTATTCCTTTGAAGTATCTGGAACTGGAGATATCATTCACATGTGAGAAGAACTCACTCGAATTTTTGATTTGCTGCAATATTATTTACTACAGAAAGTTGGGAGATCATTTTGTCAATTGCCTTTTTTTTGGTAAAAACGCTAGAACTACTTCTAAAATGTATCAGGAACTGTAGAACTCAGCTGCATGCGATAAGAACTCGCATTTATTTTTGATCTGCTGGACAATGATCTGCTAAGTGATCTGTTACGGAAGTTGGCAGAGCATTTTTTCAACTGTCTTTTTTTTCGTAAAAACGCTAGAACTATTTCTAAAAAGTATCAGGAACTGTAGAACTCTACTGCATGCGAGCAGAACTCTCATTTTTTTTTGATCTGCTGGACAATGTTCTGCTAAATTCACTAACATTGTTTATCAGTTGTCTAGATCATAAGCTTAAAGCTAAGTTTAGGGTAGATGGCACTTTATAAAGTAATATCCCACAATATTGTATTTCAATTTCAAACGACATCACTGCGTGCGGGATCGGGGGAGCGGACTGCAATACGCTGTCTATTCAGTTTACTAAGGGTTCGAAGTTTTGAACCCCAAATCGATATTAATATTTTTTCTGTGTACACGATAAGTTATTTTAAATACCAGGGACCCAGCCGGTATTTAGGTATTATACACGTAAACCTTCCTCTTGAATCACTCATCTATTGCTATGTTTATCAACGACGCCTTATGCCTGAAGGGGTGATTGAGGCATATTGTATGCCCACATTTCACTGTGTGAATTTCTGTCCACGCTATGAACTGCATTAAAATCCCTTGAGTAGTTTAAAAGTGTAATCGAACAGACAGCGGAAGCGACTTCATTTTATACTAAGTATGTAAAGCTGATAACACAGATTAGAAATATGAATAAAAAGTAATTAATGTAGGTAACAGTATTTTATACAAATTACATATAAATAATTGCAAAATTATAAAAATCATTGCAAATCAGTCACGAAGGTTAGAAACTACACCAAACACGTTTTGTTTAGCAGCTTCATGTCTCTTTAGTCGTGTGGATCCAACCCAGTTCCTACGAAGTCAGTCAAAATTTTGCCAGCGGCCGGAGGTAGCAGATTGTAGAGCTGGAAGAGTAATTGTAATTTAAATAGTTTTTATCGATGAAAGAACCACGAAACAAAAATGTTTTCGGCAGCTACTCGCCGTTCTACATCCGAATCGCATCATCTTTCTGCGCTGAACATACTTCATATAGACACGTCATATGTATCGTCGTCGTATCATAGAGAACATACAGGATTTCATTCACTTACTCTAGACGTTACTGGTTTACCCAAATCTCGCATTTAGTACCTTAGTTTTACTTGCATTCAAGCGAGCGAAGACCCTTACTTTCACACTCCTCTTTCATATTAGTGACTAATGCCTGAAGGTCGGCTTCTGATGAGGCCATGAGCACCGCATCATCAGCGTATAGCAGACAGTTTACTGTTTAGTTACCCAAATTCAAATGTTAAATATTTATTTATTTAGAAATATATAAGTATATCTATCAGTAATCTAGAGCTCATACCACAAGCTTATATTAGCTAACTTTGGGCTCGATAGCGCTGTGTAAAAAAAAATTGTCTTACAATATTTATATTTCTTGTAAAGTTTCATCAAAATCCATTGTGTAGTTTTTGTGTAAAAGAATAACAAACATACATCCATACATTCTTACAAACTTTCGCGTTTAGAATACTTATAATTAAGATATCTACTGTACCTTATTAGTATAATACATGTCGCTAGGAATGGTGATCTCGTGGTATTCTCTGCGTACGGCGTCCACAATCTGGTCAGCGGCTTGCGCTGGTTCTACAGTCTTCATCAAACCTTTGAAGCGGATGCGAGGGTTGTGACATAGACCTGTGTTCACGATGTACGGGCACACCGTCGTCAATTTTATCTAGAAAAGATCATAGTTGAACTTGTACAAGAGGTTTTGAGATAGTCGTATTTCCCAAAAATGTAAGCGCTCTCGCCTGTCTGTTTGACAATTATAGCGACTTGACGAATATGACTGGATATTTAGGGTCACGATAAAAATCGGAAAGAATATTGACAGTGGCCTTTAACTTGACGGGCCTAAAATATAACATTTCACGCTTTGCTTGGAACCCGAAGCTACAGAAGGAGCAACAACTGTGTGCCGGTAGTATTACTATGGTAGAAGATTACTACATTAGACACATTATCGTATTAGAATAATAACTATCGTGAGCGTTGTTCATTATTACAAACTAAACGGTTACCTATACTCACGTGTGAATTTCGGGATAGCCCGACTCGTAGCTTGACGCTCCTCTTGAAAAAGGACCTCCGTTAGGTCCGAATTTAGTCGGGCTATCCCGAAATTCACACGTGAGTATAACCGTTTAGTTTGTAACATTATCGTATTATTTCCATATCTGTCGAAGAATCGGCTGCCCGTGGAGCAGAGGAGTCCAGCAGTGATGACCATGACTCGGCGAACGTAAGGTTACGATCCCTCCCCAAAGTTGTGGGTTTTGACGAAAATCGACAAGGCCTTCATTCGTTATTGGATTATTGCCGCTATAACCTATCAACTGATATCTTCAGCGTTTTCTGATTACCTATCTGTTTGTCTCTAACTTATACAAAAGCTTAGCATTGAAGTGCGACAGCCTTGCTAACTAGGTGGTCTTCAACTTTTGCCTCTTTGCATAGGGCATGGGATATCATCATGTGGACAGTGGTATATCATCCTTTTAACGTGCTAAAGAAATTATAGTAATACTTACACCGTTAGTATCTCTAGGGTCTTCGTGTAGCTCAACGGAGAGAGCCTCCATGATGCCTTTGACGGCGTATTTGCTGCCGCAGTATGGGACGAGGTTGCGTAGGCCCATCTTGCCAGCCATAGAGGACATGGAGACTATGTGGCCATAGTTGTGCTCCAACATCGACGGCAGGAAGGCTTGGATCATCTGAAAGTAAAAATGGGATTTTCTTAATAAGGATATTTGTTATAATTTATAAATAGTATTATAAATACTTTTTTTCTCAAACATGCATGGAATTTTATTAAATTCGATGTCAAATCATAAATTGCAACCTAAGAATGTCTACTATCACCTAGTTCTAGAAGTGGTATCGATTCCAAGTTTCACCCAATATCCATCTATTTGTCCCCAGCTTGTTTCAAAATATATAGATACTCACCAATGTGAATGACTGACATGATTAAAACAAACAGCATAGAAATGTATAGATGAAATAAAAAATACATACACTTGACTCGGTTATACCATGCACCATGGAGTTCACTACTAGAATTAAGGTTGGAAACGCGAGGGTACAATTCTAGAATTGGCAACGTTCATAAATTATGGTAACCACTTTTCAGCAAATATAAAAACACAAAAATATTAATCTTCACTTACCCAAAGACAGCCATTTACGTTGATGTTCATCATTGTAGTGATTTCTTTCTCCGAGTGCCTCAGTATAGGCTTGCAGGGCATAATGCCAGCGTTGTTGATCAAGATGGTGACTTCACCGACTTGACTGTTCACTTTCTCGGCAAGTGCCATAACGGCTGCGCGGTTCGTCACATCACATCTAAAAGAAATATGCTTTAGATTACCTACTGCTCATTCTACTAACTAAACCTGATTGATTCGTGATGATCCAAGTTACCAAAAGAACTTTGGGAATCAAACCTGAATGTGGTGCACTTGCTGACTAACTAACTGACGACGTCCCTTTTCGGAGCTGGGGAGTCAGACGGTACTCTTCCGGCAATGCCAAAATAAACAACAAATTATCTTCCCTGATGCGGCAGAAAGAGACGAAAGATCGCCAGTCTTCGCGATCCATGCATACATGCACGTCCTGATAATTCATTAATCTTTTCATGCAGGTACGTCAGACACAACTGATGTTAACTTGTTTTGGAAAATGATGCGCGTAAGACTCAAAAACGTAAAGGTCAAAAGTAGATATGTACATGTATGACATTAAGGGCCGTATTTTAGAACGTTACTCAATACTCGAGAAACGCTTGAGGCTAGTTTCCCCATATAAATACTACTCTCAAGTGTTTCTTGAGTATTGAGTTACGTTCTAAAATACGGCCCTAAGATTTATGAATCTGCAAGTAGCGAAAGTCATGTCTATCTGTACTATTCGACTACAATGAATATAGTGACCTAATTAACTATCTTCACACTGTATCCCTGACGGGGCAGTCAGAGAAAACAGATCGCCACGCATCCTATCCATGCATTCTTCTTTCCTTTCCTACAGATTCATTAACCGCTTCATACAATATACTCGTAGTTAGATAGTTAAATTACATCGGCTACCCGCCACAGAGGAAATATGGAACCCTGAACTAAATATAAAAAGCAGTGATTGAACTTATCAAGGTGAGACAAGAGCTTTATCAGTTTATTTATTGACCCACAAGTCATTATCAGTCTGAAATTATAACTGTCTCGTTTATTTATAAACACATCCTATGACTTTTAACTGATGGATTTTATGTTTTGTACAAACTCATCTTAGATTTAAGTACCGTGTCTATCAACTCTGATGTCCATGATATAATATATATTTTGAGACACTTTTCACACAGCGCCATCTATCCCAAACTAAGCCTTAAGTTTGTGCTATAGGATCTAAACAACTGATAAATATACTTATAAATAGATTTTTAAATATATACATATTAAACATAGGGAACACCCAAACTCCGAAACTAACATTTGTGGATCACAAACATATTTTTCCGACCCGGAAAACGAACCTGTTATACTTCAAATCATTCTAACTTTTTGATAACGCCATCTGACTCCTCCACCGTCCCTTAAAGATAAAATCGATACTGTTGTAGTTTTAAATCAGTCCCTTTAGGTACTCATGACTTGCCCGCAAAAAGTATACCAACAATTTAAAAGACTCACTTTTATACATAAACTTTGTAAAACCGCGACTATGGACCACGCAAAAAGCAAACGACCAAAGACAATAGCAAATGCTTGTCTGCCAATAATAAGATAATAGCACCGACATATTAGAAAGTAAGCAGACCCAACGTTAGCGGAAAATAGCGTAGCCTATTACACACACATAGACAGGTTAGCTTAGTTATTTCTGGTAATTTCTTGATAATGAAACTTCAACTGTATGCACAAAACCTTTTTGTATATTTTTTGTCTACTTTTGTAACATTTTACAATAGTTTTATGTAATATTTTCACTTCGACACATAAATCTTTGATTTAAAATGATAGCGGCGGTTGTCATTACAAGTTTTTAGCTCAGTTGTGAAAAAAAGTTTGCTATGCGCTGTTCCAATGTCAAGGTGTATGTTAGATGTAGCTACACAGGAACAACAAACATAGCATTATACGACAAATGGCAAGAGTGAAAGGGATAAAGTATTGCTCCATAAGCAAAGGAATATGTTTGGTCTGCTTACTGTTGTACGTCTGTGGATAATAATCATAATTTCACGCGCACACATAAGGATAGCCATTTTCATAGCTTCACTTATAGGTAAACTTTTAAGCGGACCCTGTGTCGCTAGGTTTCATTTTTAGGGTCCATAGGAGTGCGATATAAAAGTACTTACTCATAACTAAAAGCTTCTCCCTTTTGTTGTTTTATAAGATTGACAGTTTCCTCATTCCCTTTGGGATTGATATCCACGCACACAACCTTGGCGCCGAGCCGGCCGAACCGCAGAGCCACTTCCCGACCCATGCCATGACCGGCACCGGTTATCTGGAAAAGGTTTAGCAACACTAGATAAATAAGGGATGACCAGCGAAAAGGTATTGAGGAATGGAAAGCCTCGCTCGATTACATTCAAATGACAGAAACTGTGGGTAGGAGCTAGTAATCCTACTAATATTATAAACGCGAAAGTTTGTAAGTATGGATGGATGTTTGTTACTCTTTCACGCAAACTCTTCTGATCGGATTTTGATGAAAATTTGTGCGGAGCCGCGGGCGTCAACAAGTATAAAATATATCATAGATAAAAGAGTTAAGTACTAGGATAAAACATGTTAGCATTGACCTCTGCTTCTTACTCAGCATCAAGTGACTAGATTACAATGTTGTTTTAATCGCTACTAGTTGGCAGTTGCCATTTTAGAATCTTATTAAAATGATTAGATAATAAACAGTATTATGTCTTTGTACTGCGGAGAATATACTTCGTTGCTAGGTAAACATATCTTAATTCTACTAATCGTATTCCACGCTTCAACTAGTGGTTCTGTGAACCGTAGACTTCGAAGTATCTATCTATCTTCACGCTGTATCCCTGACGGGGTAGTCAGAGAGGGCAGATCGCCAGGCTTCGCGATCCATACAAACTTCTTTCGCTTCTCCGAGATTCATCAATCGCTTCATACACGCACGTCTGGGTATCCGAGTACTTTTGACCTTTCCGTTTTTGAACAATCTGCTCACGTGGTCTTCATATGTAAGTCTCGGCCTACCCTGACTCCTTCTACCCTCTACTTTTGAACAATATATATTCTTCGTCAATCGTTCCTCACTCATTCGTTGGACGTGTCCAAACCAACGGAGCACGCTCTTTTCCAGCTTAACCCTGACACTTTCATTCAAACCTGCCATATTGCGTATCACTTCGTTACGTATTCGGTCGGCCAATGTAACGCCGCACAATTTTCGAAGTGATCGCATCTCCACAGCTTTCAATTTACTTTCATGCATCTGCTGACATACCCAGGTTTCGCTACCGTAAAACAAAGTTGGCACTAGCACTGCGTTATGAATCGCCATTCGTGCTTCTTTTACGATGCTTTGTCGCTTTACTAACTGGGACAAAGCACCGTTAACTTTGTTTCCGGCACCTACTCGCCGTTCTACATCCGAATCACATCTTCCATCCGCGCTAAACATACTTCCTAAATACACAATTTCATTCACTTGCTCTAGACGTTCCTGGTTTACCCTAATCTCGCATTTAGTTCTTACGTCACCTCTTTCAAATACTAGAACCTTAGTTTTACTTGCATTCAAGCGAAGACTCTTAGTTTCACACTCCTCTTTCATATTAGTGACTAATGCCTGAAGGTCGGCTTCTGATGAGGCCATGAGCACCGCATCATCAGCGTACAGCAGACAGTTTACTGTAAAGTCACCCAAATTTACACCCATATTAAAATCTTTCAACTTCTGCAGGCAACTGTCCAGATACACTATGATCAGCCAGGCGGACATGACACATCCCTGTTTGACGCCTGTACAGACATCAAAAAGAGGTGACACATCCCCCCTACTCGCACGCAAGCCTTACAGTCCCTATAAAGCGACTGTATTGCCCGCAGTAGCGAGCCGTCCACACCATATCCGGGCAGCAAGTCCCACAGCGTTTCTCTCACCACATTATCAAATGCTTTCTCTAGATCCACAAAAGCGCAGAAAACCTTCTGGCTAACAGCCAGAAACTTTTCCGCGATCATGCGGAGAGAAAACACTTGGTCCATGCAACCTCTTCCACGTCGGAATCCGCATTGATTCTCCCATAAATACCTTTCAGACTTTTCTTGTATTCGTGCCGTTATAACCTTTGCATACACCTTACTAGCTAAGCTGACCAAGCTGATCGCCTTGTCTAGACTGCGAAGTAAATTGAGGTAAAAGGCTAAACATTCTGTTTTGAGCGCTTTGGCCAACCACTACGGGACCATTTCCCCTTCCCTGCCTCCATTTCCCCCCCGATCGATAAACCCCCTCGCTAAAAGTTTTTGGCTATATCAAGGATTTTCCATGCCAAGTTGCATGCAAATCCGATAAATAGACTGAATGGACGGACGAACGGCCGGGCATCGATAGCATTTTTCCCGTACCAGTGGACTTAAAATGGAGACTTTCGTCGGCTCGCTTCGCTCTCAATCTACTAATCAATTATGCAGTTATGGTCACGTCTTACAGCACAAATAAAGGAAAATTTCAAACATTAAAAAAAGTTGAAAATTAAGCAGTGTACATACATAGAAAACCAATTAACATAGATCTCGTAGTTGTATGGGCGCTCATACAATTTACCAATCAATTTCAATATTTCACCTGAACAGACATTTATAAAAGACATTGTGTAATTGACTGAGGAAGCAGTCAATTATACAATGTCTTTTATAAATGTTTTTCCTTTATTTGTGCTGTAAGACGTGACCATAACTGCACAAATCAAAGAAAAAATCCAAAAAAAAAAGTTGACAATTACGGTAAATTGAAGTACTTACAAGTTTTCACGAAAATCTAATTTTACCCATATCTTTTTATAGTGTTGACTCAGGACCCTGATTTTTGTACACCCAATAGGAAACATAGATCTCAGTATCTGGTATTAATTCAACTTGCTATGTTCACCTGTTCCTGAGAAAATCGATGGTAACCACGGCAAAGTACTCAAATAGGTATAATGTACTGTGCTCACGGGCAGAGAGACGGACAAGAAAGTGATTTTATAATGGTTTAATTTTCGTTGTTGAGGTACGGAACCCTAAAAACTATGCTAAAAACATCATGGCGAATCATAGGATATTCGAAAAATTTGGAACTATTTTACCGTGTGAGTGTTAATTATTTTATAGTGGCTTAGACCAGGGGGCCGAGTCTGCTATTTTAATCGTGTCGGAATAGAATCGAATTCCGATTTTAAAAATTTGACAGTTTTCGTTGTCTTTTGCACTCCAATAGACTTCTACAGGTTGGCCGATAGAATTTTACTATAGTTGTACCGGTACCGCTGTACCACTCACTGCGTACAAATTTGTACGTGCGGTCGTGGTCAAACTATAACACGTGACGCGCTAATGGCCGCTAGTCAGTTGCATTTTTGATAGTCTACTAATATTTTGACAGCTAAATACAGTAATTCTGGTTATATTCTACGGCTTGTCTATAGTAGACTCGGCCCCCTGGTTGTAGCCTACCCACTCTGGATACATAGTCACATTTTGCAACTGACATGAGTTGACGTTGGTATCAGTACATTTAGCAATGTATATTTAGTTAGCTATCACGCCTTTTCCTCGAAGGGGTGGCAGAGGCATATTATATGCCCACTTTCCACCATATGTATTCCTGTCCCACGTAATAGGTGGTGAGCCCATTGCCGTGTTGAAAATATACAGAAGCAGGTTGTGGCGACCTGCTGTTGAAAATTTTCAAGCCGCCCATTACGCTTTCAACATGACTTAACGACTGCTATGTTACCGGGACTAACGACTTAACGTGCCTTCCGAAGCACGGAAAGGTTCGCAAATGTAAATGCCACAAAGTGGTTACCCAACCATGACCAGCCATAGCGAATGTTGCTTAACGCAGTGACCGTTTACAGAATACTGAGTCCGTGGGACCACGGAAATAATATGTAGTAATGTTCACCACTTTTGTAGCTACTGTTTACCACCAAATATTTTAAACCATATTCTTTACGAGCGAACAAATAATTTATGATTTATTTATGTATGATATAATACGAGTACTAAGTACAATGAGATATATAGTTAATTACCTAACTACCTACCTACTGATAAGATACAGTATGTACAACTCGCACTAAGCGTGATTGAAAATATCGCATTTGTCTTTTTACACGACCCGGAACTTTGATATTAACTCTTTAGAACGTCTAGCCACTTGGCCTCGTGACAGTCAGGATTGGGCAGTCTTAGGCGGCAGAGACCACATTTCTGGCCAAGGTGGTGAAACTCTACTGCCTTGTTCTCAAAAGAGTATGATACCCAGTTCTCTGGTCGCATACAGCGATAAATTTCTTCAATCATTCAATTAACACGTCAAAATGGCCGCCCGCTTGATGGAAAGCAGAGACGAAGATCCGTGACTAAGGGCTGCTATCCCAGCCGGTAGGACCCCGATAGCGACCCTTAGGTTGACGGCCCAGAAATATGCTTTTTTATGCTTCTCTTAAAGGATCCAGGATTGTAAGAGGAGGGAAACACATGCGCTGGCAAAGAGTTCCATGCTTTTATGGTGCGACACAAAATAGACCTGCGGGATTTTTCGGTTCTGGGCACAATTGTGTCCACAGTGTGAGGATGACATCTCTGCCCCGCCCGTGTTGTTCGGGAACGGTGAAGGGTGAGGGTGGGATAAAGTGAAAGAGTTGTAGGTACTTCCATGGACTTTACCAGTTGTATTAATTAGGTCCCAAGTGAATGGTCTATTACCGTTATGAGAAGCATGTTATCACAATCAGCTAGGTTCTGCTCCTGGTTATAAGTCACCCACCTACCATCCTTCAAGGGAAACCCTTCTCGATGTCCCCTTGCCGTGTTGAAGTGATTTAATTTCTGTTCTACCCAGAGGCTTTATGACGGTACACTGTGGCATTCTACCACAACAAAATATCCAATAAATATTTGTACGCCAACCTACTATACCACATAATTAGAAAATGCATTTATGCAATGGATTTCGGATTCGAAAAATTGTTCGCACCATATATTTAACAAGCTGACCCGCGCGGCTTCGCCCGTGTCAAACTTCGAACTCACGTTAGTTTATCAGTCATGCCTTTATTCCCGTCACTCCCATTCAATCCCGTCGGTTATTACTTTTACAATAATGTATGAATATTTGTCCGATTTGTTGATTACTGCTCCGCTCCTCAGGGTAGTAGCGTGATGAGATAGCCTTTTATCAGTCACGCCTTTATCCCCGTCGCTCCCATTTAATCCCGTCGTTTATTATCTACTTTTACAATTGTGTATGAATATAAGCCCGATTTGTTGATTACTGCCCTGCTCTTCAGGGTAGTAGCGTGATGATATAGCCTTTAGACTTCTACGATAAATGCGCTATCCAACAGCTATGCGATAGGCATATGCTGTCGCGGACAGCATATGCCTATCTTTTAAGGTTTACGACGACGATGACGATTTTATTTTAGAACTTTCAAAGGGTAATAATTATGTAATACATAGTTTCTGCGTAACTTTAATCGTTTACGCAGCGTTCGCAACGGAAGCTATCAAAAGGAATATTTTGTCCCCGATTTTGCCACATTTATCATTGCTGTTCCGCACCTAGTGGTCGTAGCGTGATGCTATATAGCCTATAGCCTTCCTCGATAAATGGACTATTCAACACAAAAAGAATTATGCAAATCGAACCTAGTAGTCCCAGAGATTAGCGCGTTCAACCAAACAAACAAACAAACAAACTCTTCAGCTTTATAATATTAGTATAGATTTTATTTTAGCGACCCATATTTTGTGGTACGAAGACACCGAATGACAATCACATTTATTTAGTTACAGATACGAGGGCTGCACTAAAAGTATCGGGAATGGAACATTTCCACTGTTCCTGTCATATTAAAATCTTTTTAATTGAAAACTCCTTGGTTTTAAAAATCGAATACTATTTATTTATTTAATAAAAGATTCTCTTGGTCTTGTCACAAGGTTTTGTCAAACTTGTTTAGTCGTTGAGAAAATGGGATTGACTCGAGAAAATTGAAGAGCAATGATTTATTATGAATTTCGAAGTGGTTCAACACAAAAACAGTGTGTTGACCGGATGATTTCTGCATTTGGTGATGAAGTTCCATCCAAAACCACAATTTATCGCTGGTTTGCTGAATTTCAACGTGGACGTGTCAAGCTCAGTGATGATCCACGTCAAGGTCGTCCAAAAACTGCAGTCACCCAAGAAAACGTTGATTCTGTGCGTGAGCTGATTGAGGAAGATCGACATGTGACATACCGCGGAATTCAGGCAACTTTAGACATTGGCATGAGTCAAATACAAATAATCTTGCATGAACAATTCGGTGTAAAAAAGTTGTTTTCCCGATAGATACCGCATTCGCTCTGTGAAGAGCAAAAAGCGGCTCGCGTTACTTGGTGCGTCAGAACTCTCGAAAGATTCCACGCGGGATCCTCAAATGCTGTATACAACATCGTATCAGGTGACGAATCCTGGATATACGGGTACGAACCCGAAACAAAAAACCAGTCACGAGTTTGGGTGTTCGAAAATGAGTTAAAGCCAACAATAATTGTTCGTTCACGGAGTGTTGCAAAAAAATGGTGGCCACGTTTGTCTCCAAAACCGGCCATGTTGCGACTATTCCTCTTGAGGGACAAAGAACGGTTAATGCAGAATGGTATGCTAGCATTTGTTTGCCACAGGTCGTTTCTGAACTCCGTAAAGAGAACTGCAACCGCCGCATCATCCTCCATCACGACAATGCGAGTTCTCACACCGCGCACAGAACAAAAGAGTTTTTAGAGCAAGAAAACACAGAATTACTAGACCATCCGCCGTACAGCCCCGACCTAAGCCCTAATGATTTCTGTACTTTCCCTAAAATAAAGAATAAATTGCGTGGTCAGAGATTTTCATCACCTGAAGAAGCTGTGGACGCCTACATAAAGGTCATTTTGGATACCCCAACTTCCAAATGGAATGGTTGCTTCAATGATTGGTTCCATCGTATGGAAAAATGTGTCAAATTTCGCGGAGAATACTTCGAAAAGCAATAAACACATTTTTAAATAGTAATGTTGTGTCTCTTCCTTGATTCCCGAAATTTTCAGTGCCGCCGTAAGTACAAGATTAGCTTCATGAAATAGGGCTGATTGCATCATTTAGGAAGATTTCATTTTTGCTAGAAGCTCTCAAAACGTTGTCCTTCGCGTAGATTTTTTTATACCACTAAGGCGGCAGATAAGCATACGGCCCATCTGATGGAAAGTGGTCACCGTAGCCTATGGACGTGTGCAACCACAGAGGTGCAGCACTCGCGCTGCCGACCCTTTATAAACCTAAGACCCCTTTTGAAAAACCCCATACTGTGGACGCTCGGGAAAACCCGGGCAGGGAGTTCATTCCACAATCTAAGCGTTCGCGGAATAAAGCCTCTAATGGATATAACCGTATGCGTGCGCTCCAGACGCAAATTGTGATGGTGAACACCCTGTCTATGGCGAGCGGTGCGATGATAGAAGGTAGCCGTGGGCATCATGTCAAACAACTCTTCACAGCACAGACCGCGATAGAATACGCATAAGGAGGCAAAGTCTCTTCTGTCGCGAAGGGGTTCGACGCCGCCCGATAGTAGATTAAGAGTATACCGAGGTTCCCTAAACTTCTAGCCATTGAAGAAGCGTAGGATAATGATTGCATTGTACTAAATCCACTATGGTGAGTGTTCAGAAGAGCTCTCTGATTTAATCAGATTTTATTCCTTTTCTAGCGAACAATAGGTGGAGCTGAGGTAATCACTTGCTGTGAATATGTTTTTATATTAAACCGAACTATCCGAAAAATCCTGATAGTCAGACATTATAAAAATAATTTACAGGAATTAATCAAGTTTTATAATGTTACTAGATGACCCCCACGGCTTCGCTCGTGACATACTTCGAACTCCCGTCGCACCTATTTAATCCCGTCGCTTATTAATTCCACAATAATGCCAAAAATTTGCACCATTTGTCGACATTTATGATTACTGCTCCGCTCTCCAGGGTAGTAGCGTGATAGCCTATAGCCCTCCTCGATAAATGGGCTATACAACACAAAAAGGATTTATCTAATCAGACCAGTAAATTCCTGAGACTAGCGCGATGAACCAAACAGACAAACTCTTCAGCTTTATATATTAATAATAGTTTAACATAACTAGATGTTTGTTGATTACAAAGTGTATCTTACTTATCTATACCAATCACAGAACATTTATATAGGGTATTAACATATAATAATACCTATTTTTTATGTTCTGTGATACCAATATATACTGCTGAAGAGTTAATTTGTTTGGTTGCACGCGCTAATGTCAGGCAACACTAGGTCGAATTCAAAAATTCTTTTTGTGTTAGATAGCCCATTTATCGAGGCAGGTTATAAGCTATACATATATCATTACGCTACTATACTGAATAGCCGAACAGTCTTCTATATATATATAATAATATATATAGATAATGTACATAAATGTCGACAAATCGGCAAAAATTTTATGCTATTCTAGAATTTATAAGCGACGAGATTAAATAAAAATAAATAAATATCCATCACGCCTTATCCCCGAAGGTGTGGCAGAGGCATATTATATGCCCACTTTTCACTGTGTGGATTCCTGTCCCACGTAATAGGTGGTGAGCCCATTGCCGTGTTGAAATAGACAGACGCAGGTTGTGGCTTCCTGCTGTTGAAATTTTCAAGCCACCCATTAGGGCTTCAACCAGGCTTAACGACTGCCATTTTTACTGGCAACTGGGACCAACGGCTTACCGTGCCTTCCGAAGCACGGAATCGCTCGCAAATGTAAATGCCACAAAGTAGTCACCCATCCGAGGACCAGCCATAGTGAAAGTTGCGTAACTCAGTGATCGTTTACAGAACACTGAGACCGCGGGGCCACGAGATTAAATAGGTGCGATGGGATTCAAAGAGTATACCGTAAAGCTATAGAGTTTGTTAGTTTGCTTAAACGCGTTAATTTCAGTAACTACCAGTTCTAATTCCAAAATTATTTGTGGATGGATAGCCCATTTATAGAGGAAAGCTATACTATACTACTCAAGAGACCAGAGTAGTTATCATAAATGTACTCGTACCTATAGATAAATATACAATGAACTTGAGACACTCCTTCCTTATTCCGAAATCGATTCAGTACCTACTAGTATTGGTTCTTCTTTGTTAAATATAATAGTAATAATATTTATAGAACTTGTTAACATGTTATTAAAACTTAGTACTGGGCACATTCCGTTAAAGTTAAACAATTTTACATTCTTGATAACAACATCAGAAACTCCTTGTAGTAGTTGTAGAGTTCCTCGAAATTGTTAGGTCGTTGTCCATAGGTACGGCGTCGGGTGACGATAAAATATCTAACAAAATGATAAAGGAGGCTTGCAAGCTGTCGGGTGAAGTAATATTAAATGTTTTTAACCAATGTATTTACGAGAGAGTGTTTCCCCGTATCCCCGCTAAGGATGGCATGGATAATAAGTTTTTATTAGAAAGAGATCGCCATAGAATTGCCAGACTGTATCGTGATAATGTACATGAAGAACTTTTAGACGAATGGCAGCTGCGTTGGAACACTTCCATCAAAGGGCGCCACCTCTACCAGTTTTTCCCAGACGTTCGTGGACGCCTGGGCATATCCTGGCTGGAGGTTGATCACTGTGTTGCTCAATTTCTTACATGACATGGTAACTTTAGGAGCAAATTACATTCGTTTAAGCTGGTTGAGTCACCGTTCTGTCAGTGTTCAACTGCCGATGCCAAATATGATCAGACCGTCCATCATATACTTTGGGAGTGTAGCATTTGGCAAAATGAGCGATATAATATTCTTAATTGTTTACAAGTAACATCGGAAGTAGTTTACTAAGCGGATCTCGTAGCATCGAGGGTGAATTTTCGTGCTTTTAAACGCTTCTGCCATACATATTACTGGAATCAAACATAGCTCACATAGGACCCGTAATATACTATTACCGTGGTGCTTCCCTATTTCTATAGGATTTACACCTAGTTGCTTTCCAGGTCTTCCGCTTTGCAAAGGAGGGAAGAGGCATTACGTTCTTTTCTTACTTCCTCACATTATCTTCTGATTAATTTCGTTTGCGGGTTCCAAGACATGCTAACTTCTCCTGGGACTTCACCGAGATCGAGATCGGTGTAACTTTTCTGGTGTTTTGGTCATTGCTGTAGATCCTGGTTTACAGAAGTCACAGTAATGGAAATGTATTAGTCCCAAAAAAAAAAACTCCTTGTTGTGCTTACTTTTAAACTATCGCGTTGCATACTATAAGCGTATTAGCTATTACCGGGACTAAACGCGGTTATTTTTCATACCTTTTGTTGCCTGACGTTTCGACCAGGTTGTTTAGTCCCCGTAATATCTAATACACTGTAGTGAAAGTGGAATGCTGGAAGGCGTTTAAAATCTATCGAGGAGTATACCCACATGCAAAGAGTCAGGCCCCGAGGTAGATGTTGAATGGAGAAGTTCACCTTAATAATATGTTGGTTTTAAACCTTGGAATTGAGGCTGTTTTGCTACTAGGTGTATTTTTATTATTGTTACTCCTAAACCATTAAGGGCGCATCAGAGCCTCGTATGTTGGTCCGCAGTGACACCCCCCTTTTCAAGTGCACAATGCAGTTGTATATTAAATATACAGACCGAGATGTATAGTATATTTTTTTTATATCGCTGAGGTGGCAGACAAGCATACGACCCACCTGATGGAAATTGGTCAACGTAGCTTTTGGACGTTTGCAACACTAAGGTGCAGCATTAGCGCTACCAGACTCAGTAAAAACCTAATAAGACCCCTTTTAAAGAACCAATTTTTGAATAATATTTTCTTTGTCCTTAGGTACATGTTAGCACTCGTGGATTTCGGATCCTACCCTGCGACTTGATGAAGCGGTACACCGTGGCATACTACGACAAAACAATTTGAAAAAAAATCTTTGTACGGCCCACGAGCAACGTTATACCATACCACATAATTAGAAAATTATACATGAAAATGCATTTTTGCAATGGATTTCGGATTTGAAAAATTGTTCGCACGATATTTTTGAAGAATATTCTCTTGGTCCTTAGGTACATTTTAGCACGCGTGGATTTCGCATGTTACCGAGAATAGTGCTCGAATAACTAGGACATAAGCTTACAGAAAGAACTTCATAGTCCCAGGGTAGTAGTCGGTACAAATAAAATTTCTTATGTAAACATCATTATAATAAGACGTGAAACGAAAACTACTGAACTAGTTTTGTAAAGAAGAAGAGCAAAAGCTACTTTTAAAAAAAATATGTATTACAAAAACTACATCGTCACAAATACATAAGCTTCACGAGTATATATCTCTACATGTATATATGTGAAACGAATGACAATATATTCAATTAGCTATTATTAATTTTATGTTAAGGTTTGTTTGTTTTGTTTGTTACTTTGTAAGACTTGTGGGACAGTTGTAACAAGACGAGTCTACGGTCCAAGTGTCCAGTCTTAGGCCCGTATTCCAGAACGTTTATCAATACTCAATCGACGCTTGAGAGTAGATTTTACAAGGCAAAATCTAGACTCAAGCGTTTATTCAGCATTGAGAAACGTTCTGGAATACGGACCTTAGTGTTGGTTTGGGCAACAAAAAGTGACTCTAAAGAACATTTCATTACAGTTACTTATTTTCTTATGCACGTAAACAAACTTTTTTAACAAAAAAAATATTATTTGGGAAATGAGAATTGCACAGTTTAAGCTGCTGAACCGATTTGACTCAAATTTGGAATATATTTTTATAGTTATTAAGACGTATGCGTTCTATTAAAAGTATTCTTCAAAAACTTCTACTATAAACGCATTAGGGATTTAATAGTACATTATTGCAAAGGCCGGGAAATAGGCAATTGCAGGTCGAGTATGAGTTTGAAGGCCGAGCCGTAGACAAGGTCTTCGCTAATACAAGACAGGCAATTTTTTTAATTATGCAGAACTTTATACATTCAATATTATAACATTACACACACTACCACGTTTTTAACTCACACATATATACTCTTTTGTTTGTTTTTAGAGTCTGTTGTCAAATAGAGAAAAGGAAGCACCGCAGAGAGGAGGTATTCTAGTAATTATAGATTTACAAAACAATTTCATCATGTTAACATCACATAGCTACATAAAATGTTACAAAGATGCAAGATCACTTACCAGAACAATGTCATCGCTGACATCTTTAAGGTCTGGAGACACGATCATTTGATACAATGATTTCAGCATTTCGCAGTTCACTCTGATATACATCCATAGTACTTCGAAGAACAGTCTGATAGCGTAAATAATCTGTGGTTCTTCAGCCCTAGAATAACGCATCATCGCACTGAATAAGTTAGAACATATAAATTAGCACACGGCCGGCGTCAACGAGATCTCAATGTGAATAGATACAGATTTGTGTATCTGAAGTAAATGAATGAGGGCGTGTGTATATAGTGAGAGACATAACATGATCATGGCCTGTAGTAGACGTTACAAATACTGCTATGATAAGAAATATAAATAAATATCCATCACGCCTTATCCCCGAAGGGGTGGCAGAGGCATATTATATGCCCACTTTTCACCGTGTGGATTCCAAATGAAATAAATATGAGATTGTAAATTGTAAATATGTAGTGTAGTTATTTATAACTCTGTATTAAAGAAAGTGTATTTAGCACTAAACCCGAGTACTTGGCACTAAACTCGACAGATCCCACATCCGTCCGCATAGGCGGTGATTTGGTCGAGCGCACGGACCAGGTTAAATACTTGGGATCTGTTTTTCACACGTCCAGTGACATCGATTGCGATGTCAAGTCACGCATTGCTGCCGCGTGGGCCAAATGGCGGGAGATGACCGGTGTCATTTGTGACCCTAAAATGCCGATCCGGTTGAAGGGACAGGTCTACAAAACCATTATTAGACCTGTCCTTTTACATGGCAGTGAGACGTGGCCGATATTGGAGCGACACAAGCAGGAGCTGCGTGTCACGGAAATGAAGATGCTGCGGTGGATGTGTGGAGTCACGCGGATGGACCGCGTGAGGAACTCTCGCATCCGCGGCAGCCTTCACGTCCGTGACATTGCAGACAAGTTGCAAGAGTGTCGCCTTCGTTGGTATGGTCACGTCTTGCGGCAACCGCCGGGCTACGTAGGTAACAAATGTCTGGCCATGTCAGCCCCGCCGGGTCCCGGTAAGAGGGGAAGACCCAAGAAGTGCTGGCTTGACGTCGTAAGGGATGACATGCGTGCCAATGGTCTCACCACAGGGGATGCCGACGACCGTGCGAAGTGGAGGAGAAAATGTAGGAAAGCGGACCCCGGGCGTCGCGAGACGCAACTGGGACAGACGCTCGGATGATGATGATGATTAAAGAAAGTGTATTTAGATGAGGAATTTATTTATCAATTTATCTTAGAGATTTGAGTTTGTGCTGTACCATAAATGTGCAAGTTTGTGATGATTTTTCAATGTTTGTTGCTCAAATATAATAAAAGATTCTACTCTAGAGGAGTCGCGGGTCAATGCTTCATATTTTTGATGACTTTTTCAATGCGGTGTGGTGCACCTGTAAGAACTCTGTAAATAAAAAAACCAAGCACTCCGGGAGTGCCGACAGAAGTGAAAACTCAATTTATTAATAATTTATTTATCTAGTCGCGTTGGTACATGCATATATGCACACACTATAGCTGCGTATCGTAACGGGGAGTAGCGAGTCCAAATTTATCTCATATAAAAAATTGCGTACCGCGCTAAAAGAAGTTTTTCCTTCAAAAATTGACCGGGATCGACGTAAAGATGATGATGATGAAAAATAAATCTACACTGAAAGAGTCCTAATTGATTACACAGCATTATTTAATAAGACCTGTAGATGACCGGAATCAACGTTAGATGATGATGATGATTATGGTCGCGAGTCCAGAGATTTTATCTCATCTAAAAATATGCGTACCGCGCTAAAAGAAGTTTTTCCTTCAAAAATTGACCGGGATCGACGTAAAGATGATGATGATAAAAAATAATTCTACACTGAAAGAGTCCTAATTGATTACACAGCATTATTTAATAAGACCTGTAGATGACCGGAATCAAGGTTTGATGATGATGATGATTATGGTCGCGAGTCCAGAGATTTTATCTCATCTAAAAATATGCGTACCGCGCTAAAAGAAGTTTTTCCTTCAAAAATTGACCGGGATCGACGTAAAGATGATGATGATAAAAAATAATTCTACACTGAAAGAGTCCTAATTGATTACACAGCATTATTTAATAAGACCTGTAGATGACCGGAATCAACGTTAGATGATGATGATGATTATGGTCGCGAGTCCAGAGATTTTATCTCATCTAAAAATATGCGTACCGCGCTAAAAGAAGTTTTTCCTTCAAAAATTGACCGGGATCGACGTAAAGATGATGATGATAAAAAATTATTCTACACTGAAAGAGTCCTAATTGATTACACAGCATTATTTAATAAGACCTGTAGATGACCGGAATCAACGTTAGATGATGATGATGATTATGGTCGCGAGTCCAGAGATTTTATCTCATCTAAAAATATGCGTACCGCGCTAAAAGAAGTTTTTCCTTCAAAAATTGACCGGGATCGACGTAAAGATGATGATGATAATAAATAATTCTACACTGAAAGAGTCCTAATTGATTACACAGCATTATTTAATAAGACCTGTAGATGACCGGAATCAACGTTAGATGATGATGATGATTATGGTCGCGAGTCCAGAGATTTTATCTCATCTAAAAATATGCGTACCGCGCTAAAAGAAGTTTTTCCTTCAAAAATTGACCGGGATCGACGTAAAGATGATGATGATAATAAATAATTCTACACTGAAAGAGTCCTAATTGATTACACAGCATTATTTAATAAGACCTGTAGATGACCGGAATCAACGTTAGATGATGATGATGATTATGGTCGCGAGTCCAGAGATTTTATCTCATCTAAAAATATGCGTACCGCGCTAAAAGAAGTTTTTCCTTCAAAAATTGACCGGGATCGACGTAAAGATGATGATGATAAATTATCTCATCTAAAAATATGCGTACCGCGCTAATTCAAAAATTGACCGGGATCGACGTAAAGATGATGATGATGTCTTACGCTTTTTCGTCTTACGCTTTTTCGATCAGGACACGTGACCTGACGCGAGTTTAAGATTTTATACCCATTACAGAAAGTGCTCAACGCCGCTAAAGAAGTTTTCACTTCAAAAAACCTGCTAACGGTGCACTTGCTGACTAAGGTCCGTATTCCAGAACGTTTCTCAATACTCGATCGACGCTTGAGACTAGATTTTGCCTTATAAAATCTACTCTCAAGTGTTTCTTGAGTGTTGATAAACGTTCTGGACTACGGCCCTAAGAGACCAGTCAACGACGCAGATTACGGGGTTGGAAGGTCAGACGAGAGGTCCCAACAATGGCGAATATAAAAAGCCAAACGATAGTTAGCTGCTGTTAGCAGTTAAATTATAGTGTACTCCAGTCTCCAAATCCAGTAGGTAGGGTTTGCAAGCAACTGCGAAAACACTTTAGATGACGTAGATTTAATGCTGTGACTGGTATTAGGTACTATGACATTCATGGTTTTGTAGTTTTATATCTGTGTGTCAGTTAAGTGGCTTTCTTAAATGCTCGTGTATAAAAGACTAGCTGATGCCCGCAGCTTCGCCCGCGTGGGGAAGTTTTCCTATTCGACATTTCGTACGGCAACCTAAACTTTTTGAAAATCTAATATAACCTATGTTACTTACAAGGACCGTAGCTTTCTAATTGTGAATTTTTTTTTATAATGGTTACTGAGCCTATACAAACAAACTTACAGAGTCAGAGTCGTTCTATGCGCTCAAATTTCGCCATCTGCATTTTGGTCCCACGTAATAGATGATGAGTGCAAAACACTGAGTCAATGCGGTCACCAATCTGAGGACCAGCCATCGCGAAAGATGGTTAACGCAGTGACCGTTTACAGAACACTGAGGGCCGTATTACAGTACGTTTCTTAGGGCCGTATTCCAGAACGTTTATCAATACTCAAGATACACTTGAGAGTAGTATTAAAAGGCAAAAACTAGCCTCAAGCGTCGATTGAGTATTGAGAAACGTTCTGGAATACGGCTCTTAATACTCAAGAAATGCTTAAGGCTAGTTTTCGCCTTATAATACTACGCTGAAGTAAATATATTGTATGTGAATATGAGTATATTTTGGATTTACGGTTTTAATGAAAACTTTTTAATATTGACTCTGAAGCAGACGGAGTACCCAGTTTACTTTAATTTTCCTTGAGTAAGACCATAAAAAGTGTTCAAAAAGTGTTTCTTGAGTATTTATAAATATTGTGGCACATTTTTTTTACACAGCGCCGTCTAGCCCAAAGTAAGCTAATATAAGCTTGTGTTATGGGATCTAGACAACTGATTTACATTTTTATTTATTTCTAAATACATAGACATACATATGATACATAGGAAACACCCAAACTCCGAAACAAACATTTGTGAATCAAACTCCGAAACAAATATTTGACCCGACCCGGGAATCGAACCCAGGACCTAAGTCGCGGCAGTCGCATGCACTACCACTGCGCCACCGAAGCAGTCAGTATTGAGAAACGTTCTGTAAAACGGCCCTGATTACTTAGCAAGGCTACGAGAGCTCTTGATAAGCCGATCGTTTAATAAAACACAAATTCTCAATGTCAAGAACAGCGTATTCAAGTTCCAAGGCATTATCTATAGATATGTTAAAAATACCAAAGTACTAATTTCAGTACAAAGTACCAACAAACACATGCGTTTGATTTATTTGTGATAATAACATTAGTGATTACAATTCCGATTATAATTAACCATGACTGTGATTGATCGAATTACCCAACTGAAATAATAATCATCACAAATCTACTATTATTTTGATAATGCCGAACTCAAATAGGCACAAATCTCTGATATCCGGATATCAGTTCGTGAAAAAATATTTTTAAACTACCCGCAACCACAAGTGTGGCAAAAATTGAGAAATTGTCAATTTCAAGTGAAATCGATCTTCATTTTACATTTTTTATATAATACTTACTTATCAGTTACCGCTCTATCCCTAAAGGGGTAGGCAGAGGCATTCTCATGAACTCGACAATTGCCGTGGACGTGTTATGGCGACCTGCTATTGAAATTATTGAAGTCATCCTTATATATACTATCACGTTACTGGCAACCGGGACAAACGGCTTAAGGTGCCTTTCGAAGCACACGTCGACGCTCGTAAATCAAAGTGCTACCTAAGTATCGAAGTTGTCACCTCCAGTCATAGCGGAAGATGACTGACAAGGTTTTAGGTTACGAGCGAGCGCTTGGGGTTTCTTTATGTAGGTTTAACGTTAAATATGGTTGAAAATCGAAAACAACAGTCATCTCGTACTTTCTCTAGCTATATCATATATCACATCATAGCAATACCATACCCACAGAGCAAGGAATTTATTTCACACGCAGCCCTACTAGAGGCGCCTTACTCAATACATTTCATACAATCACCGTGTGGCGTCACCCTTTTTCATACGATCAGGGTGCCGAGTATGCTATTTCAATCGTGTCAAAATAGAATCGACATCGTCGCTCAATAGAAAGTCACCGGTACAGTTTTGACAGATTTTCGTAGTCTACTAATACAATCGCACCCCAATAGACTTCTATCTATTGATGAATGCTACTAACGAAGTTTGGGTGTTTTCTAGTATAATATGTATTTAGATACAATTTTGAAAAGCAAATAGGATGTTAACTTTAATATGTATTTATTTGAAAAATAAAATAAATGTTGTAATTATTTTTTTTTATCTGACGTATTACCCGTGGTCCCACTATCAGTTTCATTTAGGCTATAAGGTTTTAAGTGAGAATAGTCAAAAAAAATATTAAATATTATTGATATGTAGTTATGTGTTCTGAAAGCAATACGTGACGCACCGTGAACGTATAATAGGTACAGTACAGTAAACGAACTTCGATATACCCTTGGTATGAACTAACCTTTACAAAATGAACTATGTCACCGGTCAACCTTGTTACCTATGCAAAATTAATATCATCCAGGTGCTAGGGTTTCCGTAGTTAACACATATTTGAAATAACATAAAGTTATTATGTTCAGGTGAGCGAAAACAACCAAGGCGTAATTATGATTCACTCGTTAATAAATAACAACCGAGATTGATCTTTCAATGTAGAGATTAAACCAATGAATGAGTTTGTTTTTCTAAGTTTGTTACATATGGTATTCACTATGAAAGGATTTTGGTAAACTACAACTTCCACCAGGGGCTCAAGTCTACTACTGACAAGCCGTCGAATAGAACCAGAATCGCTGTTTTGCTGTCAAAATGTTAGTAGACAATCAAAAATGCAAGTGACTAGCGGCCACTAGCGCGGTACGTGTTAGTGGAACTCATCGGCTGATTGTATTAGTAGACTACGAAAAAAAGTCAATATTGTACCGGTGGCTTTATATTGAGCGACGATTACGATTCTTTTCTGACGCGATTGAAATAATAGACTTGGCCGCCAGGAACTGATGTTATGGGATTAGTCGTGAGCGAAACGCCTATAGCTTGTCAATTGATATAAAATTGTTTGGACTGAAATATGGATAGTAGTTATATAATATGACGATTTTTAGCACGAACTACGTTTACCTCCGTACAACTTTGTTTACCTCTTTCCACCAAAGCCGTGGCGGTCTAGTTGTTTTAAGCCTTGAATTTGAATCTCGACCATTTACTACTGAATTGAATCCACTTCTACGGCAATTAGCAAATTAATCAGCCCATTAGGATGTAAAACTTCACTCCAAATTTATGTCTTTGTCATTTTACTTTAACTTAACCGATTGAACGACTTTTTATTTATAGGCACCGTTTCAAACACGTAATCAGGGTGACGTTTTCACTTCGCCGAAGACAGGTAAAATTCGATGAAAATGAAATTCAATGTCGAGACCTGAACACTCACAGTAGGACTACGCTGTATTGCCAAAGGTTGTGCAAAGCCTCATGAGCGCAAATTTAAAAATTTCCTCGAGGGAAATTCCGAAACGCGACTATTCAAAGATACTGTTGTCGACATACCCGATTATGGTAGCAGAGTAAGCAATCGACAGTCACATAAGTTAAAAACCGATTTTCACTTAGTTCTGACCCACAGTGTTCAGTAAGATCCACCATAGAATGATGACCAAGAAAAGATCGCGGAGAGGTTTGCATGCGGAAGGCGGAAGAAAGCTAGGCCATGTTTGTGTGTTTTGATAATACTCGTAATTGAGACACGTCTACATATAGCAGTGTACTATGATGGTTTGATTTGATAGATGTAACCGGGAATAACGGTCAGTTGACAATATTGAAGTTTTTAATGACTTCACACAACTTTCATGATGCTATATTACCTAAATAAAAAAGAAAAACATTACTTACATGATATCAGCTTGAATCCTGCGTGGCGACTGAATATAAAGTGATTATACCGACCATAGATAACGCCTGATACTGATAATATTCATTCCGATGTACGATATCGAAACATTGATACAGCGCCGGGTGCGGTGAGGTAATAATATATTATAAGTTTTAATCTACATGTTAAGCTACAGAAACATGAAAAATACATGTTAAGAGGCCATCAAGCAAGTTAATTATTTGTTACTGTTGACGCCCGCAGCTTCGCCCGCGTGGAGAAGTTTTCCCGTTCCCGTTTCCCACAGGAACTTGTTCCCGGGATAAAAAGTAGCTTATGTGTTATTCTGATGTATAAGCTATATTATTGTAAAGTTTCATTAAAATCCATTCAGCAGTTTTTACGTGAAAGTGTTTAACAAACATCCATACAAACATTCGCGTTTATAATATTATATTCAGATTAAGATATATCTTAAGTATAGATAGATGAGTGGAGTACAATCATAATCGTCGCAATAGATTCTTATAGTACTATTAATTATTCTGTTCATGTTCTGTTCTAATAGTAAACATAGCAATGTAATGCAATGCAATAAACGCAAAAATTAACGCATTAAGTTTATAGTTCAAAATTCATTGTAATGCGATGTAACAATGTAGTTTTTTTTTAGTGTAGTCTTAGTCGATTCTTTGTCGACTGGGGAAGGTCACTCAATTTTGAAGGTAATTCAACACTATGGGATCAGTTGTGTCTCTTCAGTAGTCGACAGAGAAAGGGTGTGGGTAGTGGCTAAATGAAACAGTTTGCTTTAACGGCATCGAACTATTTATTGCCCTCATCCGGGTAAGCTTCATTAATAAAATTTTAATAATTACATTCTTACAGGGTATTAGTATTTTAACAGGGCATCCAGTAAATCAAGCTGTGTTTGAAAACAGTTGAAATCTACAAATACTATTAATGTGCAACATACTCGCTGTGTCGCTAGCTACCTATTACCCACCTTCAATCCTTGTTGATGAGGGTACAACACAAGGGTCCCTGTGAATGGAAATTAATAGTAAGTTGAAAGGGAGTTCTCTGCGCCTGAATGTTAATGAAACATACTGACACCTTTTCTTTTGTTGTGTGGAGGAACGGGTGGAGTTGTTCCTCCGACACAAAAGGAGGATCCTCCAACCGGGCAAGGTGATCACGCCTGGCGGGCCGCGGCCCAACGGTTGATGTTGGGCTGTTGTATATATCATTCTTCAGCGTGAGAACTCTCATAGCGCGATGTAGGATTCTTAGTTTCAATGTAGTTCGACAGCTTTACGCTAGGTGGCGCTGGTCGCAACAGTTGCATTCGGTTGCATCAGCGCCGTGCCTGCGCCGCCGCCTCCTACTGCAATCTAATTTCTTCCCTGCATCTCGGGCACGCGGATGGACTTCCAAGAGTCTAACATTCTATCATACATATTTCTACAAAACCATTTCATTGAACCCTGCCCTGAATGTACTTTCTTTAATTTCTAATATACATATTATTGTTGTATTTAAATTGTCTCATCGCTTAATATATCTCTCAAACTCTCATCTTCCTAATTTACTTAACTTGTTAACAGTCTGTGTTACTGCTTGTTCTTATAACAACATATTATCCATTTTTAGAGGTGCAGATCTTAGATCACCAATATCATAATCATACGAGACATAGTTCCAATTGGATATGTGTCTAAGGCGAGGGGTCCGCCGGCATACAGTTGGTCATACACTTTTTCTCATGTATTTATACCTGGAAAGGTACCTCCTTAGGTATCTGATATAGACTTAAAAATTCCTGGCTTTCATATCCCATAGAGGCGTCTTGGCTAGGAGATAGGTACTACTGCTTTAATTGGGACAATGCCAGACTTTTAAAATGTTAAAATTTATTTACGTCATATATAAATAAAATGTAAGTACAGATTAAATTTTAGCAGTAAAATGTGCCTTAAAAATCATGTTCAATAATGTCAAAATATATTTCGAATTATAGGAAATATATTCGATAGTTAGGTTTTACGAAGGATCTAGTTTAAAACAGAATAGTTGTCTCTAAAGGGATATAGTCGGTCAAGGTAAAAAAAAGCCAATGAAGGAACATACAACTTTAATTATAACCTTGTCGGCCTTTGTGACAATCAACGTTAATTATTAAACCCATTTACACACTCGCGCGAGCCACGAGACGAGCTGCGAGGCAAGCCGCGAGTATACACAGTATTATAGTACACTTTTTTTCGAGCACGCGGCTCGTCTCGCAGCTCTTCTCGTGGCTCGTGCGAGAGTGTAAATGGGGTATATAATAATATTACTGCGTCATGTGAGCTAAGTTTAAAACGCGTGCAAATAAATTAAATAGGTGTACTTAACATTCTGTTTCAACTTTGAGGTGCGACCATTGCCGTGTTGAAACGAATAGGCGAGATGTCGACCCGCTATGGAATTTTTGAAGCCGCTCTTTTGACTTTAAGCTTAGATTAACGACTTTTAACTGTTGCCAATAACATTTTACGGTCCATGTCGGTACCAAGGGTTAAGTGCCTTGATGGAAGATATAAATAATATATATATAGTAGGAGAGTATATTCATACCGCCGACGAAAACTCGAGCGTAATTAAAAAAAAATGAATGAAACGCCTGCTAAGATAATGATGACAAACCACCTACACGTAAATATCTCGTAGTCACAGTAGGCGCTTCACTCATAATTTACACACTGGATTTATGTTTACTTTCTTACATTTTACATAGTACCGTGGCCTAGATTAAACTAATATATTGCTTGTCCTATAGGATCTAGACAACTGATAAACATACATATATGTATAAACATTGTTTAAACATTCATACCAAGATTTGTTTTGTTAGGTATATGTATATATACCTAATACATTAAAACTGCGAAACAATCTTTTGGGAACACATACCTAAACATTCATTTCGATCCGAGATTCGAATCCGGAATCTTGGCAACACTAGTTATTATAGGAAACCACTGCGGCACCGAGGAGCACGGAGGCAGTTATTAGTGGGAAATAGATATATCAATGTGAATTATAAGCGAGAACCATAACACAATTGCTGAATCAATATTTTAAGATCAGTGCCATCTATCGAGTTACTTGTAAATTCGATATCAATGAAAAGTATTCTTAGATTATAACCATTTTATAAATTAATGCGATGGCTCCACTCAATCTTTAGATAAAATTTTAAAGCAATTAGTATGCTAACTTTTTAACTCGGATCGCGTAGCCGGACAATCTGTCCTCTCTGACTACCCCGTCAGGGATACAGCGTGAACATAGAGATATCTAAAAAAAAATATAAAAAAAAATAAAAAAGTAAAAAACTCAAACTTACCATCTAGTAGGTTATGGCTTGACAGTTACCTAATAAGTTCATTGCTATCAGATTTGCTAAGTAGCTCAATATTGATATGGCCAACAGAATATTGTAAAGAATTTTAGCTTGTTTCTGTACTACGGGTCTGGTAGCACCGTTGACTTAGAGCATTGCCCTGGTTAGGAAAAGGGGCAAGGGTTACGGGTTCTAATCCCATTCTAAACCATGTTTCCTTATTCACTTAAATGAAGAAATATATTAAAGAGTTGGTGTACTTACTTTATTATCCATATCCATTTATAAAAAACAGCTGTGAGATTTCTTGCAAAATTCTTACTCACAAGCTCCTGTTGCTTTGCGAATCTGGCAGTCAATGTAAATGTAGAATCATCCAAAATGACTTCCATAAGTGTTACTGTGTGACCTAAATGAATAAAGACTAAGTTGATGGCCGTGGCTCGGCCAGCGGCGCAATGAAGCGTTCCCGTTCCTGCTTCCCACAGGAACTTGTTCCCGCGAACAAGAATTAGCCTATGTCTTTTCTCGGGTTCTCTCTTAGTTTCATATTTCATTTGAATCGGGATATATTCGTATTGACTTTGGCGAGAAAGCGCGACAAACAAACATAAAATAGAATAGAAATATATTCTCGCAATAAAAAGTGTGTAAGCTATATTATTGTAAAGTTGCATCAAAATCCATTCAGTAGATTTGGCGTGAATGAGTAGCAAATATTCCTTCTTACAAACTTTCGCGTTTATAAATTATTAGGATTGTACACCAATTAATACTTAGATGAAAATGGAATACAGGTTTTTTAAATGTACAATGGGCGGCCTTATTGCTAAGTGCAATTTCTTACAGGCAACCTTTACACAGAGTTACTTCCGCATTTATAATATTATAGTAGGGATTTTGCAAGGAAATGTGACTTATGATTAAACTAGCTGACCCGCCCGACTTCGCTCGTGACATACTTCGATCGGCACACATTTAATCCCATCGTTTATTAATTTCACAATAATGTATGAACATTTTCCAAATTAGTTGATTACTTCTCCGCTCTCCAGTACCTACGCCCGCACGGCTCAGTCTAATTATGGTAACACGAAATTAATGTCTTTACGCATTATTTTGATTTTGCTATATCTCCTAAGATATTCATTCATAAAATTATTATACTCATATCGCATCGATAAGCAGCCTTTTTGTTGAAATATACCAGACGGTATTTTTTTCTGACATCTCCAACAAATAAATAAATAAATATTGTGGGACACTTTTCACACAGCGCCATCAAGCCCAAAGTAAGCTAATATTAGCTTGTGTTATGGGATCTAGATAACTGATAAACATACTTATATATTTCTAAATACATACATATTATAGATAAATAACACCCAGACACAGAATAAACCATCGTGCTCATCACACAAAGTTTTATTCTGGGTGGGAATCGAACCCACGACCTCTTGCGTAGCAGTCGGATGCACTCCCACCGCGCCACAGAGGCAGTCAAGTGTCAAATATCGTTATAATTTAGTCATATATACAATAACCTAACAAATTATACATAAAAACCTTCCATATGAATCACCAAATAACTGCATTAAAATTCGTTGGATAGTTATAAATATCTAAGCATTAATAGGGACTATTGACAGACATTGGGAAGCGACTTTGTTTTATAATGGGTAATATGTAGTAATGATGATTATATTACCGCTACAATCTTTAGTGTCCAATGTAGGCGTAAAAAGAATCTGATCAATGTCAAACAAGTTCGCGACTTTTGCAAAGAACCTTGATACAGATTCCATGTTTTTTACAAACAAGACTTCCAAAACAATCTGATATGATTTCCGCACACCCAGATAACCTCGCATTCGACTGCATTTGCTGCAGGTCTATAAAGCTGTTTTGTAACTACATTTTTTACCCGTTTTATTTTTAACTGTATTGTGCAACGTACCTAAGTAGGTAGGTATTTAGTTTTATGTTGAGACAGTTTCCTTTTTCATTTTTTTTGACGACGACCAGCTGTCTAAGTCTACTATTGACAAGTCGTAGAATAGAACCAGAATCCCTGTTTTTAGCTGTCAAAATATGAATATAGACTACCAGCAATGCAAATTAAGAGCTACTTACAGGCGCTACACGTGTTAATAACATTTTATCGGCCGGCCGATAGAATTCTATTGGAGCGCAACGTTGATTTTGGTTAAATCGTCCTAGGTAATTTTTTTTCTGTCGGCTCTCTATTGAGCGACGATTTCTATTCTCTTCTGACGCGATTGAATTAGAAGACTTGGCCCCCAGCCCCCAGTTAATCCGATATCGTTAAAATCATTGCATTGTGTTTTTACAAGATGGCCGTAGAAGAACGACGCTATAATTGTGAATTTAAAACTAAAATAAAATGTTTGAAGTGTGTTCAACCTTTTATAGAATTGTAGAAAAGGGTTAAAACTTTAGTTTACACTTCAATTTCTATTTATATCCGTGTAATGTAAAAAATATAGTCTCTAACCTTTAAGTCGAGGTCTAACCTTGTTTAATAAAGTATTTTTAAAGACCAAGGCTCGTTTATATAACATTACCAGTCTCTGATACACACTTGCTCTTATAGACTTTACTGCCTTTTTCAACAGGTAGGTGACGTAAATGATGATGATGATGGATTAGATAAAAAAGTATTTTTTTATACCACTGAGGTGGCAGACAAGCATACGGCCCACCTGATGGAAAGTGGTCACTGTAGCCTGTGGACGTTTGCAACACCAGAGGTGCAGCACTAGCGCTGCCGACCCTTTATAAACCTTCTAAGATCCCTTTTGAAGAACCCCATGCTGTAGACGCTCTGGAAAACCCAGGCAGGGAGTGTGAGGGTGAACACGCTGTCTATGGCGAGCAGTGCGATGATAGAAGGTAGCCGTGGGCATCATGTCAAACAACTCCTCAGAGCACAGACCGTTGTACAGGCGATAGAACACGCATAAGGAGGCAAAGACTCCTGAAGGTATATGATATGATATTTAGTAAGGGTGGAATCCTGCCACCTGGACAATGAAAAGCAATTAATAGTGTGTGCTTAAGATCGCACGGCAGAAGTGAAAACTTCATAGGCAATCGCAATCAATTGAAATAAACTTACAGAGTATGAATTGAATATATTATACACAGCGACACAAGCAGCTGATTGTCTTTCTCGCTCGGGTACACTCGGCGTTCCCGAGTTCACCCAATCGAGACTTTCACCTCAGAGCGCGACGGATCAGCCTAACTTACTACCGACGGAAAAATCTGTGTGCGGTGCGCCAAAAGAAGTTTTGACTTTAAAAACCTCACGGTGCTACTACAGACCTACCTATATGTGATATGTGACCAGAAAACTTAGTATACCCTCGAAAGAAAATCCTTCGAATCCTGACCAGCTTTAGTCGCCAACTCAGGCAAGTAGTAGTCCATTAATTACGTGAGGTGTTCTAGGGGGGGAGGGGATCAAATCTTTCCAAATCTCAATTAGGGGGGAGGGGGTGTCTTGACAAATATCACATAATTATTTTTCTTGGAGAAAACGGTGTAAAATTGCGTGAAAAATTATTTTTCTAAAAAAAATATGGCGTAATCTGAGTAAATAGTATTTATCGTATTCGTTCAAACTTCGCTGCTCGACCAAAGTCGCGGGCGTAAAGAACCGAATAACAGCGCCGCTCGGACAGGTTCTCTTTGTTATCAATTATCCAACATGTTTACAGGCCAAATAGAAGTTTTGAAGAATCGCGCGTGAGATTAGGGGAGAAGGGAGGGAGTTGAGGAAAATCTTACGATATCTCACCAAGGGAGGAGGGGGGAACGAAAAATTCTCAAAAACACCTCACGTAATTAATGGACGCCCCTCAACTACTTGTAGTTTCGTGGTCAATTCATGTTTTTATCTCCCCTGGGCCTGACTCTGTTAGGGAGACAATTACTCCAAACCGTCAGAATCACCCCAAACTCATGAAAATTACCTTTACCGCTTCCTCTTTGCTCATATTACTTGCTTATAAAACAAGGTGGCCGAATTCCATGCACTCCTACTGACCTTACCATAACCATACCTGCAGCGCTCTTAATTCTACCATCAGACTGCTCCTTTAGCACTGGACATTCTACTGCCACATAGAAGAACGTGTCCCCGAATTACCCCGACTAGCGATATATGGAACTTATCCCATTACGATCATAATGCCTCTTAGTAAACCAGGATCTAAAACAATGTCCAAGACCAGAAAAGTTACACAGAGCTTGAACCAGGTGAAGTCCCAGGAGAAGTTAGAATGTCTTGGACCCCGCAATCTCTGGACGTCATTATCGCCTGGACTTCCCATCGGTCGGATGGGCGTAAATTAATTAATACTAAAAAAGAGACCCAAACTGGATACAAATATTTTTATATCATAACGCACTATCGAGGAAGTGGGTAATTTTATTATTACTTATTTTATATAATGAAATAAAATTATTTAATAACAAGCAACCAAAAGACCCGGTCTTCAGAACAAGGTTAATGAAATTAAGGCACTAAAACTATTATAATACTTTTTTATTTATTTTTTTATTATTGAACAACAACTTAATTAAAATTATTTAAATTGCATCGAACTGATATATCCGGCAGTTCTAGGATGTAAATATCGCTGTTGTGAAAAGTAGACGCTTTAATTTATTTATATTTTCCATAAATTTACATCAATATTTGCCGTCATAAAATGCATAAAAGTAAATTCAAAGCTGTGGAGATGCGAACACTTCGAAAATTGTGCTGCGTAACGTTGGACGACCGAATACGTTACGAAGTGATACGCAATATGGCAGGTTTTAATGAAAGTGTCAGCATTAAACTGGATAATAAATAACATAGGAAAAATTCTAACTCCGATACAAACATTTGAGGATCACACAAATATTTGTTCCAACCCAAAAATCCGAATCGCCATTTAGGCAGTCAAGGGTAGATGACGCACCTTGCACATCAATTGATTTATTTGCTACCTTGATTTTGTAAAAACAAGACTGATTAAGGCTAGTTAAGTTGCATGCGTTTCAATCTACTCCGTTAATAGCTGCACAATTAACCTTCACATTAGATTTCGTGAGAGTTTTTGATAACTAGTTGACGCCCGCGGCGCCGCACGCGTGGTGAAGTTTTCCCGTTCCCGTCTCACAGGAACTTGTTTCTGGGATAAAAAGTTGCCCATGTGTTGTTCTGATGTGTAACCTATATTATTGTTAAGTTTCATCAAAATCCATTTAGTAGATTTTGCGTGAAAGAGTAACAAACATCCATTACTACAAATTTTCACGTTTATAATATTAGTAGGAAGTAGGATTACAAATTAAACGACATTCGCGTCTTTGTTTTGGGTGAAAGATGTAAGAGTCCCACCAAGATCTCTGGGGCCCAAGCGACCTCGTCTGCTAGCGGTGCACCAGCTGACTAACAGACGAGGCAACGACGCAGGCGCTCTGAAGGCCATTACTTTGCCCGTTGATCTTGAAGATTTGATCCCTGTACTAGTATTTGTTTTTTGGCGCCACCTACCGACCAACGACCGTACTACAAAAAAAAACGAACTGAAGATTATGCAAGAACACAGATGTGTCGCAGAGTTGTCATCGTTTTTGCCTATTTCATTTGCTCTCTGAGATGTCTAATAAATTTTGTTCCTCTGGTTTTTGTAGTCTTGTCTTTTTCGTGTCTATCAAAGTTTATATTTTATATTTATTTGTCTACATCATAATTTATTTTTAACTACACGATGCAATATGCCTGCTGACATAGCTTTCATTCTAATACATGATACATATTGAAGATCTGATGATGACCAGGTAAGTGCTTATTGGTTATCAGTAACAGAAATAGTAAGGATGACCTAGCTTTCAACATTTATCTAATTGGGCACTCGTGATACTACATGGTACATTCTGAAGGTCTGATGATGACCAGGTAAGTGCTTATTGGTTATCAGTAACAGAAATAGTAAGGATGACCTAGCTTTCAACATTTATCTAATTGAGCACTGGTGCCACTACATGGTACATTCTGAAGGTCTGATGATGACCAGGTAAGTGGATATTGGTTCTCAGTAACAGAAATAGTTAGGGTTATTAGCAAAATAAACAATAAGCTATGAATAATCACCTTTATTTTCTTTATCACTGTCAAGCAATTATTACAATTATAATTATTGATTAATTGTATAATAATGACAAAATCTCAAACTCTTCCCGTTAAAAGTCACTGAAATTTAAATATCGTGAACAGGTCGGTTGGTCATTTATTGGGATAAGTGTTGGTGAATGTGGCGCATGTAGGCTTTCTTCTTGAACTACGCACATATTTTCGTCTTCTGGTTTTTGTAAGTAATGCACCTTTTTCCGGTCTTTCTTGTTCTTTATTGCCTGTAAAATATATGGCGGATTTCTAATTGCCATATTTCGACTGTGCCGCGAATCCGAAAGTTCTGGCAAAATACAATTTAAATAAAATGTACATAATTTTATTTTCATTTTATGTTCAAAAAAATCATCATCGTCTCTAATTGTTTCTGTTTTCAGAGGCTTTGACTCATTAAACCATACTCCAAATAAACATTTTGCTTTCCGAGCTTGAACTTGGTAATACCAATTGTGGGTTTTATTAACCTGCAAAATGCCCGAGTTATCTTTAACCCAAAAACCCCCTTTACTTTTTTTTGAGCTATGGCTTCGTCTAGTCCTATCTTGTGCGCTGAGATGGGACATTTCACCTCTACTATCGCGTCTTCCCCAATAAGCCCATCTGGAGTAGCTCCTAAATATGGAATCTCGGGATCTATAAAAAGTCCGCATGGTCTAATTTCAACATCGTTTTGTATAGATAGCTGATCTAGCGCTTTTTTTTCGTGTTCTCTTCCATGCTGTATAGGCGCAGCATCTATATTTATTTTGTAGAGCAGTTGTTTGACTACGCTGGCGCAACTAGTATCAGGCCTCATTTTAATAACTCTTCCAAAGTTTGAAGCCGTCAACAAAGAGCGCCGAAGTTCGAGCCATTCACTTGACTCGCTCTGCAAAATTGTTTGTCTTTCAATTTGTCTTCTTTCTTCCTCACTTTTATCTTAGTTCGATAGAAAATTCTCCTTCATTTGTTCTAGCATCGCATCACTCACATCGGGCCTTATGGTTTGTTGTCCATAATCTTTATTTACGGCACCATGTGTCTGTCGTTTTTTGTAATAAATATGTTTTAACAAATTTCTTTTTCTGCGATACTTGTTATCTAAGGTGCCCATTTTGCCCTTAGGACTTTGCCCGACAATTTTTTTATACAATATGGAAACAGGTTTAATTTTAGTATTAAAATTAACTGCAGACGCTGAACATCGAGTTTGGTATCCACGCCTGCACGAATAATTCATTCTTTTACCTCCCACAAATTAGGCTACCACGCTATGAAAACTTTCCACGATGTTGCATTTTCGTATTGCATAAGCACTGGTGAGTTCTTGGGTTTTGATTTTTATTAAGGTCTTGCGTACATATGCTACAGTATTTATTTTTAATGCCATGAAACAAAATCTTTTTTGTGTGTCTTCCAATTATGGCAGCAGCTCCTGACATTGCTGAGTATTTCTTTTTGTAAGACCTCTTACTCCAGCATCCGTCTACAACCACATCGGTATCCCATCTTTGCTGACGTTACCTTTTTCTAAAGCAATTCTTTTCTTCTTCAGCAGCATCATTCATGGATTTGCTAAGTGCTTTGTCCCAGGCATTGGAAGCAATGTCGTGGCGTTTTTGGTATACAGGTTAAGACATCACGGGCAAGTCAAATGCTGATAACAGTTCCTCTAATTGCGAATACCCTATACCAACTGAAACGGCGCCCGCGACCGCTGCTGTATTAATATCTAAGTCGCCAGTGACATTACAAAGAGAAAACTTCTCTTTACACATCAAACATTCTACTGTAAACTTAGAAGCAAGTCCAACAGGTTTCTCACCTATAAGTTTCAAACTTTGTATACCACAGTTAAAAGCACCATGGCCGCCTATTTCTTGTATTTTGGAAAAGAAGTAAGCTATCTATAATTCGTCTTCCAGATATATTTTTTGTTTCTGCTTGTGATTCTTGTTCTTCAATAATCAAATCTGGTAAATCTTCTTCATCTTCTTCAACCTAAAACAAACATTTTAACAATACAGTGTCAAATAAAATTAGCTAGGGAAACTATCGAACATATACCGCAGTGTAAGCATACACAATAAGTTACCGGCATAATTTGCTCTGCCCCCTTATCAACTGCCATACTAGACAGATTCGGAGTTTTGCTGGTTTCTTAATTGCCTGAAAAATAATAACTTAAATGAGCTAAAGTAATATTTTTTGCTATTACAGTTTCGGGATAATAGCCATATTTACACCGCAAAAAAACCGAAAAGGTATTTTAACTTGGTTTTTTTAAACAAGATTATTTTTCCGGTGACCTTAGTTTCCATGACCTCTTTCAAATGTATCCAAACACGCTGGTACTACGTAGCGCCGTCACTGAGATTCTATACCCACCTTCATAGTCCACCATCAGGTAGGTGACATCATCAGTCACCAAGGTCTCCATGAGACCTTTCAAATGAATCCTATCACGATGGTTCTACATAGTGCCGTCACTGAGATCGTATACCTTTCTAGTCCACCATCAGGTAGGTGACATCATTTGTCACCAAGGTCTCCATGAGACCTTTCGAATGAGTCCAAACACGCTGGTTCTACGTAGCGCCGTTACTGTGTTCATATACCCACCTTTGTAGTCCAACATCAGGTAGGTGACATTATTAGTCACCAAGGTCACTATGAGACCTTTCGAATGAGTCCAAACACGCTGGTTCTACGAAGCGTCGGCACTGGGTTCGTATACCCACCTTCGTAGTCCACCATCAGGTAGGTGACATCATCAGTCACCAAGGTCTCCATCCTCCGTCATTCGAAATTATTATATTTGTACTATTTACAACAAGATTTCATTCATAAAACATTCAAAACGTGGACTTTTAGATTTTATTTGGAAAAAATAACGCGCGTATGCACCCGTCACAAGAGTCATCGAGAGACTGAAGTAACGCGTCCCGAGTACGCGTCACAGGCCTTAGCGGGGGTGCTTCAAGCGGGGTGTTGGTGAGGTTTCGGGTTTTTATTCATAATTTAAAAATATTAAAAGAAATAAGAAAAAAATAAACAATACAAACTGTGAAATACGTCAGTACATATTTTTTGATACAAAATTCATGCCTAGCTATTTAGCCGTTATAGAGAAAATTTACAATTTAGGTTGAAAAAGGACCTATTTAATAAGATTTTTTATCAAATTTTTGGGAAGTTTATTAAAATTTTAAACAATACATTGTATTTGTGATGACCTTAAATATACCATATATTTTTTATAAGGGAAACGCACAAACGGATTCATCACGACGTTAGTTGGCTTCAGCATTTCATGAAATTTATTTTGTCCCTCTACACCTTGCAAATTAAGTGAATATCTTACGAGTTACCGTAAATCACTACATATTATAAAACAAAGTCGTTTTTCGCTGTCTGTCCCTATGTATGCTTAGATCTTTAAAACTACGCAACGAATTTTGATGCAGTTTTTTTAAATAGGTAGAGTGATTCATAGGGAAGGTTTTAATGTATAATTTGTTAAGTTTTTGTTTACATTAACTTAATTATAACGATATATGTTGGGGGCGTCAAAAATGAGCCACCTGGGAGCTTTAAACGAAAACGCTGCCTAAACTCTTTGAGATATAACAAAATAATGTACTGAGGAATTGTATATCTAATATAGGTCTACAAAAAAGTCCGCGACGGTATATGACTATCTCTTAAGTATAACATACTATATCCATTATATTAAAAAAACAGCAATTATAAAGCGGTAGTTTAAAGGCTATTTACACAAATACATTATTTATCCTTCTCATTTTTAATTTGTTAGTTGGCTTCAGCATTATATGAAGATTATTTTGGCCCTTTACACAATTCAAATTAAATGAATATCTTTGGAGATATAGCAAAATCAAAAAAATATCGTCAATTTGACCGGGTCGTGTGGGCACGGTGCCACGGGGTTTGAAGTATGTCACGGGCGAAGCTGGGCGCGTCATCTAGTTGAAAATAAAAGGCAAAAAAAATAATTTCGTGTAACCATAATTCGACCGGGCCGTGCGGGCGTAGGTAGGTACTGGAGAGCGGAGAAGTAATCAATGAATTTGGAAAATGTTCATACATTATTGTGAATGTAAAATTAATAAACAACGGAATTAAATGGGTGCCACGGTGTTCTAAGTATGTCCCGGGCGTAGCCGGGCGGGACAGCTAGTTAAATATAAAAACAACACTTATGTACAAAAGCGTATAACATTCAAGGGCATCAAAACTTTTCAACAAACTGACAAAAACATAATTATGACTAGCCTGACCTAGCTCAATATCGGCGTAGTTTACTCAATTTTGTGATAGGTAAAATCAGGTAAAACGTATTATTCTGTTAATGACTTTTTAAATGATACTTAAGTAGTCTTTAATTTGTAATTAGGATAATTTGGATTTGACGTCCTATTTTTTTTATCATATTTGACATTTTTTCGGACATTAAGATAATGTAAAAATTATTGTACTAGGTATAATTTACAATCTGGATTATTAGAGCAAATTTGATATGATTTATGGATGACACCATGATATTAATACCTATTGATTATTTATTGGAAGATTTCATTATAATTCTCATTTTATATTAGTACAGCTTCGCCCGTGGAATATTTCGACCTCCCGTCGCACCTATTTAACACAGTCGCTTATTAATTCTACAATGATGCATAAAATTTTTCCCGATTTGTCGACATTTATGACTACTAATCTGCTCCCCAGTGTAGTAGCGTAATGATATATAGCCTATAGCCTTCCTCGATAAATGGGCTATCTAACACAAAAAGAATTTTTCAAATCCGACCAGTAGTTCCTGAGATTAGCGCGTTCAACCAACCAAACAAACAAACTCTTCAGCTTTATAATAATACTCGTAGTATAGATAAGAATTATATTATCTGTGATATTAGGTAATAGTCTGGATCTGATATGATTGAGTGATTCATCAGTAATAATTATCCAGTAAAGCAATTGCAATAGTAATGCTTTACTTGATAATTATTACTGTGAATCCTGGATGTTTATTTATGTTGTTATTGTCATGTCATTGGAGACTATCCATCCTACTATAGCTCGACCTCGTATGTCTATAGACTCAGCATGGAAGAATAAAACTAAATCTAATTTAAAAACAAATTTAAGAAAATATTTGTTGGAGTCTCAGGGGAAGCTGGATAGTGTAAATGTGGACATCTCAATAATTTGAGTTTCAGTTTGCTGTACTTGATTGTATTATCTTTACTAATATTATAAAGCTGACGAGTTTGTTTGTTTGTTTGGTTGAACGCGAATCTCAGGATTTGTTGGTCAGATTTGAAAAATTCTTTTTGTGTTAGATAGCCCATTTATCGAGGAAGGCTATAGGCTATATATCATTACGCTACTACACTGGCGAGCAAAGCAGTAGTCATAAATGTCGACAAATCGGGCAAATTTTTATGCACCATTGTAAAATTTATAAGCGATGGGATTAAATAGGTGCGACGAAGGTCGAAACATTCCACGCGCGAAGCTGTGGGGTCATCTAGTTAGTTTAACTCTGTCTGTAATTAGTGTAGTTGTGTTATTTTTTACAATTTAAGTGGAATGTCGCATCATATCTGTATTTGTGTATCTGGTGAGTGAATTTGTGGATAGGTTATAGACCCTTAGTATATGTGATATATTTTCGCAATATTGTGTTTTTGTGTTTTTTGCCCGGGATACTGAAGAGCGCGGGCGATTTTGACATCATTTGACATTTTGATGTGTCGCGATGGGTTGCAGCTGAAAACCAGCACCAGCCTACCACCTGGCATAATGCTGAGCTGTTCGCCCAGTTAGTTCAGCAGTGCAATAGATGACAGGAACTGTACTGTACTGGTACTTGTATGTGCGTGTATGTGTTTGTGCGTTTGTTTGCATATGCATATGCACGTCAATATATGATAATATATGTAGATGCTCATGTGTACACAGGAAATGAAACATGTACCTTCTCTCTTTTACTGTTGTGTTGCACCAATAAATGATTCATTCTTTCTTTCTTATTTATTTCTATATAAACCTAATACTGATATTTCACGAAATAATCTATTGATGGATTGATAAACAATAGTTTAAAATTAAAAAATGAACTAAATTCAACACGCTTTACAGCGCAGGTGGCTGCACCTCTGTTGTTGCAAACGTCCATAGGCTACGGTGACCACTTTCCATCATTTGGGTGGGCCTGTTCCGTGGGCCGTACTATAGGTACTTGTCTTTCAGTTCATCATTCAGTGGTATTGGTTCCATCCAGTGGTATAAAAAGAATCCAGTTAATAAGTTAAAATTGTTTTTAATAAATTTAAATTAAGAATAGTGTGATTACAAAAAATTTAAATTTACTGTAACAAATTGTCGAGTGTTTTTTAAGATATTGCCAAATGACGCTTTTATTACAATTAAATTAATTTTATTCATGAATTAAAACTCATTATCTTCAAAAAGATGAAAAAAAAAATTATAGCATTGTCATCGGTCCTTAATAAGTGTACAAAGTTTCAAATCAATCCATTGTTTACGAGTATAAAGGTGTGATGTGAAAATCAATTTCAAAGATACCTACGTTGCAATACAGGTCAAGCTAATAAAAGCGTGTTTAAAATAGCTTACGACCTATTCTCAGATCTACAATTGTAGAGAAGTTTGATAACAAACAAACACGAGAATTTTACAAATAGTAGATTACAAACAGATTAAAATTAAACCCACATGACATCATTAGAATTGTTATTATGTGAATTTTTTGAATTTGGTTTGTCGTCGATTCGGAATTCGAACGAACTAATTATAACTAGTCACTCGCGATATTTAAACCGGAGCGGACGGCCGCCCGGCTCGCTTATCTCGTGATTTCCCGCGCTTTATCACTTTGTTTAGTGTGTGTTTGTTAATTCACATTTTTTATTACAGTGAGTATTTATTTTTAGTAATATAATTTAAGAATTAATTTAGTTAGGTCACGATACGGTTTTAATAATGTTAATGTGAATCTTTTTTTAGAATTAGATATATTCTGAGGCAATAGTTTATGTAAATGTGGGTTTTTAAGTAAGATAAATATTATAAGATACCTTTACCTACCATCATTGTGTGTATCTAGCATGGGCGTACCCAGGATCTGAGCCAGGGGGGGCAACTCAGATTTTTTAACGAAGTTCCTTACGGCAGGCTTGGAGGAGATAGGGATTTAGCTGCGCGACCGAACTGAAAAAAATGTGATAGTAAAACCGTAAGAAAAATTGGGTAGAATAAAAGCGTTAAATGAGACGTGCGCAGGCGCGACAGTCATTTGTTTTGAAAATTGTGTCGATTTTCATTACTGTCTATTTATTTCAGTTAAGTGAACACTAATTTGGAAATTGCAGTAACTTACCTGTGTGGTTTGGGTGGTATGCTGCTCGGCTGAGACGCAAGAGGCCCGAGTTCTAATCCTAGTACAAACGGTGACTTTTTGTATGATTAATTGAATCGTGAACTTGTTAACTTCGTTCCTACCTGGTGTCCCACGACACCACATAAGTTTTTTATAATTTTACCTGTTTTTAACCCTCAACGCAAAAATTTGGGTGTTATAAGTTAGACGTAGATTTCGGTGTGTTAGTGTGTCTGTGTGTGGCATCGTAGCTCTCAAACGGACGGACCGAATTCCATGCGGTTTTTTTCATTTGAAAGCCCGTTTTTTGGTGGTGGTTCTTAGCTATTTTTGGTTAATATCGGCCCAGCTGTGTAAGAGTATCAGCTTTTTTTTTCATAATAATTGAGAACTTTGACCTAATGCAGCAATGAAATTGATCTCCAGAGAACCCGACTCTTCGAAAATTCACAGCAGACATGGTGTTTCGGTTCAATAGTACCTACTTTTTAAGTGTCGTTTCTTAAAATACAAGTATATTTTGAATTTTTTTTTTTTAAATTTTGAAATTTAATTTATTTTATAATTAATATTTTTGTATTTGGCATACTTCAAATCTAAATGTATAGATAAATAAAATTTAAATGTCTGTTGGTAATCCCAAATTGATAGATTTTCATTACAGAATAAAATTTCTTTATTTTGCATAGACCATTTTAACGGCGCTTACACAATGTCATACACTACTATTAAAGATAAATTTAATATTTTTAGAGAGACCACCCCGGTTCGGAACGCGACCCACCTGAGAAGAACCGGCAAGAAACTTAGGAATGCTTTTTTTGATGCCCTATTTACAATTTAATATTATTTCACTTTACCAGCAGATAATTTCTAGGCGTCCTTGTCCTGCAAATAGTCTTTAACAGCGTAATAACCTTTTTCACAAAACTTTTTTTAATTAACAGAAGAAGACAGAAGGTCGAGAGTTTTGCGTTTTATTCCATAGTGATGTAATTTTCTGCACAGCGTTTCATGCTGAACGCAATCAAAAGCTTTGGATAGTTCGCAGAATACACCTAATGCATCTTGCTTGTCTTCAGATTTTGATAAACCAAATACGTTATTTACATAAAAAAAAACAATTTTTAATATGTTTCTCTGTCTGTATGTTCCAGCTAATCTCTGACACAACTGAACCGATTTTAACGGGACTTTCACTGGAACTCTTATAATATGTAGAAGAAGTAACTTACGCTACTTTTATCCAGTTCTTTAGTTTAAACTGCTGTGCGTCCACTAGTAAATAAGAAATACATATAAATTAAAACAGGTATTTTTTATATAATTTATTAAAAGTTAGAAGGTTTAAAAAGGGTCGGCAGCGCGAGTGCTGCACCTCTGGTGTTGCAAACGTCCATAGGCTACGGTGACCACTTTCCATCAGGTGGGCCGAACGCTCGTCTGCCACCTCGGTGGTATTTAAAAAAATACTATGTTTAGTACGCTGGATGACCCGCTGTTCTTACAGAAGCAGGTCCAAGACGGCGGCTTGACCTTAAAATGTCACGCTCGCCTCACCGCCTCAAAAAGCGGGATCCAAAAAACATCCAAAGAAGCTGGATAACCCCCAAACCATTAAGAAAGGCCGCGATGGTAGCCAAACCCTACCGGGAACCCAGGGATTTGCGAGGAGTTACTGGGGGCGCCCGGTGTTAAACTGATAGGTAGAGATCGTGAGTATTTTAGTCGTTTTAAGTTCGGCTCAACGCTGCCAACAAACAGTTAAAAGGGGCGTGCCTCACGATTTTTAAAAGATGTTTATGTATTGCAAATGGCAAAAAGTTATTTTAGTACTATTATCGACAAAAGTAGTTGACGGAATCAAAACCAGGGGGGGGCAGCTGCCCCCCCCCCCCCCTGGTTACGCCCATGGTATCTAGTATAGGTACCTAGATAAGTTACCTAAAGAAGATTTGACACTTAAAATATGAAATTTAACACAAAATACATACCTATGAAATTTAAAGGTACTTTTCCATTCTAATTTTAAAAAGCTGAAGAGTTTGTTTGTTTGAACGCGCTAATTTTGTCCAATCCGAATTAAAAAAAATATTTTGTGTTGGATAGCCCATTTATCGAGGAAGGCTATAGGCACCCAGGAGCGCCAGTGATTACAGATGACAACAAATCGGGCATATTTGCATTTGCATAGATACATTTTTGTAAAAATAATACCTAAGCGACGGGAATAGATGAACGCGATGGGGATTAAAAATAGGTAGGTAGGTATGTCACGGATGAAACCGCGGAGGTCGGCTAGTACTTATGATATAATAATAAAAAATGACGGAAGCACAATTCGAACTGAGGAAATGTTGTCCTTGTGAAATTACGAATTTTTATAAAATAAAATAAATAAATATCCATCACGCCTTATCCCCGAAGGGGTGGCAGAGGCATATTATATGCCCACTTTTCACCGTGTGGATTCCTGTCCCACGTAATAGGTGGTGAGCCCATTGCCGTGTTGAAATAGACAGACGCAGGTTGTGGCTACCTGCTGTTGAAATTTTCAAGCCGCCCATAAGGCCTTCAACCAGGCTTAACGACTGCCATTTTACTGGCTACCGGGACCAACGGCTTAACGTGCCTTCCGAAGCACGGAAACGCTCGCAAATGTAAATGCCACAAAGTGGTCACCCATCCGAGGACCAGCCATAGTGAAAGTTGCGTAACTCAGTGATCGTTTACAGAACACTGAGACCGCGAGGCCACGAGCGCTTCACGAATTTTTATTTGCAGTGTTATTAATATGTAGATTTATAAAAATAACTATCTTCACGTTGTATCCCTGACAGGGTAGTCAGAGAGGACAGATCGACAGGTCATTATTTTATTAAAATTATCAAACGAATATAGCTTAATTTGTCTGCCTCGCATTTGTAAGTGGTAGTCTTACGACTGTCGCTCTGAGGTCCCGGGTTAGAAGTTAGTGTGATCCGCAAATGTTTGTTTGTATGTATTTAGAAATATATAAGTATGTTTATCAGTTGTCTAGATCACATACCACAAGCTTAAATTAGCTTATTTTGGGTTAGATGGCGGTGTAAAGGATATAAACAATGATGACTATCGAGCTAAATTTAAAGGTTTCTTAAGTATTTTTTTAATAGTTGCCATTGAAAAGTGGTTATCCCACTATCGGCTCGCTTAATTGCTAAGTATTTACGCATTTATGACAGTTGGTATCAGTCGTATCGAGCTGTAATATACCATTCTGACATTCCATTGGTTTTATTACATTGGATCAAACTCCGTGCTTCGCAAGGCCGTTGGTCTAGGTTGCCAGTAAAATGGCAGTCGTTAAGCCTGGTTGAGGGCCTTATGGACTTGAAAAAAATCCAAAAACAAAAACGCATACGGTGAAATGTGGGCGTATAGTATGCCTCTGTCTACTACTTCGCGTATAAAGGCATGACAATATGTATGTAAGGATCAAATTAAGTAATAAAATATAATTGCCAATCGTGTGATATTATATCAAATTATTGACCATTTTAAAATCTATACTATATTATGAGGACAGGAATACACACAGTGAAACGTGGGCGTATAATATGCCTCTGCCACCCCTTCATGAATAAGGCGTTATTGATACACACATACAGTCAACAACAAAACAAAAATCAATTTAACATTAATCTTGTAGAAATAACAATTAAAACTATACCTAAATAAAAACTATTTACCTAACTTATTTATCTAAATTTAGACTTGGTCCTCTCGATAGGGTCCCCATGCTGCCGGCGCATTCCCAGGCTGAAAATAGCAATGGAAAGAATTTGCGCGTGTAAGCTAACTGCACGAAGATTGCCAGTTTCTTCCCTCAGACGCTTACTTAATGCCGGGAAAAGACCATGTGACTTCATGGACCTAGTGTGACCAATGGAATGAATTTATATTGGGCGCCGAGACAGATCGCTGTAAGAGTATCGGTTAAAGTGGCATCCCATACTAGTGCATAATAAACTATTGAGTTTGTTTTCAGTTGTTTGTTCGGTTGAACGCGCTAATCTCTGGAACTACTGGTTTGAATTGAAAAAACATTTTTGTGTTGTATAGCCCATTTAACGAGAAAGGCCCATCATCACGCTACTATGCAGGAAAACAGAGCAATTTTATCGTATCCTAGGCCCCACTCTTTTCCTTGTTTTCATAAATGACTTGTGTGAATTGGGACTTCAAAACGGGAAAATTGTGACTTATGCATTGTGATCGCCAACAAACTATATAGTTTGGCGAAAATTATGAAATAACCTGATGTATTAGAAACTTAAAAAAAAAAAAAAAAAAAAAAGATGATACAGTCTTGCTCTTTAGCGCACAAGATTGGGAACAGACTTTCAAATTTGCACAATCTGGTATGAATCTCGTCAATAAGTGGCTTTCCATTAACTCTCTGTTCCTTAATGTCGAAAAAACAAACTATATACCAATGTCTTTAGCCCCTTCTCCTTCCCCTTCAAAATTTCAGTTTAATTGTTCACTCCTGTCCGAATCTTGATAATGATTGTACTTGTCCCAAACTTCAAAGTAAAGATGATACCAAATACCTAGGAGTCATCATTGATTAGAATCTGACATTCAAACCTCATTTAACCCTATTAGCGTCCAGGATTCGGAAACTTATATACATCTTTAGAAATCTTAGAATAGTCACCGATACAAATGTTATTTTACATCTCTCATATTCGGTAACTTGTAGGTGACCAATTAGCGCTCTAGGGTAATAATGTAGCTAGAAAAGCCCTAGGGCGGCATGTAATAAAAAAAAACCTTCACTCTTTCAAAAAGTTCGCGTACATCTAACCATCATACTGGCAATAGACATCATGCATTCAGCCCAATGACAAAAGAGGTCGCTTCGCTATTCAACCTTGTATTCGTATGAGTATAATAGTCATCAATTTTAAATATCGAACGGCAAAGCTCAATTTCGTTCTTGAAAAAAATATTTAAAAAAAGATGAAAGAAGGCGGGAATAGAAAACTTTAACTTTAAATATTGTTTGTTTTTGGGATTATTTTATAATTACGTGCTAATTAGGAAATTATTTAATTAATTAATTTATTACCTCACAATCAAGATGTAAAGCAGAGTAGTTAGCTCTAGGGTAATAATGGAGCTAGAAAAGCCCTAGGTTTAAGGCGGCAAGTAATTAAAAAGAACTTCACTCTTTCAAAAAGTTCGCGTACATCTAACCATCATGCTGGCAATAGACATCATGCATTCAGCCCAATGACGTCTTTTGGCGCGAAGATGAGCAGTGACGCACGTTTGTCGTATATTATTTTCAAAAACTAGTGTAAAATTCGTGTTTTTGTGTTTAATAATGGTGGAATATTATACATAAAGAGTTCGAAAGTGCATTAGTTAAAGAAAGTGATATATTGCAATGAATAGCGGTGTTGTTTGTGTTAGTGCCAAATTTCCATAGAGAGCTGCAATAAGGGATCCACTGCCTTATTGGGGCACGGACTAGGACCTAGGACTGAGGACTTGACATCGACAAACGACTAGACAGGACTAAAACATAGTAACAAGAAAATAATAAATACTGAAGACTAGGCTGTATGGACTAAGTTTCCTTTGCCTGCCCAAGATGGGCGAAGACAACCAAAAAAAATCAGCCCAATGACAAAAGAGGTTGCTTCGCTATTCAGCCTTGTCTTCGTATGAGTATAATAGTCATCAATTTTAAATATCGAACGGCGAAGCTCAATTACGTTCTTGAAAAAAATAATATTGTTCTCATTTCACTATAAATTTTACCTAATAAAATGTTTTATTCTTGAAATGCCGGTTTCTTTCTACTTAACTCACAATCGAGATGTAAAGCAGAGTAGTTAGCTCGGGTGTAAGCATCAATTGCAAATATCTCGGGCTGCAATTGATGCCTTACAGCCCTTGGCTACTAATCTACCATTAAATACCTATCTCGCTATATGACAGTCTCTCATTACTTATTGTATCTCAGTCTGGGGCGAAGCCGCAAAGACGCTGATTTTTCCAGTATACCGAGCTCAAAGAGCTGTTCTAAAGATAGCTCATTTTCTCCCGTTCCGCTATCCCACTGATCAATTGTATGGAGATTGTAAGGTATTGGCGGTACGTCAATTGTATATTCTCCATACAGTTCTAAGAAATCATTCCGAGATCGGGTACACGCCCCTTAGCCAGTCAAAACGTAGAAATACCAGAATTTGCGCTCCAATTTTGTTTAGAAACAGTTTATCCCATAGAAATTCAATACCACGTACCACCTTTATTTTGTTTAATTTCTATTTAAGCAAGGACTTTGATTTGTAAAGATAACCAGTGTAATTACGTTTCAAGTAGGTACTTCTAGCACACAGCACCGTTAATTTTGTAAGAACATACTTCAAACCCCCGGGGCACCACTCGGGGGTTTGAAGTAGGTACCTACGCCACGGACAAAACCGCGTGTGGTAGTAAATGAATATTTAACAGTGAATGTGAATACCACACCGACCGTTGCAGATAGTCTCGAGAGTCGTCGGAATCTCGATGCCGGGATCCCAATCGAAATAAATATTTTATTCATCCGCAAGTGTTTGCTTCTAAGCTGTGTATAAAATAAGTATGTTAGAAATGTACTAATGTACGTTAATTAGTTGTCTAGAACCTATGCCACAAACAAATTTTTAGCTTAATTTGATTAGATAGCGCTGTGTTAAAACAAACTGCCGTAAGATATTTTGTATTATTTATTTATTAAATTTATTATTGCGAAATATACAATGTTATAATTACTACTATTTTACAATTTTATTTAAAAACAACATCCAATTCTTAATACGTTACTAAGCCAAATTACCTTCCGAATTTCCTTGACGTCAGTCAACAAAAAAGTTAAATTTAAATTTATATGTTTGTTTATATAAAAAAGCTTACTTAACTATAATCCAACTACATAAAAAAATCAAATTAAAGTCTAGAAATAAGTAGGTATAATGTGGGTGGCAGGAAATGCGAAAAACACCTCCCATTAAAATATCTGTTATTGTATAATGCAGCCAGTATTGTAGTGCTGATATATTTGCTGACGGCTGATACAATGAAAGTCCACTATCATAGATCGATAGTGCTATTAATACAATCGGTCAAGGATTCTATTGTTTATTCATCGTAATCTTAGCATAATGAACTGGGGGTCGAGTCTACTATTGACAAGCCGTAGAAAGTACCAGATTCCCTGTTTTTAGCTGTCAAAATGTAAGTAGACTATCAAAAATGCAACTGACTAGCGGCCACTGGCGCGGTACGTGTTAGTAAAACCCATCGGCCGACCGATAGAAGTCTATTGGAGTACGATTGTAAAAGTAGACTAGGAAAAATGTCAAAATTGTATCGGTGGATTTCTATTGAGCGACGATTACGATTCTTTTCTGATGCGATTGAAATAGTAGATTAGGCCCCTAGGTTTACAGATGTACCTACGTTTGTATGCAAGAGTGGGAGTTTTTTTTTTCATTTTTTCCTTTCATTGACTGCCTCTGTGGCGCGGTGGGAGTGTATCCGACTGCAAGAGGTCGGGTTCGATTCCTACCTAGGATAAAACTTTGTGTGATGATCACGATGGTTTATTCTGTGTCTGGGTGTAATTTATCTATAATATGTATGTATTTAGAAATATATAAGAATGTTTATCAGTTATCTGGTTACTATAGCACAAGCTCTGCTTAGTTTGGAATCAGATGACGTTGTGTGAGTTGTCCCAACGATAATTACTTATTAAAAAAAAAAATTGAACGCACTTTCGGTCGCATTCATAATTTCATAAGGTTTTAGATGTGATTTGTTTTTTTTTATTTGCACCGTTGTCAGAGTCGTAGACGTTTGCCTTGGAGATCTGGATGAGACCAGTTCTCACACAAAGCCAGAGAAGATGTAATCATAGGTACATAGGAATGGGTATAACCAATTGTTGATATGAAAGAATTTTGGTGATATGAAAACCTTATAACAAATACCTCGTATTTAATGAGTAAAACAGATTCACGAGCGTTTTCATGTTTCGGAAGGCCTAACGGGCCTTACGGGACGTAGTCGTTGGTCCCGGTTGCCAGTAAAAAATCCAAGTTAAAGGCCCATTGGGCGGCTTGAAAAATCACAACACCAGATTGCCACAACCTGCGCTCGTCCATTTCAACACAGCAAATAAAATGTAATTAAAATTAATACGAAACTTCATGAAAGGACAAACGACAAAACGGCCATCATATTAGTTAAAAGTTCTAGTATAGGTTCCCTTGACATGTACCATGAAGAAACATACCCCCTTAACGTGTAATGGTCAGACAGAAACAGCGGCATATTAAAAATATTTTAGTTATTTAAATATTTATATCAATGTCAAATCATTTTGGAACCACTTAGAATGTTTGTTTGCCTTGAAAAAAGTATAAAAAAAAATGCCAGTTGATTCTGAGGTTTTTACCTACATCTTTTTATTACGGTTATTTTTGACTGTGATTAAAGTTTAAGGTTGCGTCACTCGACCTACCTGCAATTTCACCCTTCCCTTTAGTTTGAATGTTTCATGTAGGAATTATTGTAATTTGTTTGGTACTTTAAGCCTTAAAAGTCGACAATCCAAAGTTACAGAACAGATTTGTGAATGAAAGTTTGCATGTTTGTTTTTATTTATGTATGTCAAGCTAGTTGATGCCCGCAGTTTCCCACAGGAACTTGTTCGTTGGATATAAAGTAGCATATTATGCTATTTTTTATCCAACGAACAAGTAAATGTCCTAAATGTATAACCTACATTACTGTATGGATGAGTGGATGGACGCAAAACTACCAAATGGATTTTAATGAAACTATTAAAATCCCGAATCCCGGGGATGAAGAGTAGAAGCGTGCACGTCGCCATCCCTGCCAGCTACGGCTGCAATTCTACTCCAACACAAGCACCGCAGGGCGAATTACGAGTATGTTAGGGCGTGCCCCCGAGGCGACGCGCACCAGTTCGTCCCCGCTGGTGCAAAAATGTTTGTGCCAGAGCGGCGTAGTGGACCGCCACCCTACACGCGACACGACGGCGGCGGCGGGAAGTGGAGGACGGAGTGCAGGGTAGCTGCGTGGAATGTTAGGGGAGGAATGGCAGATAAGATGAATGAGTTGATGGATGTTATGAATGAGAGAAAGTTAGATGTAGTGTGCTTGACAGAGACCAAGCGCAAGGGCAGCGAAGTCTTGGAGCTCCCGGGTGGGATGCTCGCGCTTTGGTCTGGAGTACCAGAGAGCGAGCATGGCAGTCGGGGGGTTGAAATTTTGCTGTCCTCACGATTGGCCTCCGGTATGTATGAGTACAAACTGGTAGGTCCTAGAATCGTCTGGATCCGTGTAAAACTTGGTTTGACGAAGATTTTCCTGGTAGCTGCTTACGCGTCAGTATCTTCGTCGAACGCAAGTGAGCTACAGGACTTCTAGGAGAGTATGAGAGAAGCTCTAAATGTTAAAGAAGGAAATGAAAGACTTATAGTATGTGGAGACTTGAATGGATGGGTGGGTACCGCTCGCGATGGTTTTGAGTCGGTACTCGGGAAGGGTGAACGACGCTGGCAAGCTTATACTGGCCTTTCGTAAGGAAAAGGATTTGTTTGTGGCGAACACAATGTTCAACCACAAACAAATACATATGTATACGAGGAGATGTAAGTCAAAGAGAAGCATGATAGATCTATTCTTAATGGATAGTCGGCTCCGTAAACAGGTGATGGACACAAGGGTTTATCGAGGCGCTGAGCTGTGATCAGACCACTACCTAGTTATAACTAGGATTAGGGGTCTGTTCGCGGGTTGGCGTCATCGTACCGAGTGTCCTGAACCTTAGCCGACTTATAGCATAAAAAGCTGGAAGCTGCAGGATGCATCCATTAGAGATAAATATAAAGGAAGGGTAGCCGAAATTTCAGCTTGGCGACGTCAATGTTAGTAGTGAGAATGTGGAAAGTGTATGGCAGAACCTTAGGGATAGTATGGTAAATGCCGCCGTGGAAGTGTGTGGAGAAACGAAAAGAGGCAGTAGTAATAAGCGTGATGCATGGTGGAATGAGGAAGTGAAAGAAGCAGTTCGAATGAAGAAGATAGCATGGTTAGACTACTTAGCCTCGCGGAATGATTTTAATATGAAAGAGAGATACAAGCTGCAAAGTTAACACGAAGGCACTGATAGAAGAAGCTCGTGAAAAGTGCAGAATGAAAGCGGATGAAAGGTTGTCGTCCAATTTCCGGGATAATGCCAAGCTCTTCTGGAAAGAGCTAGGCAAGACCCGGAGTTGTTCGGCAATCTGCAGTATGAATAAAGTGCTTAGTGTTAACAATGACGTCCTAACAGACCAAACTGACGTCCTGCAGATTCGATCCTCCAGATCCCGATGTCATTGAAGTAATTAGTATGAAAGAAATTGAACAAGCGATAAGAAGTATGAAATTTGGTAAGGCTGCGGGAAAAGACACAGTTACTGCTGAGATGATCAAGTACGGTGGGTCACGCGTCTGGGACACACTATGTCTGTTATGCAACTTGTGCTGGCGGACGGGTGAGGTCCCAGATGACTGGCGAATAGCAGTTGTAGTACCTATTTACAAAGGGAAAGGCTCGCGCCTAAACTGCTCCCGCTACAGGGCGATCAGCTTGGTCAGCTTAGCTCGTAAGGTGTATGCAAAGGTTATAACGGCAAGAATGCAAGAAAAGGAGGAAAGGAAAGGTATTTATGGGAGGCTCAATGCGGATTCCGACGTAGAAGAGGTTGCATGGATCAAGTGTTTTCTCTCCGCATGATCGCGGAGATGTTTCTGGCTATTAGCTAGGTTTTCTGCGCTTTTGTGGATCTGGAGAAAGCATTTGATAATGTTGTGAGAAAAACTCTGTGGGACTTGCTGCCCGGATATGGTGTGGACGGCTCGTTACTGCGGGCAATACAGTCGCTTTATATGGACTGTAAGGCTTGCGTGCGAGTAGGGGGGGACGTGTCACCTCTTTTTGATGTTTGTACAGGCGTCAAACAGGGTTGTGTCATGTCCGCCTGGCTGTTCATAGTGTATCTGGACAGTTGCCTGCAGAAGTTGAAAGATTGTGATGTGGGTGTGAATTTGGGTGACTTTAAAGTAAACTGTCTGCTGTACGCTGATGATGCAGTGCTCATGGCCTCATCAGAAGCCGACCTTCAGGCATTAGTCACTAATATGAAAGAGGAGTGTGAAAGTAAGGGTCTTCGCTTGACTGCAAGTAAAACTAAGGTTCTAGTATTTGAAAGAGATGACGTAAGAACCAAATGCGAGATTAGGGTAAACCAGGAACGACTAGAGCAAGTGAATGTAATTGTGTATTTAGGAAGTATGTTTAGCGCGGATGGAAGATATGAGTCGGATGTAGAACGGCGAGTAGCTGCCGGAAACAGAGTTAGCGGTGCTTTGTCCCAATTAGTAAAGCGACAAAGCATCCTAAAAGATGCACAACTGGCGATTCATAACGCAGTGCTAGTGCCAACTTTGCTTTACGGTAGCGAAACCTGGGTATGTCAGCAGATGCATGAAAGTAAATTAAATGCTGTGAAGATGCGATCACTTCGAAAATTGTGCGGCGTTACTTTGGCCGACTGAATATGTAACGAAGTGATACGCAATATGGCAGGTGCGAATGAAACTCAGCGTTAAGCTGGAAAAGGGCGTGCTCCGTTGGTTTGGACACGTCCAACGAATGAGTGAGGAACGATTGACGAAGTATATATTTTGCGCGAAAGTAGAGGGTAGAAGAAGCCAGGGTGGGCCGAGACTTACATATGAAGACCACGTGAGCAGATTGCTCAAAACCGGAAAGGTCAAAAGTACTCGGATACCCAGACGTGCGTGTATGAAGCGATTGATGAATCTAGAAGAAGCGAAAGAAGTATGCATGGATCGCGAAGCCTGGCGATCTGTCCTCTCTTAATTAATTTCAACTCGTTATGTCGACGGACGGACGGTCGGACAGAGGGATTTTTTTTTATTTTTTGAAATACACCATCATCATCATCCGAGCGTCTGTCCCAGTTGCGTCTCGCGACGCCCGGGGTCCGACGCTCAGGGCAAAAACAAGGTCCTTGGTCCCATGACCAGGGCGAAACCCATATTGACACTCCGAGAGAGTACACTCCTGCCGGATCCGAGAGTCTATAATCCTCTCGAAGATCTTCATGGTGTGGGACATCACCTTAATACCGCGGTAGCTCCCGCACTCCTGCACTGACCCCTTACCTTTGAAGACTGAAGTAATAATACTCAGTCTCCATTGGTTTGGGATCTCCCGCTGAGGAGTATGCGGTTAAAAAGGTTTACTAAGATGCCCACACCGCGAGGACCCATCGCCTTCCAGGCTTCGATGGGGACTCCATCGGGTCCGACAGCTTTCCGATTCTTCATGCGGCGAAGCGCAGTCAGGACTTCTCCAGGCGTTACCGGTAGTTCATAGTGTATCTGGACAGTTGCCTGCAGAAGTTGAAAGATTTTAATATGGGTGTGAATTTGGGTGACTTTACAGTAAACTGTCTGCTGTACGCTGATGATGCGGTGCTCATGGCCTCATCAGAAGCCGACCTTCAGGCATTAGTCACTAATATGAAAGAGGAGTGTGAAAGTAAGGGTCTTCGCTTGACTGCAAGTAAAACTAAGGTTCTAGTATTTGAAAGAGATGACGTAAGAACCAAATGCGAGATTAGGGTAAACCAGGAACGACTAGAGCAAGTGAATGTAATTGTGTATTTAGGAAGTATGTTTAGCGCGGATGGAAGATATGAGTCGGATGTAGAACGGCGAGTAGCTGCCGGAAACAGAGTTAGCGGTGCTTTGTCCCAATTAGTAAAGCGACAAAGCATCCTAAAAGATGCACAACTGGCGATTCATAACGCAGTGCTAGTGCCAACTTTGCTTTACGGTAGCGAAACCTGGGTATGTCAGCAGATGCATGAAAGTAAATTAAATGCTGTGAAGATGCGATCACTTCGAAAATTGTGCGGCGTTACTTTGGCCGACTGAATATGTAACGAAGTGATACGCAATATGGCAGGTGCGAATGAAACTCAGCGTTAAGCTGGAATAGGGCGTGCTCCGTTGGTTTGGACACGTCCAACGAATGAGTGAGGAACGATTGACGAAGTATATATTTTGCGCGAAAGTAGAGGGTAGAAGAAGCCAGGGTGGGCCGAGACTTACATATGAAGACCACGTGAGCAGATTGCTCAAAACCGGAAAGGTCAAAAGTACTCGGATACCCAGACGTGCGTGTATGAAGCGATTGATGAATCTCGAAGAAGCGAAAGAAGTATGCATGGATCGCGAATCCTGGCGATCTGTCCTCTCTTAATTAATTTCAACTCGTTATGTCGACGGACGGACGGTCGGACAGAGGGATTTTTTTTTATTTTTTGAAATACACCATCATCATCATCCGAGCGTCTGTCCCAGTTGCGTCTCGCGACGCCCGGGGTCCGACGCTCAGGGCAAAAACAAGGTCCGTGGTCCCATGACCAGGGTGAAACCCATATTGACACTCCGAGAGAGTACACTCCTGCCGGATCCGAGAGTCTATAATCCTCTCGAAGATCTTCATGGTGTGGGACATCACCTTAATACCGCGGTAGCTCCCGCACTCCTGCACTGACCCCTTACCTTTGAAGACTGGAGTAATAATACTCAGTCTCCATTGGTTTGGGATCTCCCGCTGAGGAGTATGCGGTTAAAAAGGTTTACTAAGATGCCCACACCGCGAGGACCCATCGCCTTCCAGGCTTCGATGGGGACTCCATCGGGTCCGACAGCTTTCCGATTCTTCATGCGGCGAAGCGCAGTCAGGAGTTCTCCAGGCGTTACCGGTAGCACTAGTCCCTGATTCGGAGGGAGGTCCTTTCGGTCAATTTTTGAAATACACCATATTAAAAAAAAACCAGTATGTTACAGTTCTTAGAATTACATAATTATGATTTGGATCTTCATATTTCGCCTACTTTGTTCTTCGGCAAGCAAATATTTATAATAAATTTACATAATAATCAATGACCAGAAACTAGCACAAACAAAATAAAAACTAAAAATACAAATGTCCCGAAATTAGTCTCGAAAGACTGGTCATCATCCTTGGCAAAACAAATAAATCAAATGTCAATACTATCATTATTCATGTCAATACTATAGTTATTAAAAAAATAAATAAATTTATCTATAGCTATATGTCAAATACGATGATGACAAAGTGATCCTATAAGGGTGAGATACAGAACACTAAAAAGACCTCTATCTAATTAATAAATATGAATGTTAAAATAAATATGAATAAAAAGGGAAACTATTGAATAAAATGAAATAAATGATAAGGCGATAATTGTTGATAGCTACTGTTATATTTATTGATAAATACGATATTTAATTTATATAAAGTTTATCAGAAGTTCATGCAATAGTGAGATAAGATATACATAGGGAGAATTGTTTTGTAACTTACTATATTATAGGTAGTGTGGTAACATATCATAAGTTTTATCGACTTCTCACAATTTCCCAATCGGCTGTTTTTTTTAATAATTATAAATAAATAAATATCCATCACGCCTTATCCCCGAAGGGGTAGCAGAGGCATATTATATCCCCACTTTTCACCGTGTGGATTCCTGTCCCACGTAATAGGTGGTGAGCCCGTTGCCGTGTTGAAATAGACAGACGCAGGTTGTGGCTACCTGCTGTTGAATTTTTTTAAGCCGCCCATAAGGCCTTCAACCAGGCTTAACGACTGCCATTTTACTGGCAACCGGGACCAACGGCTTAACCTGCCTTCCGAAGCACGGAAACGCTCGCAAATGTAAATGCCACAAAGTGGTCACCCATCCGAGGACCAGCCATAGTGAAAGTTGCGTAACTCAGTGATCGTTTACAGAAAGAACACTGAGACCGCGGGGCCACGAGCGCTTCAACATTGAGATCGCGGGGCCACGAGCGCTTCATATTTCATCAATCATTCTTATAATTATAGTAAGATTTTTACCACCTAGTTTTATGTAGACTTCTGCCGACTAGTTTAATGCAGACTTCTACCGACTAGTTTTATACAGACTTCTACCGACTAGTTTTATGCAGACTTCTACCGACTAGTTTAATGCTTCTTTCAGACTTCTACTACCACTAATTATTCTGTGCTTCTACACAGTAAGTAGTAAACAGTGTTACAAAAGTAAATACTGCTTCTACTTTAGGTGTTAACAAGAGCAAATGACCTTGACTGATCTACTTTTAAGTTTAAAAAAAAATAACTTCTACAAATTAGCCGTCGGTAATGTGTACTAAGTGTTTTAAGGTTGTACCTGTAAATGGAGACAAATTGCACACTGTGCAGCTTTCCTTACAGTAAGTATCGAAGGCGCGACGCATCCTTATTGTAAAATCACCAAATCCAATTATTTAACCCCCGACCCAATAGCTAATTTCATAGTTAGCACATTTTACAATAGTATAACTCCCATTGGAGGTGATCCATTACCGTTCTTCTACATAAGACGGGCGTGGACTATCTGCAGTAGGGGTCCCATTACCTATTAGATTAAAATTCTCAAAGGGCCCCTGCGTGTTGGACCTATTTTTTTTTATACTACGATATGGCAAACAAGTTTACGGATCACCTGGTGTTAAGGGGTTACCGTCGCCTATAGACACTTCCAATATTAAGATTAACACTGCAAGTGCGTTGCCATCCAGTCATGCTTTATCTCGAAGGGTAGGCAGAGGCATACTATACGCTCACATTTCACAGTATACATTTTTGTCCCACGTAACAATATTGGATATTTATTTGTGGAAAAGAACTAGAATTACGTATTATGTAGATTTTCCATATTAATTTCAATAGAGTGGGAAATTTCAGTTAAGTGTACAAACCTGACCGCGGCCACCATGAGATGACCGAGGTCAAACTTTCACCACATTCAATATCGATTTATACGAATACCACATAATTTATCTATACTAATATATAAAGCTGAAGCGTTTGTTTGTTTGTTTGGTTGAACGCGATAATCTCAGGAATTGAAAAATTATATTGATGTTGGATAATCGATTTATCGAGGAAGGCTATAGGCTATATAACATCACGCTATTACCCAGGAGAACGGAGCAATAATCATATTTGTCAATAAATTAGACAAAATTTCATAAATTTTTGTATTTTTTTTTTTATGAAGTTCATGCGTCCGGCATTTAAAGTAAGAGATATTTAAGCCGCGGGGGTATATTTATTATGTACGAAGACCACATGAGTAGATTGCTCAAAACGGAAATATGAAAGATACCCATACGTGCATGTATCAAACGATAAATGAATCTGCAAGAAGCGTAAGAAGTATGCATGGATCGTGAAGCCTAGCGATCTGTCCTCTATGTTAATTTTCACCAACCAGACTTATCGACACGTGGCCACAAAACGATTGTATGTGTGGTAACTTTAGTTTTCACCATTTTCCAATAAATGTCGTTCTTTTAACGGAAGGTAGCAATAGCAGGTAATTTTTCTTTCAATTTCATCAATAAACACCATTGAAATTATTTAATTTGTAATAATTCAAAGTCCAAATATTAGCTGAGCTCGCTAATAAGGGGTTTAATACCCATAGCCGTCATTTAGGTCCCAATATTCTACCCTGAGGAACCCCATATACTTACTACTAGTAAAAACATGATATCCGGGTCGAATACCTACAAGTTGTACATACGTATACATGTTCACCTTATCTCCTGACCTCATTTATCTCCTATCTTAAAAACAGAGCCATACAATTCTCCGTGAATACATTTTAAGGTTATTCGCCTCACTGTGATATCTATTGATAATATTTAAAAGCATTGTATTGGTAATATCATAGAGTGACATTTATTTGTTGTATAGAAACTTGTAATATTTAAATTATTGAAACTCAAATCTATTGTGGGTTTTTGACTTATAGATTTTAGTGAAATATCAATCATATAAGCTTTATATGAACAAACAGACAGATACATAGATATACTGACCAATTTCAAAGAGTACCATGGATTTATAGCCAGGTTCTTTACTCTTTACTTATTGCTTCGCGAATCTGGCAGTAAATGTAAATGTAGAAGCAATTATCTTGACGTTCATAAATGTTACTTTGTGACCCTTAGTGAACTACATGAATTAATATATTTTCATTTTGACTGCCTCGGTGGCGTAAGTGGTTCGATTCCCGAGTCGGAATAAATATTTGTGTGATTCACAGATGTTTATTTCGCAGTTTGGGTTTTTCCTATGTATGTATTTAGAAATATATAAGTAAAGTGAATGTAAGTACAAAATTGTTTCGCGTGAACGAGTACCTAGGATTTAAAATATGAATATATAAGTATGTTTATAAGTATGTTTATAAGTTGTTTAGATCCCATAGCACAGCTTAAAGCTTAGTTTGGGCTAGATGGCGCTGTGTGACAAGTGTACCGCAATAATATTATTATTTCATTTTATAAAAGGTTAAACGTGTAACACCCCACGACGAGTTCCGACGAGTGTTAAAAACTGTGCGAAGTGAAAATAAAATAAAATTACATTAAATTTACTTCAGGCTTCTAATGCAACATGGACCAACTTTTGAAAATGTTTATCAGTTACGCCTTTGTTCTCGAAGGGGTGGCAGAGGTATATTATACGCCCTCATTTCGATTTTGAAACATCTACAAATGTTTCTCTGCATAATGAGCCGCCGACAGAATGTTTCGATTAAAAGTTGATCATCTACAAACATTTTCAACTACAAACGATTCGCCGACAAAAGGATAAGCATATCGACGTCATAACCTTTCTACTATGAACGTTTCGCCGACAGAGCGATTCGTTCTCGAGTGTATCTGTTCTTGACAGAATCTTTCACCAATGAAGTATTCATCTACAGACCTTACCTTGGTATGATTCGTCCTACTAGTGACTAAACGTATGGATTATATGTACGTTTGAAAGGTTAAATGAGAAGTATTTGCAAATTAAAATACCTTTAATAAGGTAATAATAACTACCTGGAATTCAGTTGACGTTTTGACTGGGTTGCACCAGCCTGGTGACAACGGCTGTGTAGACCTTTCTTTAGGAATTAGTCAAGTTTTGTACGTATTACTGTTATTAAGTATACCTAATAATAGTTTTTTGCATCCCACGTAATAGGTAGTAAACGCATCGCCATGTTGAAAAAGACAATCGCAGGTTGTGGTGACCTGCTGCTGATTTTTTTTGAATAGACAACAAGGCTTTCAACTTGGCGTAACGATTGTCATATTACTGGCAACTGGGACCAACGCAACGCTCGTAAATGAAAATGCCACAAAGCAGACCGCTCGATCGAGGACCAGCCATAGTCTAGTAGTCTTGAAAATGATGTAGAAATTTATACGTTCGTAGTACCCTTTGTTCTACAACCTGAATACGAAGAACCATTTAAGCACATTTCTCAAAAAATAAATCATTTTCTTAAAAAGAATACAATTCCCTTAAATTGAGCGACGTATGAATAAATTTAAAATACGAGAGGTATTTTTTTAATGGAGCTCAACTGAAAACAGTAACATAGCAAATGGAAATGATTCAATGGTAGCTATAAAACTAGAATCTAGTAGTCGTCGGGGACTTATATAAACTGTTATTTGTATAGATCAAATGGTATTTTTTTACATTTTTGAGCACCTTCATATAAAATATTACGCATTCTTTGGTTAGCTCACGGTTGCCTATTATATTTATTTTTATTTTATCGTGTTTGTCTTTCTTGGGATTTTTCCTTGATTGTTAAGAATCAGTAGAATAATTTATTGGTTGAAAACATTGTTACAAGTTAGTTCATTACAATTATGTAGGTAAATTACAATTAGTAGTCAAAATTATAAAGATACAGAAGTTAATTAAATAAATTCGTAAAGGCCTTAACGTCAAAACAATAACAATTAATTAAAAATCTAACAATCAGATTTCATTAATATAATTTCTAAATGTTAATGTTACTATTTGTCTTTACATATAACATTTTCCATTGATTGTTATTGTTATTGTACTCGTAGTATTATTAAATAATCTTGTCATCTAAGATTTACCCTTGATTGTTAATTTTATTTTATTAGTATTACATATCTTATTATTTAAGATTTTTACTCACTTGCACATTTGTTAAACTTACAGATCTGAGATATGGTCATTATTTTTGAGTCCTTGTATAATTTTCAAGTAGGAGTTAGATAATTATAACGAAAGAGTGTTGTTTCAATTTAAATCTGAGATATCTGCAGTTTTCTTAATGAATAAATATACAATATATAACAAGAAATTGTAAAGCGCCAAATTGACACTACTCATGACCAGAAGGCTGGTTCCTTTTTTGCACAAAGGCTAGCATTGCCATACAACGTGGCAATGCTGACAGTCTTCTGGAAACGTTAATGACGTATATTAGATTTTTAATTTTTAGTTAGTTTAGTTTAGAATTAATTTATTATAATATTAAACTGTATTTATATTTTTGTTTTATACTTTTAATATTAATTTTTAGTTAGTTTAGTTTAGAATTAATTTATTATAGTATTAAACTGTAGTTTTATACTTTTAATATTAATTTTTAGATGCTAAACCCAAAACTACATAATGTCCTAAGTGCCTAAGTATATTAACTTATTTTTTCTTTGTGACAGATACAACACAACATGTCGACTACTAGTGCAGACGTAAACAAGAACGGAGGCACTTCTACAGTGATGGATAAAGCACCATGGTAAGTGACTCATGAGGACGATCTAAAGTACAGATTAGATGATAGTTACTACCTTCAGTCAGGACTTTGACTAGAAATAAATCATCAACAGTACCAGGGGGCCAAGTCTACTATATCAATCGCTTCAGAAAACAATCGTCATCGTCGCTCATTGGAAAACCACCGGTACAATTTTGACTTTTTTTCGTAGTCTACTTTTACAATCGTACTCCAATAAACTTCTATCGGTCGGCCGATGAGTTCAACTACCACGTACTACACCTCTGGCCGCCAGTCAGTTGCATTTTTTATAGTCTACTAACATTTTGACAACTAAATACAGCGTTTCTGGTTCTATTCTACGGCTTGTCAATAGTAGACTCGGCCCCCTGAGCTGTCGCCCAAACGCGACGCTGCATCTAAATATTCGACACAGTCTCAAAATCGCCGGTTGCGGATACAAAAAGAAGTCGGTATTTCATTTATCCTTTAGAAGTCACTCACTATTATTCGATGTTACAAATTATATCAAAGGTCAAAGCAGGCCACCAATTGATGTCCTTTCAAAATAACTGCAAAGTTTCTAGTGCTTTTACTGCTTCGCGTTCAGAAAATGTTATGTATGTATTGCAGGATGCGAAAGAAGGATACCTGGATCGCGAAGTCTGGCGATTTGTGTTCTCTGACTACCACGTCATGGATACAGCGTGAAGATAGTTAAGTTTTTTGTACCCCAAGAAATTGGAACATTCGGAAATCAGATACGCTAATACGAAATGGTACCCTATAAACCGCTGTCTAAACTTACGTAACTTAAAAGTTTGAAATTTCTCACTTCAACTTGAGTTCTCAAAATTTCAAATTTGTATGGTATACCCCTAAAAAGGGCATTTGACCTCGGTAGCCGAATTAAAATATTCTTTGTAATTGAAATTTTCAACCTAAAAGGGTTTTGTTTTTCCATTATAAGGTGCGCGTTTAATAAGTTTGCCTTTTCGACTACTTAACTTAATTTAGGAAGATGAATATAATTATATTCATTTTCTTCCATGCTGTCTTATAAAAAGAGTCGAGATTTTTTCTTCAGACATTGTTGAACTAGGGCTAGTACCCCGTGGACAACTGTCGCCAACTGATTCCAAACTTTATACGCTTACTTACTTACGCATATGTGTTTCAATTTCTTTACTTTTACCAAATTATCATGTAATTATTATTCAAAAATGCTGATATTATTTTTACTTTACCTGATATAAAACTGATCTTCGACCAAACCTTTACATACCTCAAAAAACCACACAGTTTGGTACTCGTACTAAATAAATTGATTACGTAATGACACAGTTAAGTATTTTTGTGATTTAAACAAGATGATCTCATATTGCTATAACATAATACGTTATTATATACATAAGTAGGTGACCCCACGGCTTCGCTCGTGACATATTTTAACCTCACGTCGCACCTATTGAATCTTGTCGTTCATAAATTCTACACTATTGAAAAAAAAATAGCCTGATTTGTTGACATTTATGATTACTGCTCCGCTTTTCAGGGTAGCAGCGCGAAGATATATGCCTATAGCCTTCCTCGATAAATGGGCTATCCACCACACAAATAGAAATATTCAAATCCGACTAGTAGTTCTTAAGATTATCGTGCTCAACCAAACAAACAAATAAACTATTCAGCGGTATAATACTAGACTAGTATAGATAGGTAAGATAACCGCAATATAATGTCTCCATTAGCCAGTAAACGGCCTTTGTGTTGAGATTTTATGTTGTTCTTAACCTGCACCTTGAACTATACATTATAGAGCTACTTAGGTTATAGAACCATTTAGATAATAGACTAGCTGACTACCGCGGCTTAGCCCATGGCGTACTTCGAATCCCGTGTCACCTATTTAATTTTATTATTTATCTATCTATCACGCCTTATCCCCGAAGAGGTGGCAGAGGCATATTATATGCCCACTTTTCACCATGTGTATTCCTTTCCCACGTAATAGGTGGTGAGCCCATTGCCGTGTTGAAATAGAGACTTTGTGGCATTTACATTTGCGAGCGTTTCCGTGCTTCGGTAGGTACGTTAAGCTGTAGGTCTCGGTTGCCAGTGACATCGCAGTCGTTAAGCTAAGTTGAAAGCTTAATGGGTGACTTGAATAATTTCAACAACAGGTCGCCACTATCTGCGCCTATTTAAATTTCAATACGGCAATGGGTACACCACCTGCTGCGTGGACCAAAAATGTTTACGGTGAAATGGGGTATACTTATCCTATTTTGTATACGAGAAACTCAACTCATGAATATTCAATGTACCTACATGATGTTGTAAACCTTTTGGTTGTACAGGACCCTACGTGAGATAAATATTTAGTCAGGGTCGCGAGTGTCGAATATCGATAGGCAACCGTGAGGTGGACTCTGCCGCGAGAGGCCGCGGAATCTGGACTTATCTGAGGGAGGGCCAGGTGATCTTCCACGGATCGGATCTTTTTCCTCTTGCAGTCGTAGTAGGTCCTCCGGCTTGGCGACTGCTTCCACTCCCGGTCCAGACGCAACCATGAGGAGCCTCGGAGTAGCGCTCGGCCAACAGGTAGTATTTATAGTGGTGGAACCGTAAAGGTTCAACCCTAACAAAGGACCCTGGAAGACAGAAGCCTGGGGTAAGAACCTCAGCCGGAAACCTAAAAGGCTTCCAGCCTCTCCTCAGGCCCAGGTTGGCTGGAGAGGCGGGAAGTCTTATATATAGGTTGTAGGTACATAGAATGAAATTTAATAAGGGTTGGTTGGCACACTAGTGAAAATTAAAGCTTTAAACGTATTCCTACCCACTTATAGCTATAGCTGAAAATTAGCGATTGTAATAGATTTTGCAATGATAAAAATAGCTATTAATTGCGGTAATACATGCGCTGAAAAGGAAATAGGTAAGAACACTATAGATAGAATTAGATTTAAACACTCCTTCCTGCAGGAACAAAAGTTAGTAAGGATGATTGGTTATAATTAGAAACTTACCGGGATATTCCGGGTCCAATATTATTACAAATATTTTATAAATGAATATAGTTTTGGAAAGTACTTTGAAGAAGAGCAAATTGTATTTAATTTGCAATTACTTTATTTTATAATTCTATTTTTTGACTATTGTGTGGTAGTACACCGTAGCGTAATTGACAAAAATCTAGGTTGTTCCCGAAACTTCCTGTCAACTGCTTATATAGGGCCCAGGGGTGGGTCAATGTGCGGGGGACGGGACCTCGAACTCCCACTCCACGCTTATACGGAGTAACTTTAATGCCGCATCCGTCCGATAGATGGCGTTAGTCGTATGATGGCGCGGCTCGACCACGCATCATTACAATGTCTTTATGTACACGGTTAATTGTTCTGAGAAAATATACTACTAAAACAGTGATTGAAAGCCTTGGCCTGCTGGCAAAACGCAATAAATACCCGATTATGTCCTAAGTTGCAATAATAATCGTCTGTGTATCCTTAAGAAGTAGATAGGTATATACCTCGATACTTGCATTCTTAAAATATATAGATGGGTACTTATATATTTTAAGCATAATATATACTTCTAACAAATGCATAAATACGTGTATAACGGTGAAATAGTATGCCTTTGTCTACCTCTTCGGGGATAAAGGCGTGACAATATGTATTTATTTATACTTCTTTTTGTGCGTGTATACAATTAAATACATTAGTATCCAACTCTTTTTAGGTAGGTACTTAATAAAGAGTAGTGTTATGAGTGTTTACTCAAAGACGATTATCCAAAGACCGAATTTAAAAATCGCATGAGAATATGTTTTCTATTGTGTGAAACAAAACAGTGCACTTAGCATTGAAACGCTATAGACATGTCTATGGCGTTTGAATGCTAATGTAGTCGAAGTGCAACCTATGAATATAATCAATAATGGTACTAAACTTCATGTAGTATTTTTATAAAATTAGATGGAGGCCGATACACGCCGAAATTTACCGTTGAAACGTCTTTTGTCTTATTTTTTGCCGTTTCTAAATGACATTTCAGTATTAACTGTATTTTCGTCTATGCATCTATTAATCTATTTCGTCATTCATCTATGCATAATCATATAATTGAGAATGCTGCACAGCATTTATAGGACGATATAACCACGTGGCTAAATCGTCCTACCGTCCTATCGGTGGCAAAGTATTGATAATTATAATGTACAAGGATGAATTTATATTAACAATGCAAATTGATTCTTTAACTTGACAGTAATCGTTGTATTAATTGTTGATTGAAGTACATTAAATACATTATATTTTTACTATGTCGATTGAAGTGGGTACGTTGAAGATGAAATAGATTATTCTCTCACTATTCTTGTGTCAATGTCATAAAATTATCATATACACACAAAATAATTATCATAAACGACTTTCTTGCCAGATTCATCTTCTTCAAGGGTAGGCTGCCCTTAAAACCGGCAACTATAATAGCTCTAATTTTGATATGATTTTAAACACAACATTGATTTTGTTTTTGTGTTTGTATAAATTCATTACTATATAATTGGTCAAATATCATGTTAATCAAACTAATGTAATTACTGACGTTTAGAAAAGAGTGGCCATGAGTTTTATTGCCAGGTTCTTCCTCAGGCTCTACCTATAGCTTAGCGAATCTGGCAGTAAATGTAAATGTAGAAGCAATATTCTTGACGTTCATAAGTGTTACTTTGTGACCTAAATGAATAAAGATTTATTATTATTATTATGTCTCTTCTTTTCTCGGGTATCTTCTTTTTTTTTCTTGAAGATACCCGAGCTTTTGGTAGGCTTACATGGAGACATAGGTCCAACACGCAGAGGCCCTTTGAGAATTTTAATCTAATAGAGAATGGGACCCTCACTGCAGATAGTCCACGCTCGCCTTATGTAGAAGAACGGTAATGGACCATCTCCAATGGGAGTTAAACTATTGTACAATATGCTAACTACTATTGGGCTATTGAGTTGGAGGTTAAATGTACTGGGTGACTTGAACAATGGATGAAAACTGCGTCTGCCATTTTAATATAATATCATCAAAATATTGGCAGACGGTGACTTGCCAACTCACTAGATGGGCCCCCTATACAATCGCCATAGGCAAGATAAGCCTGTAAGGCGACAGGAGGCAACACCGGTGTGAGCGGCTTGGGGTGTCGAGCGGTGCGGCGCCGGTTTCACCTTCGCGGGACAGGCCCGGAGCGGGCTTCCCCGTAGTTATGCCCTTGAAAATGACACTTCCACCCCCGAGCATATAGCTATGGCTCCCTCCCTCTAACCGGCCAATTAAGGCAAGCCAGAGTTGAGATTTGCTGCACTCCCGGGAGTAGCACTCTCACTGTTCTCCCGTTAGGCCATTAAATCCTAATTGGTGCAGAAGGGAACAAAACTCTGAGGAATCGGGACCGATGTGTAGCCACGCACATTCAGCTCGCCACAAGCTGCCCTGCGGATGTGAGCTTTTCAATAACTTACTGATACATTTTTTTGTTGGTATCAGAAAGTGGATAACGCAAAAAGCGAATTTACTATGCCCTCATAGGGTTGCGTTAATCCTATAAAAGATAACGACTGTCCTCGAGGGGGATTATTATTATTATTATTATTATTATATATACTCACTTGGCAATTTGGCATTGACCTGGCCATGGATCAGACAAGTTCTTGAGACAGAACATTTTTACGAGCTCCACCCTAGACTGGAGTTGAGTGTAAACGTAAAGCATTACCGACTGACGATTTAGAAAAGGTTGCAGGGACTGACTATGGAAGGTACTGGAACTGGTTTAATTATATTATTACTAGGTGACCCGACCGACTTCTTCCGTGATATACTTCGAACCCCGTGGCACCAATTTAATCCCGTCGTTTATTAATTTCACAATAATGTATGAACATTTTTCAAATTATAGTTGACTAGATGACCCCCACAGCTTCGCCCGTAGAATATTTCGACCCCCCGTCGCACCTATTTAATCCCGTCGCTTATAAATTCTACAATGATGCATGAAAATTTGCCCGATTTGTCGACATTTATGACTACTACTCTGCTCCCAGTGTAGTAGCGTAATGATATATAGCCTATAGCCTTTCTCGATAAATGGTCTATCAAACACAAAAAGAATTTTTCCAATCCCAACAGTAGTTCCTGCGATTAGCGCGTTCAACCGAACAAACAAACAAACTTAAATTAAGGTTACTCGAAATTAATTTCCACGGACGAAGCTGTGGGGAATGGTCATCATCATCATCAATGGTCATCTAGTCAACTATAATTTGGAAATTTGCAGAGTTAGGAGAGGCTGGTAATCTGTCACATAGAATTTAATCTAGTTAAAGTGTAACCTAACTTAAGATCTATTCTGTAATTGTTACTGTGTGAAAGAGGAAAATAAACGTTATTATTATTACTTTCTTCGCGCATTTTTTTCATTTTGCTATTTCTCCTAAGATATTCATTTAATTTGCATGGTGTAAAGGTACAAAATAATCTACATGAAATGCTAATAAAGAATATAATGCATAAGAAATGAAATGAAATAATAAGCATTAATAACGTATTTGTGTAAATAGCCTTCAAATTACCGGGTTATAATTGCTGGTTTTTAAAAGTAATAAAATGGCTATAGAATGTTATCCTTAAGAGATAGACTTTTTGTAGATATATTAGATACCCAATTCCACAATACATTATTTTGTTATATCTCTAAGAGATTAGGCAGCGTTTTCTTTGAAAGCTCCTAGATGGTATTTTTTCCGACACCCCCAACAAATTTCGTTATAACTTTGACAAAATACTTTTCTCCGGTGATTACCCTTACAATCCGGTTTGCAACACGGCAAATAAAATAAGTCCATCAAATTCTATAGCCCTTCTCAGTGTTTCAGAATCGGATGTACAATCGATCCTCTTTCAACTTCGCCCAAACTGCTCTGTAGAATGGGATGGTATTTCTGCACAAATATTCTGCACAAACAATCTCACCAGTTACTTTTACCAGCCATCACTCACATGTGTAACCGTGCCATAGAAACAGTCACCTTCCCCAACGCCTTCAAGAAGGCAATTATTTATCCGATCTATAAGAGTGGAGATAAGGACGTTGTTAATAACTATCGTCCTATAGCAGTACTCTCTACCTTGTCTAAAATCTTAGAAAATGTGCTAAATAATGCACTACAGAACTATCTTGAAAAATATAAACTCTTAGCAAAAAATCAATACGGTTTCCGAAAGCGTATTTCGACAGAAGATGCAGTTCACGACTTAACAAGCGCCATCCTTGAGAACTTAGATAGAAGAGTAAAATCCCTTTGCGTCTTTCTCGACCTTACAAATGCCTTCGATACGGTTTCTATTCCGCATACTATTGGCAAAGATCGATAAGATAGGAGTACGTGGAACATCAAATAATATTTTTAAAGATTATCTGCACTCTAGAAAACAAATCGTTAAAATAGATGAATATAACAAGAAGAAGAGGTACTATGTGACCTTCCCCAGGGAAGTATTCTTGGCCCTACTCTCTTCTAAATATACATTAACGACCTCTGCACAATGTCTCTTCCTTATACACAGATCTATACATACGCAGATAATACTGCAATTCTTGTTTCTGGACCAAACTGGCACTCCGTCAAGGAAAGAACTGAGTATTCCTTGTCAAAAATAATGTTCTGGTTAAATGATAATTTGCTTATCTTAAACCTGACGAAAATCACCTACATACCTTTTGCACTAACTAAAATAGGTAACCCACCGGCATACTTCTCCATCAAAGTCCACAATTGTCCCGTCCAACTCACTAGACTGAGTACGCGCTTAAGCTTCGCAGAAATTAGTTCCACTTGTACCTGCTACCAACTTACTCGGACAAAATTTGCTAAATACTTGGGCGTACAAATTGACAGTGAGAAGATGATGACAAGATGGGACAAACAAATAGATTTAATGAATACCAACACACATACACACACACATACACACACTGACTCCCAAACATACACAAACACACACATTAATTATAGAAATAATTATAATGTTACTTCTTACTATGTAGTGGTCAAATGTATTTATCTTGACTGTGTTTCATGAACTGTGAATCTGAACACTGCTTTCCAAAACACATGCAATAATAGGCTAGTTTGGGAACTAGCATTCAAACAGCAACAAAAATGTATCAACTTTTGCCACTAAAGCATTGTATTTACTATTTGGTTCAATAAATGTATTATTATTATTATTAAACTTATTATTAACTTAGTCAATGTATACAAAACCTTTACAAATCATATATGAAAACATTCCTTATGAAACACTGTATCTATTAAAACATCCGCATCAAAATCTGTTGGTTGCTTGGTTTAAAAGATCTTAGCATACATTGGGACAGACAGCGGTAGGCGACTTTGTTTTAAAATATGTAGTGATGATGAATAATTGGGAGAGCCCTACGTGCAACAGTGGACTGCAATAATCATGCCTATTTTTCTGAATATAAACATCTACAGGGTCATTTGTACACAAGCATTCTGCCATGACTATATAGGGCAGCTAACATCATAAACATAATATTTTTACTGGACTGCTGAATCACAATAGGTACTACGTAGTTCATGGAATCACAGCTAAGTCAAGGGTTAAAAATCTTCAATTTGTCAATTCGTGCGTTTCTTTGGCGCCGCATTAGGATTAAGTAGGTATTGTATTGTGTACCCAATGTAAACATTTTTACTAAGTAGTATTACTACTACCCCAATGTAAACATAAGTAGTAGTAAAAATGTTTACATTGGGTCACACGTGCTACTACTTACAACGTATTTAAAGCTAATACTAACTAAAAAAGTAACTCCAAGGGTACTCCCAATTTAAAAGGTGTAACTTGACATCAGTAACTATAAGTGCGATTACTGCCTACCCTGTTCACTCCTTCTCTAGTATGACCAACTAAGAAGGAGTGTTGAAAATGAATTTTATATATTCTATGGTTATAGCATTGCATAGAAAGTGACAGAGATTTTTGGCAGAAAAATAGCGGACAGCATAAACTTGCTGTGTAAATTATTTTCTAAAGTAAAACTAGTGCAATGTATCTTTGGTTTATGTGTGGGAGTGGTGGTTTCTTGGACATGAATATAAATAACGTAAAATAAATTCTTGTGCTATAGTGAAAGACAGTGATATATATATTATATGCAGTGAATTGTGATTTTCCATACTGCCTCGTAGAATTTACTGAAAAGCATATAGCAACTACTACTATACTGGGAGAAGACTTTCTTGACTTGTTTTCTTAAGACTAAACTTGACTGAAACATAGACGAAGACGTTTTATGTAATAAGAAGATTAAAGAAGAAATGAGAAATAAATAATATTTGGCTAACAGGTCATGTTTACCATATTCTCTGTCTACAATCGTCACAGAATAGGTATATTTTTTTTTTCTATTATTCCTACATTTTCTTTCTCTCTCGTAGAGTCACAAGAGACAAGGTATCTTTTATTGCACTTAATAATGTCTAATTTCACCTTTTATATTGTGAGAACTGTAAAATACTATTTGAAAAAAAAAAGGTTAGTAAGTAGTTTCAATACTTAATGACTCACTTGGTAGTACTTGCTTGTCTTAAATGATACAAATAACTGACTGCCATAGTCAGCGACTTTCCATGTTTACAAAGGAGGGAAGACACGGTACGTTCTTTTTCCAACTTACTCAAATTATTTTCTGATTAATTTCGTTGCGGGTTCCAAGACATGCTAACTTCTCCTGGGACTTCACCGAGTTCGAGCTTAAAAAAAAACTTAACTTAACTATCTTCACGCTGTATCCCTGACGGGGTAGTCAGAGAGGACTAGCTCGGTGTAACTTTCGTGGTCTTGGTCATTGCTGTAGATCCTTGTTTACAGGAGTCACAGTAATGGGAATGCGGATGGGATTAGTCCCAATTGTCATAGCCAGCGGTACTTCTTTTTACCTTGTTACCATTGTCTTATTAATTCGCTCAGAACTAAATAACAATTCATGAATATGTGAAAAATAAATACGAAAACAAAATTCCAAATCTGTTCGGGCATCTTTGAGTAATCAGTAAACATAATTATGAAAATTAAAAAATATTCCGACAAATTGAGTACATCCGTCTGTTTTGAAGTATGTCAAAAAGGCAAAAAAAAAAGAAAAAGAAGAAACAAAAGAATGAGGACAAAACAGCAGAAGAAGAAGAATGTTTACTTCTATTTTATACTTTTAGTTCTTTATAAAAACTTATGTAATGGGCTCCACCGAGGTCTCTCGAACCTCAATTACCAGCGGAGCACATGCGGATTAATAGACAAGGCAACGACGTCCAAATTTACTGCCAGATTGGCAAAGCAATGGGTAGAGCTTCAGAAAGAACCTAGTAATAAAACTCATAACCACTAATTACATTACTTTTATCTATATATTATTTGAACAAATTAAAGTTGACATTAATATCTGTTTGGCAGGTCCAAGATATTGATAATCGCCCAAGTCTAGTATAGATTCTATATAGTTCTTAATTCACGTATAAACCTCATCCAAATTACCCAACCATCGTCTTGTATCGAAGGCAGGAAACCTTCGAATCCGTGTCTCAGTTAGCGCCATTTATCTGTCGGCGCATGCGCTGTTACACAAGCCGCGTGCGCATCTCGATCACGCTTCGTCTATTGACCTTTATACGTGACACTAGTTGACATTGATTTTTGGGTTTATGGTTTGAAGTACAAGGTCATGCAAAGTGCAAAAAAAAATACCCCACAGTATTGTCCCACAATATTCATCCTCATATTATTCCATAGCCAAGTCAGTATCTGTCATTATTATTTGCCTCAACCCTAGATGCTCTTCCTCCCTTATCTCTGTCCACGTGACGTCATAATCTTGTCATCATGTTACCAAAATTTGTGAGCTTAGAATTAATATAAATGTAGTATTCATATTATAAGAATATAGAGATTGTTTTGTTTGTAGTTGACAAACTTTGAAACTACTGAACCGATTTTAGGAATTCGTTTATCATCAGAAAGCGTAGTTATTCAGAAGTCACATAAAGCAATATATTAATTTGTAACTACTACAGGATACGGTACAGTAATAATAAATGTCAAAACAAAACTGATAGATTTTCAGACATTATCGGAAATAGGGACATATATGGATATAACAGATGCTACGGGATTCGAAGTGTATCACAGGCAAAGCCGTGGGGCACAGCTAGTCTACTATATTTGTATACCATTTGTGATACGTATCTATATATGTATTGTTAAATTTTCATGCAGAAGCAACAATGCGTGCTATTGTTAAACTGTATTTTAGACTTCATTTAAATACTATGTCAATAGAGCAAACATTACCGACGCGTACAATGGTAGCCATTTACAAGTCCTGTTTAAACTTTGACCATGTGTAAAGAATATTATGCGTGCGTGATATGATCAGTTACGGAGTAAAGTAGAAGCTAGAAGAATAAATAGAATGCATCAAACAAAAGTCTTTAATTTATAAAAGCAGAAACTGACCTACTGACTAATGCACAGCTGAAACCTTTGGATCATCAAATTTTGTACAATTATTGCATAAATGATGTTGGTGTGCACTAAGAAAGGAAAAGAACTGACACAACGTGATTTTCAATGTATTGTGGAGGTAACTGACATACTGGATTAACACGTCACCACGAACCGGCTCAGTCTGTCCGTCTATCTCTATTATTCAGTAACCAAGAGATCGAGATAAACGGTTTACATTCGATTCGGTACACCATGAATACGTGCATAGGCGATTTTGAAGTTTCTACCACTAGCTGTTTCGGTTTAGAAGTTATCTGATTTCTTAGAAACAATTTTAAAAAGCAATTAGTATGCTAACTTTTTCTAAATTTAAATTTTTAAAGTGGAAACATTTTTCAGTCACGAGCTGGACTCGAACCAGCGTCTTATGGTTCAACGCACCAGACGCGTTACCAACTACACCACCGTGACCTGCTCGTAACTGACGAATTAATCCACCTCTACGTCTTAAGGCGACGTAAGGCGCCATCTACCGGCACTTAGCAAAGTTGCACGGTACGAATGTATAGAATTGCATCTATAATCATTCGATTTGTGATAACATCTGCCTAAACATTAGAAACAATTTTAAAAAGCAATTAGTATGCTTACTTTTTCTAATTTTTTTTAATTTTTTTTTTTTTTAATTTAAATATCTGATTACTTGGCTAAAATAGTAAAGGGCGCGTTACTTGTTTATTTTGGCATCTGGTTTATGTGGGTACAGGAAAAGTTAATTCTATTTTACCATGTTTTGTTTATCTAGCATGTTACCTTAGTAGTTTTATATTTTGATTATTTGTAGTTAGTTCACATGTAATTTAATTATTTAAATAATTATTTAATATGTGAAGTTTTTCTATCCACTGTAAGTTTAAATTAATGGGGGGTGTATTTATCACTATAAACAATAAACGAATCTATGTGGTTTTCTCTTGTAGGTATATCGGGCAGAATTTTGTAATTTAATTAACTAAAAAACTACCACCCGCTTAGCTCTTCCCTGACATTTGGACCAATTTGAATAACATTGTATTTAAAATGTGAATAAGAGAAGAAATCATAATACCTACATTATTTCTTTTTAATTAAATCTTGTTTAACTTTGGGTCGAACTAATAATGGTGTGATCCACAAATGTTTATTTTGAAGTGTTTTTTTTTTCTGTGTAATGTACCTATATGGACGAAGAAGTACTCGTACCTCCTTTATCTCCTTATTAGTGCGCATAATAAGAAATAACTCTCTCTCTCCCCATCTTAGTGTATTCCACACCCTACCACTATTGCCTCTATTGGGGTCCACTTTTGAGACGTTTGAATGGCTTTAATAGAATACTTTTTGAAACGAATCTTAAATTTCAGTTGCAAGAAAGTCTCTTGGTTCTTATTGCACGATAAATGGGCTATCCAACACAAAAATAATCTTACAATTGTAACCGGTATTTCTTGACTATAGCGCGTTCAACCAAACAAACAAGCATACTCTTTAGCTTTATAATATTAATCTAAATTACCACGTTTTCCCAGTGAAAATAAATTAACTTGTAGTACAGTCATAATGTTAATTTAACTTGGCAAATAGTTAGGTATAGGTACAGGATATATATATAATACTTACTAACCGACAACAGAATTTATTCGTATTATTTTGACATATATTAAAGCTGATCGACCACTGCGAACTAAATTAAGTTAGTATATAGCTTAGCCTACACAATAGAGTTTTTGAAACGTCATGTGGGTCCACCCCACCGTAAATTATGAATCTATACTAATATTATAAAGCTGAAGAGTTTGTTTGTTTGTTTGGTTGAACGCGCTAATCTGAGGAACTACTGGTCGAATATGTTTTTTTTTTGTGTTAACCCATTTATCTAGGAAGGCTTTAGGCTATATATCATCTCACTACTACCCTGGAGAGCGGAGCAGTAGTCATAAATGACGACAAATCGGGCAAATTTTTATGCATTATTGTAGAATTTATAAGCGACGGGATTAAATGCTGCGACGGGAGTTCGAAGTATGTCACGGGCGACGCCGGGGGGTCACTCAGTTAAAAATAAAATGATAACATCTTTATTCACGTAGGTTACAAATTCACATATAATAACGTCAAGATTATTGTTCCTACATTTGCTGCCAGATTCGCAAAGAAGAACCTGTGAGACCTGGCAAAAAAACTAATGGCTAACAATTTTGTTTGATTATCAATCACGCCTTATCGGCTTAAGGTCGGTTTCAGTATTCTATCCTTAGTTAAACATAGTTTGCTACCACATATAAACAGTTGAAAATTTAACTTTTCTGACAGTTCAATGTCGTAGGTAAATATTTCTATTTATCTTTATTGAAACCGAAATTTTTATCTAAAGGTACCGCTGGTAACTTTTTTTTTTAATATTTATTTAATGGCCTGGTTACTAAGACCTTTTAGCCAAATCTTATTTTTTATATCATATTTCTTCAATCTTATCTTCTAATTAGTCCTGTCCAGTCAATGTCGTGTCCTCAGGCTACATCCTGGTCCTTGCCCAGTATAATGGTGATTCTTATACTAAGGTTGTCAGTGGACGTTTCGCGGCCACTCTTTTTTAATAGCCAGTTAATTATATTAGTTTTTGTTTTCATAATTATCTTCACGCTGTATCCTCGGATGGGGTAGTCAGATAGGACAGATCGCCAGGCTTCGCGATCCATGCATACTTCTTAATGAAAATCTTTTTTAGTAGTTACCAAAAGTTGAAATCAGTATACAAAATATTCATGAGTTTGTGTGAATTTAGTACAATTTAAATTTCATTTTTCTATTCACTAACATCATCAGGGTGTTAAGGAACCCACCAATATGTTCAGGACCCAAGCAACGTCATCTGCTAGCGGTACACCTGCACTGACCAACGGACGCAGGTGCACAGACATACAAGAGTAAGCAGACCAAACATATTCCTTTGCTTATGGAGCAATACTTCATCCTTTTTACTCTTGCCATTTGTTGTGTAAAGATATCATCGTTATTCCTGTGTATCAACATCTAACTCACACATTGACCGTGAACAGCGCGTAGTCAATTTTTCAACTATAAATAAGCTACAAACTTGTAATGACAACTGACATATTTAAATCAAAGATTTATGTGCCGAAGTGAAAATATTACTTAAAATTATTGTGTTGTTAAATTGTTACAAAAGTAGATTAAAATATACAAAAAAAGGTGTGGTGCATAGAGTGATGTAGTTTCATTATCAAGAAATTACCAGAAATAACTAAGCTAAGCTACCTGTCTATGTGTGTGTAATAGGCTACGCTATTTTCCGGTAACGTTGGGTCTGCTTACTTTCTTATATGTCTAATGTGCGCAGGTGTTGTTACTGGGTTGGGACTTGGGAGGTCAGACAGCAGTCGCTCTCTACAACCATTTTAAAAGCAAAAAAAAAAAGAAAAATGTATTAAACTCCTTTGGCAATCGAATAAAAAACGGTGCAATTAATAAGCACAGGTACTAATATTGATTTGTAAAGGTCATATTATAATAGTTTCAACAATCACATAAACGCATGGCGCACGCACACATCAAACTGTGCTACAAACGCATCATAAATAAGGTGCTGTTACACGCGATTGTTTTCGGTTGTAACTTTATGATCAAATATTGATTTGACTGTTCTTTGAGCGATAAGTTGATACAAACAATGATTAAAGTTTTTTTTTATTTACAACAAAATATATATACTACATAGCTCTGTTTTCTACAATTTCTCCTCTCTCAGGCCTACTGAAATATTTCTTTAGAAATAAGTAGACCTATATACAATGTTTTTTTATAATGTTTTTCCCTTTATAATTGTAGGACATTTTTAAATAAATATTGTAGGACAATTTTTCTTTTTTACACAGCGCCGTCTTGCCCAAATTAAGCTAATATAAGCTTGTGTTATGGGATCTAGACAACTGATATATTTCTAAATACATACATATGGGAAAACCCAACCCAAACTCCGAAACAAACATTTGTGGATCACACAATTATTTGTTCCGACCCGGGAATCGAACCCAGGACCTCAGTCGCGGCAGTCGCATGCACTACCACTGCGCCACCGAGTCAATTGAGCTCTGTATGTACAAAAAAAAAATATTTCAAATATTTATTATAATAAAAAAAATAAAATATTTTGAATAATATACATAAAAATACCTATCTAATCTTAATTAACGAAGTTTGATTGTTTCTTAGATTACTTTGTTTAATTAATTTTACTATTAATTGTTGCTTATGTAAGAAAAACATTTTTTTTTTCTTTTTTGAGATTAGATATTTGAGACTGTTTTAAATCTCAAACACATCTCTAAAATAATTCTTATAATTAAAGTTTAAGTATATTTTAGGATGCATTACTTTGTTACGACATCAGGGGATCAGGACATTAAAGTCGTTGAGACGTTTCATTCAATAACGAGAGAGTTGAATGATTAATGGTCGAAAAATGAGTTCTACTAAAAATCTTTTTCACGATTCGATATTAAAATTTTTATCTTCATTGAAATTAATAATGTCCGCGACGACCGCGTTTCTCGATGTAAACCCCTCTTTAGTTTGTCGCTTCACTAAACACAGGATGCACCGCAGGATACACCTTTGTTGTATATTATGCTGATTTTCGAAACATTTCCTCTAATTACAATGCTAGTGCACCACGCCACAACTCGTCTAATAGTGAAAGTGAAGCCGTCTTGAGCGTATCCATGTCTATTAGCGGTTTTGTTTAAAAGAAACTGTATTATGTTAATGTCCTTCGATACGCTTAGTTATTAAGTGATTATTGGGCACGGACTGGTTGGTCTTGTGTGCTATGTGGTTCGATATATCGGTGGTCGGAAAGGACGGAGATATACAGAATATATTCTTTTTCGAGTGAGTTTTTTTTTTGTTTTTTGATCAGTGATATTACTAAAATATTTATTTGTGAAATATTTTTTACACAATGCTATCTATCACAAATAAAACTATAGAAAAGTTTGTGATTAACATATGCAACTGATAAACATACATATATTTGTAAATTATGTATTTAACATTATTTTAGAAAAAAACAGGTACATTTGTTTCTAACAAAAAAAACTGAAAAACTCCTCGACCGAATTTAAAAATTCTTCACATAATATAGAATGCTATTATATACCTGAGTTATATAGGTTATATTTTAATCGAATTAAATAACGTATCCTTAAAAAACTGCAATAATGTAACCCATAAAAAATTACTTTCTCACATGCGCTACGAAAGCTAATGAATTATTATATTATGATACATGTACAACATAAAATGTAGTACAATCATAGAAATTATAAAAACAGGGAAACACTAGTGTGTCGGTGACAGCTCAACAATCATGTTCGATTAGCTGAATTTAAAACCTTCACTAGTACTGGAATCGCGTACCATAGATTATAGTACATATAGTAAAATAAAAAAAAAGTAAAATCTCTCGCTCTCTCTCTGTCTTTTCTTGTCTATAATATGGCGGTAACGAAGTTGCGCGGGTCAGCTATCCTACTAATATTATAAACGCGAAAGTTTGTAAGTATGGATGTTTATTACTCTTTTACGTAAAAACTTCTAAATGGATTTTAATGAAACTTTACAATAATATAGCGTATACATCAGAATAATACATAGGCTACTTTTTGTCCCGGGAACAAGATCCTTTGGGAAACGGGAACGGAAAACCTTCTCTACGCGGGTGAAGCCGCAGACTTCAACTAGTATTAAATAAATCTCAATATTTACAATAAGTTGGAATGTCCAGATTCTGGACCTGGACTTTAGGCGTGTGAGCCTGGATCTTGGACCTATAGACACATGACCTACAAACCTGAATCCAACATCATATTATATCCAGGAGAGAAAATATTATTGGAAAAATGAAAAAAAAAATATTGAAAAGCTCTCTACAAAATGTTCTGACAGTTTCACTATGTTCATTAAATAAATCGACACGAGACTGGACCGCGTTAAAATTACATCGAGGGGTGCATCAGCTTGGCCTCTCGTAAGCTCGGACTCCTTAACAGGGTGAGGCGGTTTTTCACGCCAGAACAGAGGTACTTATTATATAGGTGTCAGATTTGTCCGTGCGTGAAATAATGTTCACATCACTGGGATCATCCTCACACTGTGGATACAATTGTGCCCAGAACCAAAAGATTCAGCAGGTCTATCTTGTGTCGCACCATAAAAGCATGGAACTCTCTGCCAGCGCACGTGTTCCCTCCTCTTACAATCCTGGGTACTTTAAGAAAGGCGTGAAAAGGCATATTTCTGGGCCGTCAACCTGACGGTCGCTACAGGGGTCCTACCGGCTGGGATAGCGACCCTTAGTCACGGATCGTCGTTTCTGGTTTCCATCAGGTGGGCGGCGCCATTTTGATGTGTCAAACACTAAACAAAAATATAGGAAAATTTATGATCGCTTTCAAAAACACCGAAAATAAAACCATTGAGTTTATTTGCGGTCTGTCAGTAATAAGAACATCATTATCGTTACTTCCTCTTCCTGTGGTAATAACATAAGTCCAACCAATGCACTGGAAAGTAGCACGATTTGTTTGTTTGTCCTTCAATCAAGATCTAATCATTAAACTGATGGAGAGATTGAGATTCCTGTGGGAAAGGGGTAAAATTAGAAATTGGAAAATCTTCAAAGTTTTCACCAAACGGGCGGTGTCGCGGGCATTTCCCAGTACCTAATAAAATTTTACTATTTTAGAGTTAAACAATGGAAGACGCTATAACGTCTTTGTGCATAATATCCTACTTTGTTACCTAAATTGTTGATGAAGACGCACGGAATAAAAAAAATTAAAAAATATTAAGTATTGTTCTTGGTTTCCATGAATTCACTTTTGTTCCAATTTCACTGTTTATTCCTATTTTATTACAGTTTTTACAGACCTTATTCTTTTATTCAAGCACGTCAAGCCGTTGGTCCTAGTTGCCAGTAACATACTGGCATCCAACCAACTTCTTGGTTGTCCTCTTCGCAATAGTTAAGCCAAGTTGAAGGCCTTACTGGCGGCTTGAAGAATTTCCAATAGCTGGTAGCCACAACCTGTTCGGTGAAATGTGGACGTAGAGTATGCCTCTGCATACTCCCTGATATGATCCGATCATGATCATCCCTGATATGATCAGAGATTATTGAACATGGGAACAGGACCTCCAAGTCAGTCTTGTTTGCATGCGAAGTCTGTTTGCTTTTGATAGCCTATCGCTGAAAATGTGAATGGGGCACCACCCAAGATCTGTGGAGAAACGGGTGGAGATGTTCCTCCGTCACAAAGGGAGGATTCATCAAATGAGTTCGACAGCTCTTTGCTTTGTGGCGCTGGGCTTCGACCCAAGTGACGTCACCTGCAAACGGGGCGCTTGCTGACTAACGAAGAACGCAACGTCAGAAGAAAGTCGCTACCAACGATCCTGAAAATTAAAAGGCAAATGCTGCAAAAGTGTCCTTCAGTCTCCAAATCCAAATAGGGGTTTAGAAGCAACTGGAAAAAACACAAGAGATGAAGAAGTAGCCTATCTCTAAAAAAGATCTCCCCAATCTAACAAATCACTATCGTATCAACAGCTATAATGTGCACCGGTAAACGCATACATTAAAATTGATATTGGTTGCATCACTAATAGCTGCCCTTAATTGCATGATTGGCTTAATTATCGTCCTAGATCCCTCGCCAAACTCAAGGATAAAAGATTTCTTATCCATCAAAGAGTTTAATTATTTACATAGTTAATGTTGTACCTACCTACCAGTGAGCATATTTGATATTTCACGGTCTATGTGATTAGACCAGGAGGCCTAAAAAGGCAACATTGTATGTTTCATATTTTGATCATCAAATGTTTCATTTCACTTTTTGTAAAATGACAAGTTATTTGATGAATCACAAAATGAAGGTCAAATGTTTCATATTTGTAAATCATCGTATTTGACAGTTTTGTATGGAAATGCGTAAAATGGTTCATTTAAATGAATCATCATTAATGTCAAATTGGTGAAATTTTAGATGTTACTAGGTGACTAACATTTTACGTTTCCTTTTGGCTATTCAGTTGACAAACCGTACAATGAGTTTGACAGTTTGTCCTTGCGATACCTAATCTGAACCGAAACAGTCCGAAACATGACATTGGCGGACTAGTGGAAGCCTATCCACAAATGCCACAAGCTCTAAAAGTTGAACATTTTACTTTCATATATAGCAATTTCACTGTTGTTATTGAATTTTAAGAGCTAACATTGTTAAATTTATACATTTTTGGGACAATGGCAGACTTGGGACAGTAAAAGAAACTTTTTAAAGCATGCTCGTCTTGAAGAAGCCTGTATGTATAGAAAACGTATTGTAGGTCTAAGGAACTTAGAGTTGGCTTTTAAGATGCATGACCCTGAGTTTATCTTAAATAATCGTTTGACTCAAATCTTTATAGAATGAGAGCCTTATTTAGGTTGTTTTCATGGGACACATTGCCACTGTCAGGCCATTTTAGTATGAGGAAAGGTATATGAATCAAAAGAGGTCTTCTTCATTTTTGCGTATTCCCAGTTACTTCCCAACTCAAACAGTGAGCTTGGAACTTTGGGTCCTCCTTTATTGGCTGCTAGGACCAGCTTAAGTTTGGCTTTCATTCAATAATTGTATATTATTCAATATTGTATTGAATGAAAGCCATATATTAGAAGTGCTCGTGGCCCTGCGGACTCAGTGTTTTGTAAACGATCACTGACTTACGCAACTTTCACTATGCTATGCCCCAATGTCCTCGGATGGGTGACCACTTTGTGACATTTACTTTTGCGAGCGTTTCCGTACTTCGGAAGGCACGTTAAGCCGTTGGTCCCGGTTGCCAGTACCATGGCAGTTGTTAAGTCATGTTGAAGACCTTATGGGCAGCTTGAAATACACATGGTGAAAAGTGGGCATATAATATGCTTCTGCCATCCTTTCGGGGATAAGGCGTGATAGATAAATATATAAATATAAATTACCAGTAGAATTATAATAACAAAGCAAGTGACTTATTAACGCTAGTAGCATTTCAACACAAAAGGCCCACCAAAATTTAAAGCCCAAGCCAATCCCATCTGCCACCTGGAGTATCTGCCAATCAACAGCGGATGCCTGCTTTCTTTGATTGAGATAGCAGAGATCAGTCGCTCCCGCAGTGGTAATGGTATGTTAATGCTAATGTGAAAAGCTTTACATAATACCGTCGTCAACGCTCAGATGATAATAATGGTAAAGGTGAAAATAGACATCTAAAGAGATAAAAAAAAGTGTTCGAAATTAGTATAGAGCTCTTGCATCATTTATTTATAACAAAAGTAACATGTTCCAGTTAGTTCACTGCTATGGATCTTTTTATGGTCACTACTCCACTTCCCACAATCAGTATGACTACCCTATAACCGTTCCTGATTAAATGTAGAAAGATCCAGAGATTAGTGTGTTCAAACAAATAGTCTTCAGACTTAGAAGAACAAAGAAGCAATATTTTATTAGTATTTTCACATTGCTGAGACCATTTCACTTAAAGATTTGTCGTGATTCAGATTTACATATTATAAGTTTTAATGCAAGCCACAAAGGAACTAATCATTCATTCTTCTTATGTGTAAATTGTCATGAATCTGAAAATAAAACATTTTGGTTATTAGAAGTGCATTTATATATAGTAAGGGGATACACATGGTGAAAAGTGGGCATACAATATGTATGCCCACTTTTCCCACAATTCTTGTTTATCAAACTTCTAAAACATTTTATGAAAATTTTCATTGATTCGGGCTGCCCCCGACACTCAAGTTTAATGACTCCAATACTGCGCACTGAACCTGATACCACTACATTTTGTAATTAAAAATTGATACATAAGATTTATTTACCTTTTATTGATTCCAATTTCGATACACGTTTCTCTTTTGGCTAGCCACTCTGGCCTATCTCTTACATAGCTACGAGCTATACTATGTAAGAGATCCAAGCTTGTTCTACATCTGCTGAAACTCTTTGATTTTCTTCTTCAGAGAAAATTCTCCATCTTAGTGTCATTATATTCTTCATTATAGCCGACGAATTGTCGGACAGTATCAGAAACCCGCATGAGCAGCCTCCATGGTTGCTCATGTATGCTGACGATATTGCGCTGGCAGACGCGGACAGGGGCAGATTGGTGCGACGTGTAAAGGCGTGGATGGAGACGCTTGAGAACGGCGGTCTGAAACTAAATGTGGCGAAGACCGAGTACTTGGCAATAAACTCGACAGATCCCACATCCGTCCGCATAGGCGGTGATTTGGTCGAGCGCACGGACCAGGTTAAATACCTGGGATCTGTTTTTCACACGTCCAGTGACATCGATTGCGATGTCAAGTCACGCATTGCTGCCGCGTGGGCCAAATGGCGGGAGATGACCGGTGTCATTTGTGACCCTAAAATGCCGATCCGGTTGAAGGGACAGGTCTACAAAACCATTATTAGACCTGTCCTTTTACATGGCAGTGAGACGTGGCCGATATTGGAGCGACACAAGCAGGAGCTGCGTGTCACGGAAATGAAGATGCTGCGGTGGATGTGTGGGGTCACGCGGATGGACCGCGTGAGAAACTCTCGCATCCGCGGCAGCCTTCACGTCCGTGACATTGCAGACAAGTTGCAAGAGTGTCGTCTTCGTTGGTATGGTCACGTCTTGCTGCAACCGCCGGGCTACGTAGGTAACAAATGTCTGGCCATGTCAGACCCGCCGGGTCCCGGTAAGAGGGGAAGACCCAAGAAGTGCTGGCTTGACGTCGTAAGGGATGACATGCGTGCCAATGGTCTCACTACAGGGGATGCCGAAGACCGTGCGAAGTGGAGGAGAAAATGTAGGAAAGCGGACCCCGGGCGTCGCGAGACGCAACTGGGACAGACGCTCGGATGATGATGATGATTCTTCATTATAGCCAGGGGAAACAAAAGATTTCATAACTGAACTTATAAAACCGGGCCACTTGAAACCACCTATTAATAAATCTTGAGTACTTCACAGTGTAAGTTAATATAATCAGACAGACATTATATAATTATGTCGTAATATGCAAGTTCCTAAATTCAACTCGACCCTTTCTAAATGTTAAAAATTTTCTGTAGAAATACAAAGCTACAATGTTTACACAAAATAATAAATAAATTCACTTGACACTCGACTGACATGTACGCATCAAGTCATACATCAATAATTACAAGCAGCAACACTAAAATAAAATACATATTTATAGATTTTTGCTTCGCTTTTTATTTATTTTATATTTATTAGATAGAAATAACGAACTATTGTTAAATGGAACTTAATAACTACCATTTCACATTGTGGTAAAGGCAAAATACTTTTTTAAACATTAACCTTAAAATTACGATTCGGTGTGACTCTTCATTTTTTTCAGTGTAGCAACATATGATTGGGAAATGAAATGAATTTTAGATGATTCATTTTTTTAAGTCACCATTTTAAGGTCTTTAGAGCATTTCTTCTACAAATCTGCAAATGAATCAGATTATAGATGAAACATACAATGTTGCCTTTTTAAGCCCCCAGATGACCAATCTGGAGAGGAAGATAGTTTCTGCTAGTTGTGTCCTTGGTAGAAACAGAACTCCAAATTCTATTCTTTAAAAATTGTGGGATATTTTTAACAGGGCCTCAGCGCGGCAGTTGCATACACTACCACTGCGCCACCAAAGCAGTCACAAGGAACAGGAGTGATTAAGTTGAATTACTGAACAGTCTTTACGCCTTTATCCTGAGGGTAGGCAGAAGGTTACTATACGTCACATTTGCCCGTAAACATTTTCTTACCATATAACAGTTGGTGACCTCATTGTCGTGTTGAAATAGATAAGCGCAGACTGTGGCTACCTGCCATTGAAAATTTTCAAGCCGCACATAAGGCCTTCAACTTGACTTACAACTGCCATGTTAATGACTAAAACGCTCTTTAATGGAAATATAACAAACCGGTCGACTGGTGACTATGGTTTCAGGACAGCTATATCGAAAGATGTTTTATGCAATGCTCATTATCAAAATACAGAGTTAGAAGGGGTACATGCGCTTCTAATATAAAAGTAGGATCACAAATCTGAAATAAATTAACATATATTGCCAGTTCACACAAACCGTATCACTCCGATCTGCGCGAACGCAATCCTTTATAACACACGAGTGGAGCAAGACTCGTATTGTAGCAATTTAATCAGGAAACCCATTGCAACAGTGATTTGTTAACAAACCTTATCAGTTTCGATGTCAATGTTAATTTTTCTTGAATGGCAAACGGTATCGGTGATGATGAGTGATGTCCACCGACGACTACTGCCAAAATCAGATATGCAATGGACACTCGTGTGTATAAAGATGTGGAAAAGGGGGATTGATGATTCTTGAATTCAATTATCTTCCTGATCATTTAAGTTCTAAGAAATGACTGCAACAGCGATTGATATTCGAGAAATCCTTTAAAAAGGAATCTCGACATAGATATTTTTATAAAGCAATATGGTAAACTTATCATATATTTATTTCTTATTAAAGTGAAAAAAGCGTGCATTAAAGTTAAAAGAGTTGTTAAGAAAGTACTTCGGCAGATGGCTCTAGTCATACTCTTAAATGGTGATGAATATATCTTCAATATAGTCAATTTAAACTTGTTTTGGTAAATTTTGGAAAACATTATAAAGTGGTATCTTACTAATTTTGTTTACCCACAGTTGCTATATTGTACTGAATGACATCTGAAATATATAAAATTTAAGTCCACCTTTGAAAATACCGTAAGGCGAAACCGGTCAGGTTAAAAAGTAAAGTTTGTGGAAAGTACAAGTGCTTTTCAGTCAAAATGTGTAGCAAGTTCCACCAAGTGCCATCAATCAACAATATAAACAATTTGTTTCGGTACGGTTCGGGCAGCTCAGTGGCGTAGGACATTGCCCTGGTTAGGCAAAGGTCCCAGGTTAAAGCCTCGTTCTGAACCAAAACGTCTTATTTCACTATAATAGAAAAATAATCTCGATATGCCTATATCTTTAAATAGTAGATACTGTAAGTGTTATTTCTTCCTCTCTCTTCTTTCCACTGGAAATGATATCAATCTAAATAATACTTTGTCTAGTAAGGGAAAGGGGTGATTCTGTACCTCAAACATAAACCGTGAAATCATATTGTGGTTAGTACACAACAGCTATTACTTAGTACTTGGAAATTATTAGTATTCATCCCTCGAGTTTGGAGTAGGCACATGTTTGTTTCAAATAATGGAATTATGATTTCTGACTAACATAATGTTATTTTGTGAGTGAAATGTTAAACAGCTAACACTGCAAACTAGGTGTTTCTAATTGAAACAAAAACATACATAAATATAGTCCGCCTTTATCCCCGAAGGAGTAGGTAGAGGCATACTATACGCCTATATTACTGTATTTCGTCCCACGTATTAGGTCGTGAGCCTATTGCCGAGTTGAATTGAATTCGTGCAAGCTTTGGCGACCTGGTGTTGAATTTTTTCAAGCCTCTGATAAGGTCGTATCTAGGCTTAACTACTGCCATGGTACTGGTTATCTTATAAAGTACGAAAACATTTCAAAAAGACATTTCAAAAATACTCGTACTATGGGCAGTGATCTTTTACAGAACACTGAATTAGTGGAGCTATGAGCGCTTCAATTCTGTATACACATAATTAACACATGGAAACGGTAAAATTTAGCTTATGCTTCTATTTACGGAGCTTACGTCAATAGATGCGAGTCACATCTCAAATTAAATAGCTTTATATGGCTACTATCATAAAAGGATTGATTTATCGCCTTATTAATCTATCTTATATTTATCCTTATTAAAATATTATAAGTGTTTGGCTTAATCGTGTTGTGTAACACATTTTACACCAACAAAAAGAAGGAAAACGGAAAGGTCATAAGTACTCGGATACCTAGACGTGCATGTATGAAACGATTAACGAATCTGCAGGAACCGAAGTAAATATGCATGGATCACGAAGCCTGGCCTGATATGGCCAGTCTGATTACCCGGTCAGGGATACAGCGAGAATAGGGTTATTTACATCGGATTTAGAGTCTTGGGGTCCATTTGTATTTGATAGCTTTTACTAACAGTTTACAGTGTTCTGTAAACGATCACTGCGTTAAGCAACTTTCACTATGGTCCTCGGATGGGCCACATTGTGGCGTTTGCATTTGCGAGCGTTTCTGTGCTTCGGAAGGCTCTTTAAGCCGTTTGGTCTCGGTTGCCAGTAACCTGGCAGTCGTTAAGCCCAGTTGAAGGCCTGGGCGACTTGAAAAATTTCAACAGCAGGTCGCCACAGCCTGTGCGTGTCTATTTCAATACGGCAATGGGCTCACCACCAGTTACCTGGGACAAAAGTGCATACGGTGAAATGTGGGCGCAAAGTATGTCTCTGCCTACCCTTTCGGGGATAAAGGCGTGACAATATGTATGTATATATGTTATCCTTTGGCATTTGCCCTTCAGCTTTATTTGAAGCGATTGCCGTTTGAACTCTTACTTGTAACTCTGCAAGGGCGCCTTCCTCGGTCGTTGTAGTCAGCAGGTGCACCGCTGGTAGGTTAGGCCGCCTGGGCCCTGGAGATATTAGTGCGGGGCCTATTAGTGCGGGGCCTCTTAGTGGCCTTTATTTAATAATATTAATGATGATCATTATTGAATTAATTCATGATAATGCGAAGGTCTGTTTTATATCATCATGAATGGCTAAGATTAGATAAATCTGTTTAAATTTAAGAATACTGTTTGAATATTTTTTTGATTTTACATCGAGATGTCAATGACCTACCTAATTATATAACTGACTAGATGAAGATTATGTTTTTACCCCGTTTGAGATCGAGACCCCCCCAGATAGGGTCATGTGGTCCAAACGCTTGCAATATTTATCAATAGATTACGGATGCGTCTAATTAAAACTACT